>JAQJVK010000032.1:430000-1030000 GCA_035578135.1 Flexamia atlantica
TTCTGTCTCGATTAGTATCCGTTACCGACGAAACATTGATTGGTATGAGGGAGAATCGCAATCAAGACAAAACAGTGTTCGCCATTGACCGACAGTGTCGACTTGTCGACAGTGTCCAACAGTCAGTCGTCTTGAATTTCCAAAACGAAATATCCCGTAAATACCCCATAAACAAATAGTCGTGTTGATGTTTCGTACGACTATTTCAGGCCGTAAATATCTTACGTGGCCTGTCGATACAATAAAATAAAAAGCCTACAATAATTTTGGGCTGTGAAAGATTTGGCAAACCTGTTCATTCATTGTTTTGTCTTTCCAAATCACTTCATTTTGAATGTTGTCGTCTGCTTAAAAGCTGAATTAACTCAAGAACGTCTTTCTTCTTACTTTATTTATCAATTAAACAATTACCTACCTAGAAATAGAAAGTTGAACGATCACAAATAAGTTTTTATTTTGCTGAAATATTTATCTTTGACGATTTAAGCCTAGTCAAAGCCGGCCGGCCGTATTTTCAATACGTGATTAAAATTTTAAAATGGACTTTCTTAGATAACAGTACAATGCGACTTGACAGCCTATGTCTATGAAAATAATTAGTGAGTTAGCTTGTTGTTTGTGATATAAAACAAATAGACCTTTGTTCTAATTAAATGACCAAGCTTTAATATCGAAACTTAAACATTTGAAACTTATCTTTTGAAACTTATCTTGAAATTTAGGTTAAGTTTACTGCTCGGACTTATTTTGTTTTTTTAGTGTTATTGTAGTGAATCAAAATCTAGGTTGTCAGGCATTAGTGCATAAATAAAAATGTAAAGCTTTCTTCAAATATGAGGTGATTGGTGAATCAAGTTTTATATTTTATTCTTTTGTCTAGTCACTTAGGCCTAGTTTCTGATCAAATAGGCTAAGGAAAAGAACAAAAAAGACAGAGGCCTAATAGTGAACAAATTTATGTTGCATTGGAAAAGGATTTTTTAAGTTGCAAATCCTGAAATTGATTTAGGCCTAATAAGCTTATTCAATTAATTATATACTACCTATGCTTAAGGGGAATCAACAAATTTCTAAATTCTCAACAGATATTTAGTTGAACCTTTGCATACTTTAATAATTGACATTTGGCCTATATTGGAAACAATATATCACAACAATCAACAACTCTACCCTATCAAGGCAAATCTTACCTTACACATTAGGATGATATGGTAGTTCCTTGCCATTACCTTAGGCTTTTGAGAAAACTTAAATCTGCTCATTACGCCGCCCTGTAAATATCCGAATCCGGTATTATCCGATCCGAACCTGTTGTTATCTGATCCGAAACCGATCCGAACATAAGCTATCCGATCCGAATCCGATCCGATCCAAAAAATCACTATCCGCACACCTCTAATATCAAGTAATTTAAGCAGATTTTATATCAAATGATGACTCATCCCCACACACGGTTTTTTTATGTAGGGATTAATTTCACCTAGAATCCTAGAATGTAAGAGTTTTTTTTTTTTTTTTGTAGGGGGGATTAGGTAGTCTGGGTTTCCCCACTCCACAATAATATCCTGTGAGGGTATTTCAGCAATTATTTTGTCTTTTTGTATGGCTACCGGAAAGGAGAGGAAGCTTCCCTTCCAGTATCCCTTAGGCTCACAGCCTTTAGTAGATTAATACAAGGGAAGCAAGAGGAAAAAGGAATAGGTAGATGGAATAGGTTCGGCCAAGCTTAAACTGGGTGGGAAAGGGTATACCTTTATCCAATGGATGCCGTGGAACAGGGCCTAAAGGGGGTGGCCCTCATATTGGCCCTCATCTTGGTCGCCAGTACACCCCCATCCACCCTGCCGTCAAGCCCAGCCTCCCCTGGTGGGGAACTGAAGTTGTTCACTGAAAGACAGCTACAACACTTCCTCTAATTGTGACAACTTCCGTTACTGTACCCTGTATTGGTACGTAATGTAGCAAAAGCCAGATAGGACCCCACTGGGGGCATGTAAGAGTTAGGTTAAGATTAGTTAAACCCTCCATAGGGTGCAAACTGGAGGTTGCCTTCATATTTGTGAATTTTTCCTAATAAAATACAAAAGGGTGCAGTTGGCAGTCTTGCGCTTACCGTACCTCACACGCCTCTTTCTAGGAACTGACTTATAAGATATTTTGGCTATTTGCTCTGTTTACCTCAGTCTACCAGTGCATTGTCGACCAAACTGGAGGTAACTTCCAGACACGAAAAACAGAGTTATGATATATTATTTATAATAAATATTTTGAAATCGATATCAACCATTTTTATATTGATAATTAAATTAAGTATTGCTCCTTTTATATTTAATACATTCCATTTTTTCATTGGTAAGCCATGTTTCTTGTAACCTTCTTATCACAAAATTTTTTTATCATTCTCATTATAATATTTTATTTTTAAATATAGTGAAATGTTTCATGCATATAAATACCTAATAAACCATTGTGTTTAAGGTTTTGTTCAATATATTACATGTTTTCATTAATAAAATATATTAAAAGCAAATGTTTTGTGATATTTCATTATCTGGAGGTAACCTCCAGATGCGCCCGATGGCGTTTCAAAATTGATGCGTCTGACAAAGGGTTAATTTTCTATGTAACTAAAATCGTATTTAATAACTCTGCAAATGATTGTTGACTTTAAAGTGAAATAAACAATTTTTGATTGATATGTTTCTGTCGGCAGGTCTGAGTGCGCACGACTGGCCAGGCTTGGCCGGGCTCATCTACACGGACATCTTCAGTCTGGACTTCCTCACCCCGTTGGACGACCAGGATACCAGGTTCAAACTGGAGGTGTGTTCTACCGCCACAGTGTCGCACTGAACATAGGGTTCCCATATGGTAATATAGGAAAAATAGGAGATTTTAGCACACGGCCCCAAACTGTGGGTATGGAATACCTCCTAGGAGAACGGGGGGTCCGGGGGTCCTCCCCCAGAAATTTAGATGGAAATAGGCATAAAAACCTTGTGTATAGATAACAAATGTGTAATAAAATTATGACGTATTTTTCTAAATAGCGTCACAGTTTGCGCCAAAGCGTTGTCCGGGTAGTCGTCGAGCTGGGTTCGTTCCAGGGGTCAAATTTTGCGAGTCGAATCAGTCGAACGTCAAAGTGAGAACCGATGGCTCAGGGCTAGGCGTGTAAGGAATCGTTCCTTTTAGTTATGCCACAATCATCATAGCCATAAGTGTTCTCGGATGTTCCTGTTTTGCGAGGTGGTCGGCTCCGGCGTTTCGAAAAAGGAAATTCTGAGGGCAAACCACAGACGGGAGGGATAACGTCACGTCGGTCACAGGGTAGAAGCTATTTTACAATAACAATATTATTACTCACACCCTAGCCTACGCACACACACACAGCCTACACTCAACAGCTACTACAACTAAGGAAGCTGCGGGCGAACCACCGGGGGAAGGAAGCTGTGGGCGAACCACAGGCTGCGGGCGAACCACAGGGCCGTGGGCGTACCACGGGGCTGTGGGCGTACCACAGGGGGAAGGAAGCTGTGGGCGAACCACAGGTTGCGGGCGAACCACAGGGCCGTGGGCGTACCACGGGGCTGTGGGCGTACCACAGGGGTAAGGAAGCTGTGGGCGAACCACAGGCTGCGGGCGAACCACAGGGCCGTGGGCGTACCACGGGGCTGTGGGCGTACCACAGGGGTAATGAAGCTGTGGGCGAACCACCGGCTGCGGGCGAACCACAGGGCCGTGGGCGTACCACGGGGCTGTGGGCGTACCACAGGTAGGAAGGAAACTACCACTAAACCTACCTATAGCACTCACAACATACACCACTCAAAACTCAAATGCCACCCTCAAACCATACAAGCACATAGTCAACATAGTTTATATCCAGACAAAAGCAAATATCAATAATAAAATAGCAAAGCAAAACTAAATATAAGTGTAGCTGAAAAAAAAGGTTAGTATACAGTACACTATAACCTATAGAGGGTAGCAAAATCTAGAGCAAATCGATCAAACAAATGCATATGCAACAGAGTGTGTGTATTTCAATCGGTTATAAAATATTTAGTCTGACTTTAAGCAGTAAAGCAACAAAAGACTTCTATTAGTAATGTTGGTAAAAGAACTAAAAATGTTTTCTTGAATCGAACTAGAAAAACTTAAGTCCCAACATAAAAGATTGGTCAAACTTCTTAAGAGAAAGCTAAGTCAGACTGTAAAGGCGAAAACTCCACAACGTATAAAGTAAAGGCGTAAAATAGAAGCGATCGTATAATAAAGTTTAAATCGTGTAACGTAGGCGTAATAGGAAGGGCGATCCCTACCTTAGGCGTAGGCGTGCGGCTGCGTCAAGCGTCGGCGATCGAATCAAACCGAGTTCTGTCTCGGGGAACAGTACGGGCGGCGAGGAGTGGGAGAAAGTGCTAGTGCGCAGGTCCAGCCGGGCATGCGCGTGAGCCTCGGCTGGCGCACCAATAGCGGCCGCCGACCTAGCCGGCCGCGGGAAATTCAAACTTGACCTGCAGGGCGACCACAAAACAAACTACCCTGCTGTGAAAACTCATAAAATAATCGGTTCTAAAATAAATACGTTACACCCTCCCTCTACTTCAAAAAAAGAGAAAAAGAAAAGACCTCTTTCTTTGTCATATGGTTTACCTAATAAGCTAGTTGCGAGCTTACCACAATTGAGGAAGATTAAAGGATGGGAGAACAAACAAACTTAATATTTTCCTTATTCACTCGACTAGAGTTTTGTTTAATGTAACAGCCTTCTTTTTGTATTTAATATAACAACTTTGTCCACCCTGGGACGAAAAAAAAAACATCTTTGAGCCTCTATCACAGATAGTCGAGCTGATATTAGTGCTACATTGGTTAAAACTTAAACATTCTTCAATGTGAAGTAGGAAACTATATTTGGCAAAACTTAAACATTTTTCAATGTGAAGTAGAAAAAAAAAATCCTTTATAAAGCAATTATCACAGAAACACAGCTAAAACTCTCTAAATTACTAAGGATATATACAATTTTACATTGTCAACGATAGCGCATGAAAATAAACTAAACTTTCCGGCTTATTCTTTGAATAACTCCGGTCGAATCATTTTAGCTAGATTAGCGCTCATTTTCACTTCTCCCCAGGGAAGTTGTACCACCTGCTTCTTTTGCTTGGGTCTGCGGTACCTCTTGTTGGGATTCCTTCCCGGCTTTTTGTTCCGGTTGTCGATTCGTGTTCGTGGCTCATTTGCGCTTACTGAATATGCAGTGTTTGCCATATAAGGCTGGAGAGCTAGAGCGACGGGTTGGGCAGTAACAACTTCGGTTTTTGACGTTGAGGAACTGGCAAAGGCAGTGTTGCTCAGATATGGTGTGAAAATCGATGCGGGATACTGATTCTGCTGAACTTGAGCTTGTGTTGTTGTGAGACAGGCAAAAGGGACGCTGTCTACCCGTGGAGCGAAGCTTGCAGTATCGGGTCGGAGAGTCATTAATTCGGTTTGGGACACGGTGGAGCTGGCACCAGAGTCAGTGCTCGCCACTGGAGTGAACACGGGAGCCATGTCTTGGGAAGGTACGACAGTGGTTGGTGACGCTGTGTTACTGGCAAAAGAAAGGTTACCTACATGAGAGGCTAAACACAAAGTATCCAGGCGAGGTACAGATGGCTGAATGGATGGTGTGGAAGGCAGAGGTTCCTCCCTGGTTGCCTCCTCAATCTCCTTTTCGAGTTCTGGTTCTACCCCGATTGACAACCAAGGCGACGGGGAAGTTTCATAAGCGTCTGCTACTTGAGTATTTTGGCTTCCAAAATGGGTCATCAAAAACTCCTGGTTTTCTTCATTGATGGAACAACTTCCAGTTGTGCTGAGGGACGAGGTAGGAACGTACACCCAATCAAGTAGGTCGTCCATGCTATCGTTGGAAGAGCTATTTCGATGCCTTGGCTCTTCTGTCAGTGTAGCCTGGTCGCTATATAGCACTTGTTCCGTTACGGTGCTCTTCTCGTCAGTCGAGGTCGATTCCGTTTGCGTAGACGTGTCGAATAAGCTTCGAGGGGCCTCTTTAGTTTTTAAAACTCCTCGTTCTGCGAGGAACCCTCTTCAAGGGCGATTCTTCCTTGGATTAGAACATCCTTGATGTGTCGTCTCCAATAATCGGGATTGAAGGGTGGGTGAAGGTCTTGGATCTCATCTCCCCGCGCCAGTCGTTCCGCGAACCAGAGAATATATACCCCGCAGTCAACGTTATTTGCTTGCTTAGGGCAGCTAGCCAATGGCTCTTGTAAATGCCATGCCGAAGATACCAATTCCCTTCCCCTAAGTTTCGCCTCCCTTCGGAGGGCATTGAAAATGTCATACATCTCCTTTTTCCGGGAAACAAAGCGTACGGAGTCGTACGTATGAATTTTTTTAAGTTTTGGAAAAACTGCGATGAGTGACCAATGTTCTTCTTCTTCTAAGAAAATAGGGACGAGCACCACATCAACTTCAAATGGGTTTTTTACTTTAAAGCGACTCGCCGCTACCTCGTACCGTTTTAGTTTTAGGCTGGCATAAAAGAAAGTGTCCAACCCGATAACTTTTATGTTAGTGTTGGCGGACCTTTTTTCCAGTAAGTTTATGTATGGATTTATAATCAAATCATTTAATTTGTTTCCCGGATCCAGGCGAGCCAAATCTTTTTCGGGAAGGAGCGGGATCGGTGGAGGAGCAGATGATGAAGTGGAAGCCATTGTTCTGAAAGCAAAAACAAACATTAAAGCATGCCAAGCGTTAGTATTCAATCAAAGTAATTGTGCCAGGAGAAGGGTTGGACGGGTTTACGGGTATTGGGAGTAGGGTTTCAGGTCCTTCGCGTGGACCCTGCCTACTAGCCGACCTTGAGTGTCTCGCAATATAAAGACATTCTTGCCTTCAGTTCTAGAAATTACGAAGGGGCCGTCAAACTTAGGAGCTAATTTTCTCGCAGTGTAATCCGCAGCTGAGGATAAAGTGTGGGTGCGTCGCAACACAGTTTGTCCCACTTGAAAGGGGTTTTCACGTCTGCGGAGGTTGTAATACCGGGCCTGCTTATGAAACGCTTTCTTGAGATTCTCAGCACATTTTGCTTGCAATTGTTTTATCGTGTCTGCTCGTAACTCGTGAAGTTGGTTAGTAGAGGGCGTTTCCTGGGAAGTAGTTTCGATGATGGGCGAAGAGAGAGATTGCGGTGTGTTTAATTCACGGCCGTAATTGAGCACTGCCGGTGAATACTGGGTTGAGTCATGCTGTACTGTATTCAATGCAAAACGAAACTCATCTAGATGGTCGTCCCATGAACGATGGTCCTCTTTAACATATTGTGATATCATGGTTTTTATAACTCTGTTCGCTCTCTCTACAGGGTTCGCCTGGGGTGTATAGGGCGCTGTGGTCCTGTGCTCAATGCCCCATTCTCGAGTAAGTTTCTGAAATATCTTTGACATGTACGGTGTCCCATTATCCGTAAGTACACAAGCGGGTGCTCCGTAACGTAGCAATACTAGCTCGACAAATTTCTTAGATATTTGTACTGCCGTAGCATTTCTTAACGGAGCGATTTCAATCCATTTACTGAACGTATCTTGGAAAACGACGATGAAGCGGTTGCCTTTCCGACTTCGTGGTAGAGGACCAATTACGTCACTTGCAACGACGTACCAAGGGCCTTGGGGACGCCTAAAGTACATTTTCCCAATAGCTTTTCGTTGCTCAACTTTATATCGCTGGCAACTGTCGCAGCCTCGAATATAATTTAAAATGTCTTTTCTGAAACCCGGCCAAAAGTAGTAGTCGGCAACTTTCTTAATGGTTTTGTTCACTCCCAAGTGTCCAGCAGTGGGTTGATCGTGACATTCGTTTAGGACTTGATCAACTCTATTTTCCGGAACACACAATTTCCATTCCTTCGTTTTATCTAACTCGTTTTTCTTTAAGCGAAATTTTCGATATAACTGTCCTTCCTTGATGACATAGTTTCTATACTTTGAAGGGTCTTTTGAAACCATATTAAACATTTTCTGATACCATGTACCCAAACTTGATAGATCCTCGTCTTGGGAGTTGATTTTACGCCTTCGGTCAGGACCTTTTCTCTGTTGCTTGATCGTGCACGTATTCAAATTCGGGACTTCTCTATTCGCTTCCGGTTTACTGTTACTTACTGGATGCCTCGAAAGGGCATCGGCAACTCTATTTAAAGCTCCCTTCCGGTACTGAACGGTAAAATCAAATTGTTGCAATTCCAGGACCCATCTGGCTAATATTCCTGACGGCTTCTCTAGACTCATAAGCCATTTCAAGGCTTGGTGGTCCGTAATAGCAGTAAATTTATATCCTTCTAGGTAAGGTCTAAACTTTTTTACCGCAAAAAGTAGGGCTAAACATTCCTTCTCCGTGGTGGTAAACTTTCTTTCGTTGTCTGTCAAGAGACGGCTGGGGTACGCTATCACCTTTTCCTGGTTGTCAACTTGTTGAGTCAAAGAAGCGCCTAATCCATTATCCGAGGCATCGACTTGTACAACAAATGGTTGATTAAAATCCGGGCACGACAAAACAGGAGTTTGCGTGAGTTTGTCTTTTAGTGTAGCAAATGCAGTCTTCTGTTGGGGACCCCATTCCCACCTTATATTTTTCTTGGTTAGCTTCGTAAGTGGTGAAGAAATTCTAGCGAAATCCTCTACAAACCGTCTGTACCAAGAAGCCAATCCAATGAAGCTTCGAACGTCTTTTGGGCACTTTGGAGTCGGAAACTCCGACAATGGCTTTAACCTTTTCTGGGTCCGTCTGAATGCCGTGCTCATTAATAATATGGCCGAGATATTTTAACTCTTTCATACAAAATTTACACTTTTCTACGTTCAAGACTAGGCCTGCTTCTCTAAGTCGTTTGAACACCTCACGTAATAAAGATAAATGTTCTTGGAAGGTTCTTGAGACCAACACTAAATCGTCTAAATAGGCGAATGCATGCGGCTCAAATTCGGGACCAATTATGCTGTCTAATAATCGTTGGAACGTGGCTGGAGCTGCACTGAGTCCAAAAGGCATGACTTTAAATTGAAATAAACCACGTCCTGGGATCGTAAAGGCCGTTATAGGACGACTATTTACTTCTAATGGGATCTGCCAATATCCAGACTTCAAATCGAGTGTACTGATGTACTTAGCATCTCTCAGTTTATCTAAAATTGCTCCAATTTGGGGCAAGGGATAAGCATCACGTTCGCTAACTTGGTTGACTTTCCGAAAGTCGACGCAAATCCTTACTTTGCCTCCAGGTTTCTTTATTACCACTAAAGGGCTGCTCCAAGCACTATTTGAGGGCTCGATGATATCATCAGCTAACATTTGATCGATTTCTTTGTCAATGACAGCCTGCATGGCCGGATTCCGCGGGTAATATCTTTGCTTGATGGGTATATCGGTTTTCAATCGAATACGATGTTCAACTAGTGTTGTTCGACCAGGTGCATTTTTAAAAAGTTCAAGTTCTGTTTGTAGGAAATTTTCTAACTGATTGTTCTCGTCTTCAGTTAGAGGGGTAATAGCGCTGGCTGGAAAATAATTTAGATCATTTGTGTTGGGTGTCTGATCATTTAAAATATTCTTATGGACAGCTATCAACCCTAATGGCTGTATAAGGTCCATCCCAATTATAACGGATGTCGAAAGGTTAGGTACCAATAATGCCTTAACAGTCGTTTCGGTACCAATGATATCGCAATCAAATTCATAAACTCTGTTAATCGGTCTGGTCGTTTGATCAGCTAGACTAATTTTGGTTTCCACTTCAAGTGGTACCACATTTTGGCTTTGCAAATGGCGAGCTACATCACTTCCAATGAGTGTTATCATAGAACCAGTATCAATAAGGGCGTCAAAATATTCATTAAATATTTTGATTTTCGTAAACGGACGGCTTTCGGTTATCTGCTAATGAGCAGATAGTAAGGTTAAACTCCTTTACTTTCCTGAGCCACTCTTGCCACTCTACAGAGGTGGTGTTTCCTCTTCGAGACTCGGCCCACCTCCTGTTTCCGGGTCTCGATCTAAGTTTTCCGTTCGACATTGACATGTCGTGGTCAAGACACCTTCCTTTTTGCAATAAAAGCACCTTATGACTTTCGGCTGTCTACAATCTCGAAACACGTGTCCATTTTTGCCGCAGTTCCAACAAATTGGAATTTTGGTCTGGGCTCTCGTATTTTGATTATCAGCTCTATTTACCTGTGGAACATTTTTATTTCCAGGGTAATGTACCTTGGGGCGACCTTTTTCAACCCTCGTATTAGCTTTAGGGATTTCAAACTCTCTAGATGTCTGAGTGCCTTGATCAGATGACTTGCGATTAAATATACGAGACGGCCGACCGTATTTTGCACTTTCAGGCGTAAAGTGATTCTGTTGAACTGAGTTTGTGGTTTTAATAGTATCCACATCGAAATCCGGTATGCTTCCGATTGCCCCCACTTTAAAAGGTTTATATCCTTTATTTCTTGAATCGTACGCCGTTTCAGGCACAAGTGACTGAGCCGGATTAGGAGGAGGACGGAAGTACTGGCGATCCCTTAGGTAGGTTTCATAGCCCTCTGCCAGCCGTATTAATTCCTCGGTATTGTGAAACTGATTCCGTCTCACTGACAATTTATATTCGGGGCGCATGTTTGAAAATAGTCTGTTGAGTATGTCCTCTTGAGAGTATCCACCTCTACGCCGTATTAAAGTCGTGAGAGCGACAACGAATTTCCTTATAGGCTCGTGGTCTCCTTGGGTTCTTCGTTCGATTTCTTCATCCAGCCTTCGGCGATAATCAGGCGGGAAATAATTCTCCGCAAAACTGGATACAAAGTCTCGATAGGTGTGCCACTGAGATTTGTTATTTCTGAACCACAATAGTGCGTCACCCTTCAATAATTCTGGAAGGGCTTTCAAAAGTAGTTCGGAGGATATTTCATAAGAGTCGGCCAGCTCATTCAATCTTTCAATAAATGACACTGGGTTGTGCTCCCCGTCAAATCTTATATTCCATTTTCTAACTTGGTTACAAACCTCGGCCACAATGTTCAAACTTTTCGTCTTACTTGTTTTGCTTTCAAACAAAGTTTTTGCACTCGGTAACTCATAGTCCGATGTAGCTCTTTTGGGGGGATCAAATACGTATGAATGTTCATCGAAAGTTTCAGCCTGAGCCTCTACATTACGCTGATTTACTTTCTCAGACTGCAGTGCTATCAAGCGTTCCTGTACGGTACGGTAATCAGCCGTTGGGGGTAAACCTAAAATCTCTCGTATTCCAATGCTTTCATAACTTTGAGTATTGGCCGTATGAGTAGAAGCGAGTGCCTTATTATTGGTGAAAGTAACCCTTGTATTTTCTGTTGGTAGGTTATTAGCCGCTCCCAACAAGTTACTTTCTTCAACCGTACGATAGATCGGTTTGTGACCTCCCACTATTAACTTTGATGGATCATAAATTCCGCTTGTAGATACAATGTTCTCAAAAGACTTCGAGTTCTTGTCGCTAGACGTAGTAAGACCAGCCATCGGTCTGTGATAACTCCAAAAATCTACAAATCTCTTCCTCAACTCAACTGCGTGACCTGAGGTCGGAAGTCCGTATTTCTTCATTTCAGTAATAAGGTCATTTCTATTTAAGTCAAATATCCAACTCACTCTAGGATCAGAAAGGGGCGTTGTTACAGTCCTAGTGGTCGTGGTTGGAAGACCCAAATTAAGCGTACTAGAACTAGTAAACAGTGGTTGAGAAGTCATAGTTACGGCTGAGCTAGAGCTCAAAACCTCACTATATAAAGACTTAGGGTCCTTTTCTTCAGTTGGGCTGCTTCGAACCGCCTTGATCAATCGTTTCCTTAATTCGTCTGTCACTCCTTCGTCGGATAACTGGTAGTTTATATATCCAACCGACTCTCACATCAGATTCAAAGGAGGGCGAAGTATCCAATAATTCTTGACCCATGGTAGTCACTGGCAACGAGAAACTTAAGGAGGACGGAACTGTGACCGTAAAAGGTGCAGCAGTTACAATGTCAGGCACAGTTGTCGTTACACTAGAGGACGCACCTTGATTACCAGTCGTGGTGATACTCGTTATGGAAACTTTCGTAGTCGGAGCGGTCGTTTTAGTTGATGAAACTTTCGGCTTGGAACCGGTAGAGGTTGTTTCAGAACCGTTTGTCATATTCGGGCGCCAGCAACTTAAATGTTGCAACAATCAATCGTAGAATTCTACTCAACAATCGAATTCTTTGCTCGTGTCCCTGTTCCAGGGCGCCAAAATCTATGACGTATTTTTCTAAATAGCGTCACAGTTTGCGCCAAAGCGTTGTCCGGGTAGTCGTCGAGCTGGGTTCGTTCCAGGGGTCAAATTTTGCGAGTCGAATCAGTCGAACGTCAAAGTGAGAACCGATGGCTCAGGGCTAGGCGTGTAAGGAATCGTTCCTTTTAGTTATGCCACAATCATCATAGCCATAAGTGTTCTCGGATGTTCCTGTTTTG
Organism: Flexamia atlantica; assembly: GCA_035578135.1. Taxonomy (NCBI): domain Eukaryota; kingdom Metazoa; phylum Arthropoda; class Insecta; order Hemiptera; family Cicadellidae; genus Flexamia; species Flexamia atlantica. The sequence goes on from JAQJVK010000032.1 coordinate 442,544, forward strand.
CGAGGTGGTCGGCTCCGGCGTTTCGAAAAAGGAAATTCTGAGGGCAAACCACAGACGGGAGGGATAACGTCACGTCGGTCACAGGGTAGAAGCTATTTTACAATAACAATATTATTACTCACACCCTAGCCTACGCACACACACACAGCCTACACTCAACAGCTACTACAACTAAGGAAGCTGCGGGCGAACCACCGGGGGAAGGAAGCTGTGGGCGAACCACAGGCTGCGGGCGAACCACAGGGCCGTGGGCGTACCACGGGGCTGTGGGCGTACCACAGGGGGAAGGAAGCTGTGGGCAAACCACAGGTTGCGGGCGAACCACAGGGCCGTGGGCGTACCACGGGGCTGTGGGCGTACCACAGGGGTAAGGAAGCTGTGGGCGAACCACAGGCTGCGGGCGAACCACAGGGCCGTGGGCGTACCACGGGGCTGTGGGCGTACCACAGGGGTAATGAAGCTGTGGGCGAACCACCGGCTGTGGGCGAACCACAGGGCCGTGGGCGTACCACAGGTAGGAAGGAAACTACCACTAACCCTACCTATAGCACTCACAACATACACCACTCAAAACTCAAATGCCACCCTCAAACCATACAAGCACATAGTCAACATAGTTTATATCCAGACAAAAGCAAATATCAATAATAAAATAGCAAAGCAAAACTAAATATAAGTGTAGCTGAAAAAAAAGGTTAGTATACAGTACACTATAACCTATAGAGGGTAGCAAAATCTAGAGCAAATCGATCAAACAAATGCATATGCAACAGAGTGTGTGTATTTCAATCGGTTATAAAATATTTAGTCTGACTTTAAGCAGTAAAGCAACAAAAGACTTCTATTAGTAATGTTGGTAAAGGAACTAAAAATGTTTTCTTGAATCGAACTAGAAAAACTTAAGTCCCAACATAAAAGATTGGTCAAACTTCTTAAGAGAAAGCTAAGTCAGACTGTAAAGGCGAAAACTCCAAGTTCCAAAGGGAAAAAAATATGTTCGTGGTCACAAAGATTTACACCACAACGTATAAAGTAAAGCCGTAAAATAGAAGCGATCGTATAATAAAGTTTAAATCGTGTAACGTAGGCGTAATAGGAAGGGCGATCCCTACCTTAGGCGTAGGCGTGCGGCTGCGTCAAGCGTCGGCGATCGAATCAAACCGAGTTCTGTCTCGGGGAACAGTACGGGCGGCGAGGAGTGGGAGAAAGTGCTAGTGCGCAGGTCCAGCCGGGCATGCGCGTGAGCCTCGGCTGGCGCACCAATAGCGGCCGCCGACCTAGCCGGCCGCGGGAAATTCAAACTTGACCTGCAGGGCGACCACAAAACAAACTACCCTGCTGTGAAAACTCATAAAATAATCGGTTCTAAAATAAATAGGTTACAAAATAGTTCAGTTTGTTACTAGTACACACATTTTTCAAGCAAAGAAGGAAAAATGCAAGTTAATTTTAACCATGCATTTATTTATTAAGTAGTATAAAAGTACGTAGTATTATTATTTTTATCCTATTAAAGTAGTAAATGTAAATTGTATGTCAGAAAAAAAAAACAAAAAAATGTAGATTAGATAAAAATAAATATGATAATGTAACTTTAGGTATGGCCACTTAAAAAACAAGAGGAGTTTCAATACCTCTTGAAACGTGGTGTAGTTTAAACACTAGAAGCGAAAGGAAAAGTCCAACAAATTAAATAATAATAATGAGAATATTATTAAATAATATAATGAATTAAATTAATCACATCATTTAAAATCGTTTTAATAAAGAGCACCTGTTTCATAATGTGTGGCGGCAGCCGGCATCGCACGTGGACCTGTCTCGGTACGCAGAGCTGGTGCGGTCGGCGGAGCTGGGCGCGGGCTGTCTGGACCTACTGGGGCCAGTGTATGCGCCCAGAGGCAACATCCAGGTCCACTCACCCTATCTGGATGTAGCCGCGTTCAACCCTCGGCACCGGGCGGCCAGCAAGCTGCGGTGAGTGGGAGAAAGGGTATTTCCGGGGAAGAAAGGGTATTTCTTGGAAGTTAAGGGTATTTCTGGGGAATAAAGGATATTTCTTGGAAAGTAAGGGTATTTCTGGGGAAGAAAGGGTATTTCCGGGGAAGAAAGGATTTGGTTGAGGAGAAAAGGAAAGAGAGGAAGAAGGGGATTTTTGGAGAAGTAAGGGGACTTGATGGGGGAGAGAAAGGAGGATTGTGGAGAAGGGAGGGGGATTTGTTGAGAGGATGTAGGAAATTTGAAGAGGAGGAAAGGGAATATGTTGGGGAAGCAAAGGAACATGTTGGGAGAATAAAGGGGTTTTGTTGGGGAAGAAATAAAGTTTGTCAGGGAAGAAGGGGAATTTTTCATTGAAGAATGAAAACTTTTTAAGAAGGAAAGAGATTTTGCCAAAGAAAAGATGGAATTTGTTTGGGAAGAAAGAGAATTTGTTGAGGAGGTAAAAGAATTTGTGGGGAAGGTAGGGAATTAGTCAGGAAAGAAAGAACGTCAGCTAGAGAAGAAAGAGAATTAATCAAGGAAGAAAGAGAACTTGTGTGGGAGGAAAGGGATACCTTCAGGATAAAAAGAAAATTTGTCGAGGGAAAAGAGAATTTTTAGGGATAAGAGAGGATTTGTCAGGGAGAAGTGGATCTGTCTTGCTATGCAGAGCTGGTTCATTCGGCACTTGATGGTGGAGAAAGACGATTGTGGGGAAGGGAAGGGGATTTGTTGAGAAGATGTATGAAATTTGAAGAGGAATATAAAGGGAATATGTTGAAGAAGCAAGGGAACATGTTGGGAGAAGAAAGAGGTTTTGTTGGGGAAGAATTAAAGTTTGTCATGGAAGAAGGGGAATTTTTCATTGAAGAAAGTAAACTTGTGAGTAGAAAAGAAATTTTGTCAAAAAAATGGAATTTGAGAAAAAAGAGGGTTTATTGGGGAAGTAAAATAATTTGTAGGGAAGGTTGGGAATTAGCAGGGCCGGCTCAAGAGTTTTTGGCGCCCTAGGCGAAAGTATCTTTTGGCGCCCCCCCTTTCTAACAGTTCAGTAAAAGGGTATGTTACTATCAGGGCTAGAGAAAAAACAGATATACAGTACCATGAAAAAATCCAATTACTGGAACATTTAAGTTTTATTTAAAATTTCATAATCGCTTAACAATTATTTTTACTTCCTTGTGTGGTTAACCTAAGTATTTTTGTACAAACAAAACGAGAAGAGACTTGCAGCATCGTAGATGAATTACAATTGTTTTTGTCTAATGCTTTGTTGCGATTCTCAAGAGATACTATAGCATATTATTTTTATAAATGTTTTTAAGTTTAAATCAAGTTATAAATCGATTCGTCCTATTATGAGATTTGAAGGATATGTTTGTTAATATATTTTAAGATTAAATATTTTTTCACTTCATTATTTATTACTTTATACGTATTTTTTGGGAACTTAAATTGTTTGACTTGATTAGTATCTATACAACCGTGGTAAAACCGCGGATGGAATAAGTGCGTCCGTTGCTTGGGGTCATTTATTTAGAGTCGAGGGGTCGATCAGTGCATATTCCTCTACCGATTTTGCTTACTGTAAAGATAAAACACTAAACAGCCAAGAGCAGACTTTTTTCAATACACTATGGAATAAAACAGTTGTGGTTTCAAGGCAATGCTTTTTGAAACTTGTCAGTTTTTTGTTCTCAAAGTTTCTTGTTTAAAGTGAATATTTATTGTAATGAAAACAAAGTGAATCCCTGTTATTTTGGTATCCCCAAGGAAACACCTGAAACTAGAAAATTTTGATCAGGGTTTAACCCAGAGATTAATAAAAAATCTCTATGTTTAAGCACTCCAATTTATTGAAATGTGAACAATAAATTCACCCCTATTGATTCAGAGGCATCATCAGGGACGTTTTTTCATTAATTAGATAGCAATTCGGGGGAGCCAACAATATTTAAACCAGTGAATTTGAAGAGAAATCACACTTTACATACACTGTCAATGTCATCACACGTGTATTCTCTTATGTGTGATATTTGACTTTTATGCTTGATTGTACAATTAACTTGAAAAACAGCCTTAAATATTTCCTTCAAATTATGAGAATGTTGTAACTTATTTCAAGCTACAAACGTGATTTGTGGAAGTCAAATCGATGGGAGAAAATCTAATGGCGTAGCTAATAAAAGGAATTTGAGAGTAAAAATTAAATATTTAACGTTGGACCTCATGGGTTTTCATGTTGTTAAAAAAATAAAACCAAATAAGTCAAAAGTTCTGTTATAATTAATTGTAAATTTTCAGCTCCTACGTTTTTACTGTTCTTCATTCAATTGGAGACTACATATCGAGTGTTCAATAGACACGATACCATTCGAAAAATTGTGCTCATAAAATGAGGCACCTTATAGAATTGAGACTGAGTTGGTTCTTTGGAAAAAATATTTTAAAATAATAGTTTTCTGAGTATAGGTACTTAGAGATTTGAATAAGAGATGTTTTCAACAGTTTATCAAATAAAAATAATATAATTAATATGAAACTCAAACAATTAAAAAAACTGTTAGGCAAGTTCATATTTGGAACAATAATTTACAAAACAAAAACATATTACTTCCCAGTATTGGGAAAATGGTGGACTACCACAGTGGACCGGTCTTTAAATTAGGCTGTCAAGACAACAAGAAACCTAAACTACTGTGTAACGGCGAGGGTGCCTAGAGAGCAGAGGACGTCGCATGCTTAGTATTCGTTTATAATCATAAGTTTGGAAGGGTAAGACTTCCCACCATTGCACCATTGTTGATAAGTTTATAGTTTTTAAAAAAGTAACAAGCAGAGCATGTTCCCGCGAGCTATTTCCAAACTATAAAATTGTAATTTAATCAAACATAAATATAAATTGAAGCTACTTTCATGAATTTCCTTTACAAAATAAAAGTGTTTTATTTGCATCTTGCTTTTTGAAAACAAACGGGGCCGCTTGCGCCCCCTTTGGCGCCCCTCGGGCCCTGGCGCCCTAGGCGGTCGCCTAGTACGCCTATATGGTAGAGCCGGCCCTGGGAATTAGTCAGGAAAGAAAGAACTTTAGTTGGAGAAGAAAGAGAATTTATCAGGAAAGATAGAGAACTTGTGAGGGAAGAAAGGGATTTATTAGAAAAAAATATTGGGGGAAAAGAGAATTTTTGTGAAAGAAAGGGAATTTGTTGGGGAAGAAAGAGAACTTGTTAGGAATCTGTTGGTCGCATTTTGGCCGTCGAATCTCGGCATTATTGTGTGGCCTACTTTTTTGGTCGCATCACTTCCATAAAATCTTTTGGCAATATTATCTGGCTTGCATCCAGTGTTGTGTTGAAAATCATGGCAGGCAAAGAATTAAAATATTGTGGAAAATAAATTTTGCTATTGAATCTTTTGGATGTATTACGGGAGACACAGGATGCAAATTCGGCAATCTTATCTTATATATTAACTTATAAGTGTTATAAGTTTATAACACTTTTATAAACTTATAAAAGTGTTTGTTTGATGACTATATTTAAATGGTCGGAAAGGTTGGAAAAATGTAAGGAACTTCATATGTGAAATATAATAGACATCTTATAAATACATTATGTAAAGGTTGTAGAGAGAAATAAGTATTTTTTAAATGTTTTTGAAAAAGAAATCTGGGTTTTAGACAGCTTAAAAGCATTTTAATCTCATAATCTTTTTTCGGGGAAGAATCTCAGACCTCCTTCCTGTATGGTGTATTTCTTATCCCCAAACTCCTAGGAAAAGATACCGGTTAGCCACACTGAAAAAAATTCAGTGGGCGCCCTTGGGACACACAACTCTTAATTGATTACATTTTAGTAAATTCCTAAATTCTAAAAAAGAATTTAGATGTATGGAAGTGTAATAGAAAATAACGTGAAATTTTTTTTAATTAAAGGATAAAATGTCTCCATGATGAATATGCAAAGTTCTTGAGCTGTAACGGTAAAATTAACAAAATTACACAACTTACAGGCAAAAAACACAAATATTTCTGGGATTCACCCCAATTTTGAGCAGTACAAGTCTTATTTATCTGGGCTATCTTTCTTGGTAGCCAAAAGGCCTAAGCTAGATTTCAAGAAGATAAATACTTTCATTTTAATTTTGCAAAATATAGGGTAAACGCCACCGCTAAGTTACAAGTTCCAACTGATTCACAGAGAGGCGTCCTGTACGCCGACCAGCAAGCACAGTGCTGCCACCACAGACGTGTGGGAGTGTTGGCACCCGTGGAAGCGACAGTGCCAACCGTACAACGCCGACAAACTGGTGATCCCTCTACCCGTGCCTCACCCGGCCCACATCGCAGTGGCCATCCACAACAGAGACGGCGACGATGTTATACCTCTGGACAGCGAGATATGCCAGGAGATATTGAGGTCAGTGTTGCCACACAACCAGGGAATAATACCTGGATAATCTTGAAATTACCCTAAGGCAGTAGGATTTGTCTGGAGATACTGAAGTCACGTTATAGGTCCTCAAAGATGGTGCGCCCCTTACAATCCGTTGCCTCCCCATTCAGATTTACCTTTTTAATATAGAGCCTTGAGCCCTTGGATTCTTCAACACGTTTCCTTCTTCCATAAAAAGATCCCTCTAATTCCCAACAAATGCCTTTATAAAACCCCCTGATAAAACCCTATTTTTCCTTATCTCTTTCAATCCCCCAAAAAATTTACTAACTTTCCATAAATTTCACTTTCATCCCCAAAAAATTATTTTTCCCAATCAAAATCATACAAATCCCCTAAAAATTCCCTTTTCTCTGAAGAATTCCCCTTTTTCACTGATGATTCCCATTCTTCTCCAGCAAATTACTTTTTTCCTTACAAAATTACACCAATTTTATGACCTACTCGCTCTTCTTTAAAAAATTCCCCTTCATCCCCGACAATTCCCTTTCTTCTCCAACAAGTTTTTCCCTGACAAAACCACACAAATCCCTTGACGAATTCCCATTCCTCTGAAAAGTTGCCCTTCTCCTTGACAATTAATTGGAATGTGGGAATGTTGGCACCCGAGGAAGTGGCACTGAAAATTACTTTCAATCCCCCATAAAATTTCCATTTTTCTCAAAATTTCACGTTTATTCCCAACATATCATTTTTTTTGTAAAAATCATACAAATCCCTTGATGAATTCCTACTCCTTTGAAAAATTCCCTTCTGACACGTGATTCCCTTTCTTCCCCATCAATTTAATTTTTCCTTGCTGATCTTCACAAATTTTATGACAAATTCCCATTTACTAAAAAAATTCTTATTCCCTGATGATTCCCTTTCCTCCCCAACTAATCAATTTTTTCTCTTACAGCATTACAACATTTTTATGGCAAAATCCCATTTCTTTGAAAAACTCCCCTTTGTCCCTGATGATTCCCTTTCTTCCCCAACAATTTTTTTTTACAGAACAACATAAATTTTATGAAAAATTCCCTGACAATTGGAATGTGGCAGTGCCGACACTGCTGACGAACTGGTGATCCCTCCACCCGTGCCTCACCCTGCACACATACAACCAACTCCCTTTCTGCACAAACATATTCCCTTTCTTCCTCACCAAAATCTCCTTCTTCCCCACCAAATTTCCCTTCTTCTTCCCAAATTCCTCTTGCCGAACTCTTCGTCTTCCCTGCCTAATTCGCCTTCTGTCCCACCAAATTTTCCTTCACAGTGGGTAGACGAGGTAACCACGCGCCGGCCACAGAGTTGTAGGGCACATTGTCAGGATTGCCGTCTAATGGTGTGGCTAAGCATTGCTCATGGGAGGGCGTCGCTAAGTATTGCTTTTGTTTTCCAACAAACAACCTTTCTTCCCGAACAAATTGTTGTTGTTCCCACTACAAAATTTCTCTCTTCTTTTTAGTAAATTACTTTTACTCCTTAATTTTTTCCCCCCGAAAGAAAACCTTTTCTTCCCTAAAAAATTCCCTCTTTGACAAAATCTTTTTGACACGTTTTCATTCCTGAATTAAAAATTCCCCTTCTGCCCTGAGGAAACCCTCTTCTTTTTGACAAGTTCTCTTTCATCCCCAACAAATTCTCTTTTTTCTCTAAACTCTCCTTTCTACCCGAAAAAAATTCCCTTCCTTCCTATAAACAAGTTCTTTTTTCTTTCCATAAAATTCTCTTTCTTTTTTGACCAATTCATTGGAAAATTGGCTGGTTTCATTCCATTAGTTCCCTTTTTTGCCCAGAATGTTTCCTTCTTTTCCACAGAATTCCCCTTCTGCCCCACCAAATTCGCTTTCTTCCCTCGTAACCACGCCATTATGTTGCCAGGACTGCTGCTCGGACAGCGAGGGCATGGCTAGGTATCGCGGCAGCGGCGGCATTACCTTTGACTTTTTTCATCAATAAATTCTTTTTGCTTTCTAATAAACTCCCTTTCTCCACCAACATATTCCCTTTCTTCCTTGCCTAAATCCCCTTCTTCCCACCAAATTCCCTTTCTTACCTGCCAAATTAGTATTTTTCTCTGTGAATTTTCCCTTTTTTATTATAATTCTCCTTCATTCCCACCAAATTTATTTTAATCCCGTTCTGCCCCAAAAAATTCCACTTATTCCCACCGAATTCCCTTTCGTCTCTGCAACTTCCCCTAATTTTCCACTAGGTTCCCCTTCTTCTCTGACAATTAACTTCTTCCCCACCCCCTTTTGCACCACCAAATTCTCCTTTTTCCCCTAGGTACTGAATGCCCTTTCACAGTAGTATCTAGACTGGGTAGACGATTGTAACCAACCATGCAGCTTTTTTTTTATTTTGTGAATCTAATTTTTATATATCATCATGGCTGTAGCCAATAGGGGTTAAATCCCCCCCCCCCCAAAAAAATGTTGAAATTGCGTTAAAATTAAAGGTTAGAAAGTTGTTTTTTTACTCTCTGTACTCACGGAGTCCATTCCCACCCAAAATGTTTCCTGACAATGGCTTCGTAAGTACTGTTATGTGCTAGTTCAGTGTTTCCCAACCTTCGGTGCTCGCGTACCACCTTGTGTAGAGAGCACGAAATACAGCGGGCGGCCGTTACAGTTTATGAAAAACTGTAAACTCATAAAATTTTCTGCTAAACATCAGCTGAAATGACTGAATGAAATGTTTTTGTTGAGCTGTCAAAGCTTTATTTACGTTTCACAAGATCTTATAAGTGTAAATTTGTGTTTACTTTACCATATGATGTAATATTTGATTAACTACCCAAACAAATAATAAACAATAATTCCGCCATCAGCGCACTCACTCACCCGCTGTATTTGCTGCTCGCGATTGTAATACATTTTCAATAGTTTGGCGTACCATCGCAAGGACCCCCTTCCCCCCACCACTGAGGGATCCCCTCCAACAAAGCTTATGGTTATCCTTTGGTGATTTTGTTTTTGTCAGATATATTTATTTTATTTTACTTGACAATGTACAATTTTAGATCGTGTTTTGATAATTAGGACATTTTGACAAATTATATGTTTACCTCAGCTCTGCTCAAGAATTTTGCTGCCGATTTGGCAAAAAACCTGTGAATTTGATTACGAATTTCATCAATGTGAGAAATTTTTAGGTACAGATGACAATTATTAATTATTATAAATATTCCTATAATATAGTCTTTCGCTCCCTCTATAGTCATTGTTGGCTACTCACAGCCAATAGCCCGTGACATCTTTTCACTTATGTTACCGTATCTTGAGTTTGTCATGAAAATAAGTTAAATTCAGACAAGAATGGCAATCGAGAATCAAAACATTTAATAATTACGTCCTAAAATAAGGTACGAAATTGGCTTTTAATGACCAAAAACAGATATGGAAAAAGTAAATAAAGTTTAAGGCATTAAATGTGACTTTACTGTTCGACGGGGCTTACTATTTTATTCTGTGCTACTTCTTCAACCTTTTGCATAACACCTAAAAGGCCTTCGCATACCAGTGGTATGCATACCACCGGTTGAGAAACACTGTGCTAGTCGGCAAAGAAAGATTACTGAATTGAAATTGAATCGGATGTCGACAGAGCTGTGGAGGACAGTTGCCAGGACTGCTGCTCGGACGGCCAGGCTGTGGCCAGGTATCGCGGCGGCGGCGGAAGTAGCTTCGACTCAGTCGAGAGCCGCAGTTGCGACTCGGCGCAGCTGGAGGAGCCAGCGGCGCCCCCCACTCCCTCCGCTCCCCCCCAGCCCCCCACCAGCTTCAACTGGCGGCAGGTAACCGGAAATGTTCTCGGTCAAATTTATCTTTAGCGTTTTATGTTTAATTAGTCACAGAGAAGAATCTAAAAGAGGTCGCTTTTAAATGTGTCTTCTGTTGCGCCCGAGTGCTTGCTAGTTTTACTTATTAAAATAATAGGCTACCAACCTGTACGTCGTCAATCCAAATAGTTTCATAGACTACTAGTTTCAGGACAATTGTCCCATTATCAAGTCCTTCTTGGCAAACAAATTACAGTACACATATCTTCATTTCGTCAATAATTTAAAAGTTTAAAAAACATTACACACAACACAATCGACACAAACGTAAACAAAATACAACATATATAGATCACGCGTGGCCGGCCAACTCCAGACTGCGGGGTGCGACGCGAACGCGAATTAGCCGATGCCGAGTTGATGACGTTGACCTTGGGGGAGGGGTAACGGCTGATTGTAGCTTCTGTTGTGATTTGTGAAAACCATAACGTCAATAGCTGTGAGGACAATTTAAAAATATTACATAAGTGTAACAAGGGTCATTTAATGAATGCTTTAGAAAATTTTGAAATTTACAAGGCCTTCAAGCATTCTCCAAACGATGTGTTGAACGAAAAATTGGATTTTGGGTCAAACATTTTATTTGACAGGATTGAAACTCTCCACAACAGAAGCTACAATCAGCCGTTACCCCTCCCCCAAGGTCAACGTCATCAACTCGGCATCGGCTAATTCGCGTTCGCTTCGCACCCCGCAGTCTGGAGTTGGCCGGCCACGCGTGATCTATATATGTTGTATTTTGTTTACGTTCGTGTCGATTGTGTTGTGTGTAATGTTTTTAAACTTTTAAATTATTGACGAAAAGAAGATATGTGTACTGTAATTTGTTTGACAAGAAGGACTTGATAATGGGACAAATGTCCTGAAACTAGTAGTCTATGAAACTATTTGGATTAACGACGTACAGGTTTGTAGCCTATTATTTTAATAAGTCGATTTTCAATCCAGGAGGCAAACCATGAATAAAATGCTTGCTAGTCACAGTTAAATCCGGCTACAGTTAAATTAATAGTTACTAGTTACATCAAGTTACTAGCTACAGTTAAGTTAAATTAGGAGAGGGCAGCGACAGTGCTGCTCTCTCGCGGCGTTATTGGTGAATTTTTTTATAAGTCCTCGACACCAGCTGAGCAAAACATTAGAAGATACCTCTGTTTGATTCTCCTCTGTGAATTACTGCAAAAACTTTTGTTTCAATTCGAATGAAAGAGGAATTGGCAACCGCTGGAAAATAATTTGTCATTGTGCTGACACAGAAACATCTTGTTTTATGTTCCTTTTTGTTGGCTCAAAAGATAGCCTTTGCCGATACCATTGCCTAGGCCGGAAAGTTTTCCTGGACTATGATAATAGGAAATAGAAGTAAAAAATCAGCTGATTTGCAGCAAACTGATGTTTAATGTATGTTCATAGGTTACTTTTTAGAGGAATGTAATGGCAGAATTGGTAGCAGTTGCAAATGTTTGTTTGTTTATTAGAGGCTAGGTTTGAAGAATTGAGAAACTTAGTGGTTTATATTTATTGCATTAGCAAGGAATGCCTTATGATTAAAAATACGATTTTTCTGAGTAGTATGATGAAAAGTATTGTACATACAAGGCAGTAAGTTTTATCACACTCGCATGACAATATTCCACTCTCGCCTCTAGCTCATGCAGGAACCATTATGCTAGTCTGGTAAAATGGTACTTTCCGGCCTAGCAACATTAAATACTATAAATTTTCAATTATGATAATATGCCATTTTTAGTAGACGATCATTCTTATTAATTCTCATCCTGCGTACACCCACCACTTGAATGATATTGCTTCATTTGATTCCTTTACTAACTGCGAAAGATAATATGTGATTATTTCCCATTGTAGGGAGAGTGGGCGAACCCTACGCGGCGGAAACGCAACTCCGGGACGGTGCGGGTGGACCTGGCTTCTCCCGAGGACGTTTCTCTGGATACAGACTCGTCCCGGGTGGTCTTCAGCAGCTATGGGACGACCGTCTAGTGGCGACTCGAGTGTGGGACGTCCCGACCATCGAGGTTACGAGCTGTCTCGATAAGGGCATATGCCACTAGTGCAAGTTGTTTCGCGAAACATTTCATGCGAAACACAAAATTGTCTGAAACAGTCTTGCAAGTTACCGTGAATCTAAGTTTCGCGAATCTTTTGTAAAATGTTTTATTTCTGGTGAAATAAGTCTGTTTTATTTTGACATTTTTTAGATAACCGTTATAATGGGGCCACATAGGCAGAAAGTCGAGGCAGGTTATTGATTATTTTTTTAGATTTGAGAAAGACAGGAAAAAAAACAAGTATGGGTTAGAAGAATAGATCTAGAATAAATAAATAAAAAAATAAAAAAAGAAGTTAAATCAATAACTTTCTGTGCTTGTATTTGTTATTCATTTTCTATTTTAATTTTCCTTCTAGCTATTCTGCTAAAGATTACTCAATGGGGTATTCATCCCCCAATCTTAACTAACGGCTCCCGATTTTTTTAACTAACAAACTTGTGTGAGATATCACAGAAATAAATCTTCTTATCGAATTTAACCTTAAATAATGGAAAGTTATATGTTACATAGTCCCATGGCCAAGGGCCATTGTATCTAATCATGCAAATATATACTCTTCCTCTTTGCCACTCAGTTTATGCGTAAATATTACTCTTTGGTGCAAGTGAAATAGTGTTGCACGAAACACTTCTCAATGTTTCACTCGAAACTTTAGGAATTTCGCCTTCTTGCCGAAACATTTCGCGACATTTTTTATATAGATATAGTTAACATGGTTTCGTGAATGATTCACAAAACAACTTGCACTAGTGACATACGCCCTTTACATAGGCCTCTGAGACCTGTGAGGAATAGTGATGAGCTAATCCATAATTAATTTTTCGATAACTGTTCAACAGTAACTGTTACTTTTTTTAACGCTTATAAAAAACTGTTACATTTTGATAACGTTTTAAAAGTAACTGTTACTTTATGATAATGATTACAACAGTAATAGTTACTTAAATTAAATCTATTATTTAAACTGTTATTAGCAGTTATTATTATTATTATTATAGGCTTGTATTTTACTGGCATTTTAACATAGTCCAGGGATGAGTAATATTGTCCATTAATTAATTTCTGTCAATATTTTTCACTTGAAAATGGAAGATAGAAATAAGTGTTAAAAATTTAAATTAGTTAAAAAGCTTTTTGCCTCGGTAAAAATTTATGATTATCACAAATTTTCAGGTCTTCTAAGCGTTTCTCAGGCAAGTGTGTATCTTATAGCAGAAAAGAAAGGTTAAGTGTAAAAGTGTACTGTTAAACTGTAATTTAATTACAGTTATTCAAGAAAGAATCCTAACTGTTATAACAGTTACTTTTAAATGACAGCTATCCATTAACAGCTCATCACTAGTGAAGTATAAGTGAGCGTGAAAAGAAATGATGGCTAAAATCCTACCCACTATGTTTGAAGGTTTGTGAGTTTGTCTGTTGGTTTGTTTTGTTTGATTCTCACGCCTACACTACGGAACCAATTTACCTGCTATTTGTTGGGTAGATTGGGGAGGTCAAATGGCATTCATCCATAATTATGTTTTTTATCCCCCAATCAAAAAATCTGGTTTCTAACTGCTTTTGTTATTAAACAGCTAAGCTGTGCGAAGAATATTGATGTATCTACAAAGTTCTGTTATCTTGCCGGCATGCAGACATTTCAATATTTATATTACTTCATTTTATTACACTAAATTAAATGTCAGCAATAAAATTTATCAAAAGAAATTTTAGTTATTAGTTACTTCGCAATTACAGCACCAAAATGATAGTAAAAAAATAACTTTTCTCATAGGTTTTAAAATATGTTTTTTATTGATGAATGAAGGAACCCTATGATAAACGACATTGTATGTGCTTGTGAAAATATTTATTCAATATTATTATAAAAACAATGAATGCATTTTCTCATTTGTCATTGTAAAAATTTATTATTTTTAAAACAGTATGATTGGGTCCGTTTTTAAATCACCATATAAAACAAAAAGTTGTAAAATCAAAGATGAAGGAGATATCACGACAAGAAGAAGAGGATTTTTCCTAGTGAAAAAAATTGAGACAGACATCACAAAACATACCACAGGGTAATGAAACAACTCGATGCCTGCTTCCAGTGCTGCCACTATTCCAAATACTCCAAATGATGGCAACACTGCCAAAGCCACTACAATCCCTAAAGAACAAAACTGTAGACTTGTAAATATAGTAGTGATTTTTGTATTTTGCGCATAATGACAGTTGAAGCTTTATATTTAAATGTACGTTAGAATGTGTAAGATAAGTTAGGATATTAAAAGAGCAAAGTCCAGGTGATGTATGTAACTTATTATTTAATCTTCACATAGTTAGATTAAAATGTAACCATATGAAATAAAATAGACCTATATAAGGTTCCATCATCTATCAATAGGCAGGAACAATTTCAATATTAATATTATTGTTTTATACAGTTTAAAAGTATAAATTACTATATAACCTACAACGAAGGCTCAATAATAATTTAGCTACTAGCTGATTATTCTGTCGAGTTTAAATAAGTTTTTAAAATAATGACATGTTGTATTATAAGAATTATAGAACAGAAAAACCATATATCAATTTTTAACTAAAGCTCTATGCTTTGTAAATATGTTTGAAACTATTGTGCGTACATATCCCTCAGAAGACACCTACACTGACAAGAGGAAAATCCAAACATCTATAACATACAGATTTTCTTTACTATTTATATTTAAGTGATAAAATTTTATATTATATATATATGGCACTGAACATGTAACCAAAACTTTTTAATGATTCCAATTTTATTACTAGTTTTTCTTATTATAGCTTAAGCCAAATAATACTTGAATTATTATATAATCTTTTATTTACCTATTTAGAACAAGTTCTAGTGTATTTTGGTTGTACATTTTTGGAAGGTTTGAATTTGTGAAAATATGCTTCCAGTTTTCAAAGCTTTATTTTTTTGTCTCAGTAGTAAGGTTTTAACTTACTGTAATTTAACTTTATTAAATTAAAATTTGCTTTTTATCATAATTAGTTTAATCTGTGATTGTAATGTTACTGTTACTTTTTATTTTTTTTTACTTTTGAATGGTATACTTTATTTATACACTTTTCTACTTTTGTAATTTTTGAATTATTTAAAACAAATTTAATATACATTTCTAAGTTTACGATCCAATATGCTACTATTACAAATGAACAAACAATTAATTACAACACAAATTATGAAAATTTTGCTTCAAATATACTTTTTTTAGGAATTTAAACATTAAACTTTTTTAATAGATAGTAAGTTGTATTATTTTGCTGTACTAAAGATCAAAGTAACTTTAATTTCACTAACCATTACTCCAGTTTGCATAGGTAAAATGTTAATCATTTTTTGTTACAGTTGTTAATATTACTTAAAATGTTCTTTGTCAAAGCACCCTATTATCAAAGACAAGTTACCTATTGATCAAAAGGTGAACAAAGAGTGTGTTGTAAATTTGATTAGTGTTTGTATGGCTAATCAGGAAAATGTTATGTAGTGAATTTCATGGATCGATTCATAGTTTATTCATTTTTTGCCTCCAGGATTGATAATCGACAATTTATAAACAGGTTTACGTACCTCCGTCGTCAATCCTAAATAATCATAAATTGATTACTGCAGTTTCGAGACTCAAGGTCTCATTGTCAAATCTTCAAAGACGTCAAGAATCACATTTAAACACATAGTTTTACATTACAATTCACGAAACACGAAAAAACATTTAAATAAATTAATCGCGTGGCCGGCCAAGACAGTCCCAGACACCGCACACATTGAAGGTTACAACCCGACCCGGGTTGTAACCTTCGTTGAATCTCATACCTTTCACTTACAAAATTTCACTTACAAATTTCACTTACAAGAGTCGGGTTGTAACCTTCAATGTGTGCGGTGTCTGGGACTGTCTTGGCCGGCCACGCGATTAATTTATTTAAATGTTTTTTCGTGTTTCGTGAATTGTAATGTAAAACTATGTGTTTAAATGTGATTCTTGACGTCTTTGAAGATTTGACAATGAGACCTTGAGTCTCGAAACTGCAGTAATCAATTTATGATTATTTAGGATTGACGACGGAGGTACGTAAACCTGTTTATAAATTATTGATTCATAGTTTCTCATGTAGGCTAAAGAGTACAAATCCAACCCTTTGTTGACTAATCAGTGTAATTTCTAAAGAAGAACTGACACAGACAAACCAGTTTTTTGGGTTCCAGTACATTTTTAGGCCCCATAAATTTCCCTCAATGGTACTATGTCCTGAATACTTCCCCTAAATTTCTATCAACTGTTTTGAAATTAAAGTTTTTATTCTCCTCAAAGGGCAAAAAAATAAGAAGAAGATATTTTTTCTTCAACTTGTTAATGATTGGTGTAGCAAAATCATCCTCAAAAATTTACATCTGAAATTATGTTTATTAATTGTGTGTCCAAAGAGAAATTGTTGTAAAGGCACAAACTAAAATCGTGGTTAAAATAAGAATATGATATTTTATCCAAAAATTCTATAGGACGATTCTCAATTCTGTCAACATTTCAAGGCAGTACATGGGAAATTGTGAATCTAACCCTGATACTCTTATCACATATTTACTTTCTAACACGCAAGTACGCTCTGATGTATAGGTAAAACTGAAGATAAATTTAGTAATAGGGTTTTATATATGTTGCCATGAAATGTATTTTACTCTTAGATATATTGTAGAGGTAGCCAGAGTTAGATTAAACGAAGAACCAAAACATTTAAAATAGCAAAATTCATTGTATAAAGGTGCTGTTAGTGCATTTATTTCTTAAATGAAAGACTCCATCGCAGATAAAGCAAGATAAAGGCATATAGACAGTGTTCCAGTGTTAGTTCTCAGATGAAATATAACTTATCATTCTGCTTTTTTATTTTTAAATAGGAACACATTTAAAGTATGCAGAACATAATAGATTTGGAAAATTGGGCACTTCTTTTTTAAGGAAATCTCAAAGGTGATACTCATTGTTTTGGTGAAAATAATATTTTTTGAACAATGTTCCTGCTCCTCCAGACTAATTGGGACTAAGCCCTGTTGGGTTTTTTGGGAAATTCGGGGCAAGCAAAAATTAAATAAAATCAATATATTAGAAATAAGACCTGTTCAAGCAATGCAGGTTTAGGGGTTTGGTGATGGTCTTGGACAATTACCCATGAGATCTCTATCACAACCTTCAAAGTCTATCAAAAAGTTATATCCACCATTTACTCGCGATTGGTAAAACTATGCCAGACCAATTATATTCAAAAGTAAATACTGGGATTTACTTAAAAATCCCAGTAAATCCCAGTACTCCCTTAAAAACTGGGATTTGAATCTAACTGAATACCTCCCAAAATTCCAGTTTTAAGTTTTCCTTTTTTTCTAAAAACACAAAAAAATTTTTGCAGCAAAACTTGTTTAGAGTAGGGGAATTTTCAGAAAAGCCGGGTTTGGAATATCGGGGCTTTACTGCATACTTTTCTCTTGGTTTTGCATTTTCATAATAATGTGAAGAAGCCTTTTAGGGGGTGAAATGCCCAGTAACGTCATTATTTGGGGTGGAACTTGGCTCTGAAAGCTAGTAAAACAACTTACTTGATTAAATTAGTACATTTAGTTTTGGAATCAAATAGAAACATTATCTTTGAAGTCCATTTTTCACATTAAATTAGACTTTAATTAATTTAAGAACTGTATATTCTTTGATAACATTTAATTATGTTTGAAAGATGAGGAAAACTTCACATTTTGTTTTGTACAGATCACATCATGTCCTTGAGCATTTTGTGCATTGCTAAAATTCCAGTTATTTGCATTCAAAAATACATCACAACAAATTTAAGTCATCACTAAAAAACCAAGATCTCTCATGTTTAATCGTGATTTACCTAGTTATATGATTATTTAGGAATTGACTTTTACTGATTTTTCATGTTAATTGCTAAGTTTTGTAATTATTTACGTGCATTTTTACATTGTTTTGTATGTTTGTACAGCTTTTAAGGAGGCATCACTGTCTAATAAATTTTGTCGGTAATTGATCTGTTTTATTTGTTATTTTTCATTTCCTTTGACAAGTCTATGCTCAGCTGATCTCAAACAAAAAATATCCGATTTGAGCTCATGCGGTAAAACTATCTGGTCTGTGTGTGCATAGGCCGTTCAGTTACAAACAATCCCCAAAAGCAATTAAAAATATATAAATTATACCTTTTTTGAACTGTTTCAAAAAGTTTTTACTATATATACTCGATAAATAAAGTCTTATCTCGAGTTAATTGGAAATTTATTTATTTAATAACAACATGTCACATTACACCATTTTATTCATGGTTGATAAGTGGAGAATATTACGGATAAAGTATATTCTAATGACAGTGATGAAATTACAGAAAAAACACTTAAATAAAGAAGGATAAAATGAAAACCAAACAAGTTGGAGCACTCACAAAACAACCAAATCAGGAAGAAACAGATAAAAAATTTATGACAACTGCAACTGGAAATGAGCCTGGAACTCTTAGGTAGGCCTGTTATATTTTGAAAGGGGCAAACCAAGACAACTGAACAAGTGTGCTCCAATAGGGTGCTCTAGGAGGCAGAAGAGGAGACACAAGTACTGGGGGATTTAGGAGAGGAGGTCCGGGAACTCTCCTTCGGAAATTTTTGAAAATAAAAAAAACTGTTCTAGTTAACTTTTGCAGTAAAAATTAACTTCAAGCAGTCTTATTTTGTGTCTAGATTATTGAGTAAACTAATAATGTTTAGGTAAATATATTATGAGGTAAAATAGACCTTTTGAACGAACTGATAATCTGCTAAGAATTCATAAACATACAGTTTACAGTAAACACATACATACATCATACCGTGTTTATGAGTTTAAGTTGGTACTAAAAATTTCCCACGAGTTCCCAGCCAAAGGAGGCATCATGAATGCCTATTGGTCAAATGGTTTCCCTCCAATTTGCAAATCTAAAGCCTGTACCAACGAGCGGTGCTGCTATCTTCCGCTAACTTCAAGAATTACTTCAAACTTCGTTTCGGAAGCATTACAACACTGTACAGTGTTGCTACATGCATTAGGCCAAAATTCCAGTTCTTCGCGGCGTGGGGTGTTCCGTCAGTGAGGCCATGTTCCGTGGGGGGGCCATGTTCAGCGCTGCAGCGAACTTATTGAACTACCGGCACCGGTTTAGTTCATTATTCAATAACATAGTACACAATTTAAAAAATGACCGGGACTTAAGACCCTAACATAAGAACCTTTGACCCACCAAATGCTTTCTATATGGGCCTTATTGGAATAAATATTTGATTCTTGATTCTTCAGGAAAACCGGCCGAGACACTGGGACAAAAGCAAAATACTTGGACATATGGCAGCCTACTCTTAGGGCGGATCCACATGGTCACAGGGTCAAGTTTGACTATCGACGGGTCGAGTAAAACTGGGTGGCTCACCGGTCTCCTTTTCCTGGGAAATAATTCCTGCAATCTGTGTTAATCTTTAGAACTTCTTTGGGTGTAAACAAAGTGAATTGATCGCATATCATGGTTTTTGTTCTTTCTCGTCGCATTATTCCATTAACAATAGCCTGCATTGAGGGCGTTGAACAGGTCATAACCAGTGGCGTTGCATCAAAAACCTGTAGGGGAGGGAGGTCATCTGATTTTCCCACCTCTTGACCTCGAAATTCCTAACCCTTGAATTTAAATGTCCCAGTTAAATTTCCCTTCAAGAACATAGGAATTGAGAAATTTGGTATTTCAAATTTCCATGTTTGATTATTGAATGCTGAAATCGATCACCATTTTCCATCTTTTATGTATAATTTACCGTCTTGTATTTGAATACAGTATAGTGTAAATATATTGTAAGTGTTGTAAGATGTCTTTTATTCATATGCAGTATATAAAACAACACGTATCATGCTAATCAAGAAGTTATTTGCTAAAAGTGTTGCACGTGAGTTATGTGTCTATGGATGATGATAATTTGGAATTGAAGCCTAACAACCACATGCAAATTGAATAGAACACAATATTATAGTACTTTAATGTTAACAAACACTAGAAACAGTTATATTTACTTTGACCAGTTGCAGTTGTACTGTGGGTCGATTTAACAAAAAGCCATTTGGGAATTCAAGAGCTAAGGACAATTATTTTTGAAGTAGGATTTGAGTATTGTAGTAATTTCAACTCGGTTGTAAAATTACTTCAAAATATTCAAAGAAAGTTTAGTTTCAATTGATTATTTTTCTTCCAATTTACATACAATATCCATTCAATTTTTCCAATTTGCAGGCTAGAAATTCCCAACTTTTAGATTTTCAAGGGGGCTTACCCTCACCCCTTCCAGAGTGACGCCCTGTGACATAAGTCTTTCAGGTGATTAAGTGATTAAGGTCTTGTCCGCATGGGCACATCATGTTACTTTATATTGTAAACAATAACTGACACTATTTATGCATGTTGTGTGTACTATGCAAATAAAGAGAATTTACAGAATTTGAATTGAATGTATGTCGACGGTGCCCGGGGGACTCTGTCTCTGAAGCAGTGCGACGGCGCGGGCTGGGCCGTAACTGGTGGCGGGGGGCGGGGGGGCAGAGAGCGCACCTGTCCTGGGCGGCAGGTTTTACAGGGCAGAAAGAAATTATGAAAAGAAGTAAAAATATCTAGGCCCCCAAGTCGATATAATTTTTATTGAAGTCCTATACTTTTATCAAAATATTTGTCTAATTTTCTTACTTTTCATAATTCTTTAGTTAGTTATGCGCAAAAACTACTCTAATTATTTTGCATTATGCTTACGATTAATGGCACTGTTAATAAAATCGACAAATTTACCTTCTGTTCGCTATTTCATCTATACTATCAATAAAACAATTAAACAATTCAGTATTTGCTTATTATTAAATTGATAATTTAGGTACGTTTATTAAGTAGGGCTACCAATATTTCCTGCACAGTTTTATAGAGTGTATGCAAAAATCAAAGATATAGCAACACTAATAGTAGTGCAATAATATAAAAATACAGATTTTTATCATGCAATATTTGAACAAATCCTGAACAAGGTTGTTGATTAGAAGCGATTTTAATGTTTCTCATGATTTAAGTCTACATGCTATATTAAATCTATTTCCCAATTTTGTTTGATACTAGTAAACCTGTTGCTCGGAATCGAGCAATTGCCATACACTGATTTATAAATAAAAATGATTATGGTACAGTATTCTAGAAGTATTTTATTAATGATATGGTTATAAACTTCAAAGTCCCTTGTGGCAATACTGAGATTATTTACTTAAGTTCTTTATAAACAATATTTCCCGAGAATACTCATATTTCAGGAGATGATTTGATGTAGATTTTTAAGATTTATGGAACAACCACAGATCACTTAGTACCATATAATTGTTGAAATCATTCTCTTTCAATAATATAGATTTTTTTACATAATAATATCCAACACAACACAGTTGAACAAAATGAAAATAGTTTGATAAATACCTTACAAATTGTTGTATTAAATCAACTTGATAGAGTGCCTTAATACAGCTTCTATATTTTCATATTTTGGCCATTGTCAAAAACAAACTTTACATTAACTTTCACCATAAAACCCAAGAAAATTGTATACTGAATCAAGTTCACCAAGGTACTTAAATTATTAGTTTGAATAAATATTACAGGCATAATAATACAGACTAATAAACATTAACGTTATTTAAAAATTGACTGAAATTAGTTTATAATGGTTTAAATACCTGCAATTCAGTAATCCACTTGTTGCTGGTGGCAACTAGTTTCGGTTCTTATATAGAACCATCTTCAGGCCGTACAAGAAGTCAATTTGTTATCTTCACTGTAGGTGAAGGTCGTCATTGTAGATTAAAAAATTCACATTAAAACACACGAACACGCACATTGACATTAACACAATTAAAATCGTAACGAGTACTCGTATCACGGGACAGGTGCGATGCGGCCGGGCGGAAGTTGTAGTTCGAACTGACGGACATTAGATCATGACATCACTGCCTCTGTCTCGTTATCACCGTGGCTCGCATTCTATTATTTCTCTCCCCCTCCCCCATCCAGTATTTTGATTGCTGTGTTGTAAATAAAATTTGACTGAAAGGAGAGTTTATCGTTTAGGACATTTTGGTAATCGGATTTGACTGCCTTATAGATTTCAAATTCTTCTAAAGTATTAATTGTTAATCGGTCCTGAGAAAGATGTAAGATGTCCATGTTATTATTTATGTTCGAATAATTGTGGTTATTTGAAATTAAATGTTCTGCAAAATTTGATGTTTGGGGGCCTGTTGTTTTTTTAGGAACATGTTCCCTGAATCTCTTTTTGAAAGACCGTGAAGTCTGTCCGATATAATAGTTTAGGCAGTCACTACAATTTAACTTGTATACCCCAGACTTATCATAAACAGTAGATTCTGTTTGTTTTTCTTTCAATAGAGATCCAAGTTTGTTTGATGTTTTGAATGAAACCGTAATATTATTTCTGCTCATGATATTCTTAAATGTGTGACTTAGCGATGAACCATATTTAGCTGAAATATAAGTTCTCTGTTCAGACGTCTTAGGGGTTTTATTTGAATGCTTAAAAATTAATTTGTCTATTAAACTGCTATGGAAACCATTTGCGACAGCTATGTGTTTTATTGTGTTTACTTCCTCATTATAATCTTCATCATTCATTGGTATTGAGATCAACCTGTGTACAAAACTATTATATGCGGCAATTTTTTGTGAATAAGGATGGTGTGAATCTGCATGGATCGTCTGATCGGTACAAGTCGGTTTTCTATAAATCTTGAATTTTAAATGGTCACTTTCCTTTGTCACTGTTAAATCCAAAAAATTTAGGGAGTTGTTTTTCTCTTCTTCCAGTGTGAATTTAATGTTTTTGTGCATATTACACATATATTTGCATAATAAAGATAACTGTCTGCTGTTTCCGTTGAAGAGAACAAAGGTGTCATCAACATATCTAAAGTATGACGTTATCTTTTCTTTAAAACGGTTGGTGTCAGTAAATAAATGTTCATTTTCGACATAATTCAAAAATATTTCTGATAAAATACTGGAAAGGGGGGAGCCCATTGCTAAGCCGTCCTTTTGGACATAAAAATCATTCTGAAATCTGAAATAGTTTTGTTTTAGTACAATTCTTGTGAGGTTAATAAGTTCGTCTATTGCTTCTTTAGGGAGTTTTGAGTTTTTTTGTAGGTTTTTGTGTAAGATGGCTATTGTTTCTTGAATTGGTACGTTGGTGTACAAATTAACTATGTCAAATGACACTAGTTTCTGGTTTCCTTTTATGACTTTATTTTTCAGCTGTTCGATTAATTCTAAACTGTTTTTTATGCTATGACTGTTTTCAAAAACTATTTCATTCCTGATGATTTTGTCCAGCTTTTTGGCAATTTTATAAGCTGGGGACGGCATAAAATTGACGAGGGGTCTGATTGGTACGTCAGGTTTATGAATCTTAGGAAGGCCCCTAAAAATGGGTGCTTGGGGATTTGTTACTTTTAGGGCATGAAGTTCGTTTTGTTTTAACAAATGTTTACTTGAAGAAATAGCTCTATTTATTTCTCTGGATGTCAAACTAAAACTGTATAGAACCAATGAAAATATAAAATTCAATAAAGCATGTTTAGAACACAATCTAATCCCTAATTATGTAAGAGTTAAAGTTAGTGGAAAATCAAAAGCGGCATTAAGAGCTAAAAAAACAGCACAATCCCATTGGATTAAAAATGAAATAAAAGAATTATATTCTAAGAAAAGTAGACTAAATAAACTTCTCTTCAATAAACACTTAGAACTTTTAAATAGTTTACATGTTACTCAGCAGAGCAATATTTATAGTGAAATTGATGATCAAATAAGCAGGAAAATCTTAAAGAAGCAATCCACACAAAATAAGAAGATTAAGAATTTAATGGAAAAACAAATCAAAAAGGACATCATTAAATGCTCTCACGTATTTTACAAAAGGGTTATTAATAACACTGAAATTCAATTTAATGAGGAAGAAATCAATCTTCTCAATAAAGGACTTAATTTTAATTTCCCTGACAACAGAAAATCTAGTTTATTTTCGGAACTTCTAAATACCGAAGCGTCGATTAAAAGCATTAAATCGGACGAAGTCCGTGAATCAGCAAGAGTATTAATAGGAAATAAAGCAAAGAGTGTGTTGAAGCAATCTTTAGGAACGAGGAAACACGACAGGAAATTCAGTTCCATGAGGCATGCTTTGAGGAGCGTCAGGAACAAACTTGCCGAGCACGACGCTCTGATTACAAAAGCAGATAAGGGCAGTTCAATTGTAATTATGTACAAAGCTGATTACGTCAACAAAGTTTCTGATTTTTTCAATAAAAATAATATAGAACATTTAAATAAAGATCCAACTTCCGACAATTCCAGAGAAATAAATAGAGCTATTTCTTCAAGTAAACATTTGTTAAAACAAAACGAACTTCATGCCCTAAAAGTAACAAATCCCCAAGCACCCATTTTTAGGGGCCTTCCTAAGATTCATAAACCTGACGTACCAATCAGACCCCTCGTCAATTTTATGCCGTCCCCAGCTTATAAAATTGCCAAAAAGCTGGACAAAATCATCAGGAATGAAATAGTTTTTGAAAACAGTCATAGCATAAAAAACAGTTTAGAATTAATCGAACAGCTGAAAAATAAAGTCATAAAAGGAAACCAGAAACTAGTGTCATTTGACATAGTTAATTTGTACACCAACGTACCAATTCAAGAAACAATAGCCATCTTACACAAAAACCTACAAAAAAACTCAAAACTCCCTAAAGAAGCAATAGACGAACTTATTAACCTCACAAGAATTGTACTAAAACAAAACTATTTCAGATTTCAGAATGATTTTTATGTCCAAAAGGACGGCTTAGCAATGGGCTCCCCCCTTTCCAGTATTTTATCAGAAATATTTTTGAATTATGTCGAAAATGAACATTTATTTACTGACACCAACCGTTTTAAAGAAAAGATAACGTCATACTTTAGATATGTTGATGACACCTTTGTTCTCTTCAACGGAAACAGCAGACAGTTATCTTTATTATGCAAATATATGTGTAATATGCACAAAAACATTAAATTCACACTGGAAGAAGAGAAAAACAACTCCCTAAATTTTTTGGATTTAACAGTGACAAAGGAAAGTGACCATTTAAAATTCAAGATTTATAGAAAACCGACTTGTACCGATCAGACGATCCATGCAGATTCACACCATCCTTATTCACAAAAAATTGCCGCATATAATAGTTTTGTACACAGGTTGATCTCAATACCAATGAATGATGAAGATTATAATGAGGAAGTAAACACAATAAAACACATAGCTGTCGCAAATGGTTTCCATAGCAGTTTAATAGACAAATTAATTTTTAAGCATTCAAATAAAACCCCTAAGACGTCTGAACAGAGAACTTATATTTCAGCTAAATATGGTTCATCGCTAAGTCACACATTTAAGAATATCATGAGCAGAAATAATATTACGGTTTCATTCAAAACATCAAACAAACTTGGATCTCTATTGAAAGAAAAACAAACAGAATCTACTGTTTATGATAAGTCTGGGGTATACAAGTTAAATTGTAGTGACTGCCTAAACTATTATATCGGACAGACTTCACGGTCTTTCAAAAAGAGATTCAGGGAACATGTTCCTAAAAAAACAACAGGCCCCCAAACATCAAATTTTGCAGAACATTTAATTTCAAATAACCACAATTATTCGAACATAAATAATAACATGGACATCTTACATCTTTCTCAGGACCGATTAACAATTAATACTTTAGAAGAATTTGAAATCTATAAGGCAGTCAAATCCGATTACCAAAATGTCCTAAACGATAAACTCTCCTTTCAGTCAAATTTTATTTACAACACAGCAATCAAAATACTGGATGGGGGAGGGGGAGAGAAATAATAGAATGCGAGCCACGGTGATAACGAGACAGAGGCAGTGATGTCATGATCTAATGTCCGTCAGTTCGAACTACAACTTCCGCCCGGCCGCATCGCACCTGTCCCGTGATACGAGTACTCGTTACGATTTTAATTGTGTTAATGTCAATGTGCGTGTTCGTGTGTTTTAATGTGAATTTTTTAATCTACAATGACGACCTTCACCTACAGTGAAGATAACAAATTGACTTCTTGTACGGCCTGAAGATGGTTCTATATAAGAACCGAAACTAGTTGCCACCAGCAACAAGTGGATTACTGAATTGCAGGTATTTAAACCATTATAAATATTCAAACGTAATCCGGAGGCTAACAACTTTGAAAAATGAAATTAGTTTATAGGCCTATCACACACTTTTATATAGATAATGAAGAAGTAAATATTTTTTTAATGACAGTTGATTATGTGGTCTTTACGTTATTTTTGCAAAAAAGTCTGTAATTATTTGCTTCTGTTACTAAATTACCCTTCATAATCTTAAACCAAACTAAACATGCTCACTAAATCCACTCACGAATAAATGCCTGAAGTCTGCTTCAATATAAATATTCAATAGTTTCAATTCCAATAATAACACATAGCTTTGCTGGAAAACTTTGTTTATTTCATTCAGCTGCTTTATTTGAAATGTCTTGTCCCCCTTCTTAATCTTATGGACAATTACATCTTAAGCCGGCTCCACACATGCGTCATTCGGCATGCACCGAATGTTCGACGTTCGGCGAACTATTTGTCTCGCTATAGGACCTACAATGAACAAGTACCAATGTTTGCTGTTTGCCAAACATAGAAACACCCATCCACACTACTCGTGATTCGGCGAATCGCTGCTTGCTGCATGCCGAATGAGGCATGTGTGGAGCCGGCTTTATGGACATTACAAAACTTTATGGACGTCTAGGGCCATTCGCTTTCAGCATAATGTCCATAAATTTTATTTCCTGCAAAACTACACGCCAAGCACTTTCCAAAGGCACCTAAATTATTAAAATTGGCCCAGTAGTTTAGGAGCAGTAATGATCACAAGGAAACCCCTAGCGCATTAAATAAGTAATAAGATTATTGCTGATAATTTCTACAAGCTATAGGAACTCTTTTCACTGGGTATTTACATAACAGCTTTTGATTAAATTCATATAGCAAACAACTGTGAAAGCAAAGTATTGTCCATACACCCACTTTGACCCTCTGAAGGCTGGGTCCCATGGAAATTTTGAAAATTGTTAGGGGGCCAATATGCTATTGGAGAAGTGTACGTGCAAAATTTGGTGTTTCTACATGCAGTGGTTTATTCTGGATGTTGGTCAGAAAAGGCTTGGTTACCCTATGAAGAGAGCATGCTCCTTCCTGCCGTAACCAAGGCTGTTGCAGCGGTTTTTTCATGGTCAGGAAAATGTTTTAACGTTCACAAGAACTTAAATATATCTTCTTTTTTTACCTTGTGTTTGTAAATTCATGTTTGTTACTGCTTTTTTAATGGAGAATAATTAGAACATAATCACAGGCTTTCCCTGAGGATAATTTTTTTAAGTAATGGAAAATGTCTAATCATTTTTTAAACAATCAATGGTTTACAGAGATTTTCTTGCTTAAGTAATTGGTTGTAAACATGCCTAATCAAACCTCATTTAAAGAGCAGTGGTGGGAGAAGAAGGATGCAAACAGTTAGATTATCGAACAGTGGTGTGCAAAAGGTACATTCACAGAGTGTACTGTCATTTCTGTAAGAAAATTTGTTCGATGTGACAACTGTGATCTGATGAGTTAATTATACACTCACAAACTAAACAGCATTCAGCAGTCGCTAAAGATTTTTTATCTGTAAAACAGTCGATCGTAGTTAGTGAAGAAAATTAACTGTTGATGAAACATTTTAATGGATATCATTTTACCAAAACCATAATAATGTTTATGACTTAAAGCAAATTACTTTATAAAAAACATCCCCATCCAAATCGGCCGGATAAAGTTTCTGCTGAGATGTTGAAAAATGATTAATGTTAAGTTCAATTTTAAGGAACCATTACGAAATAATTGGCTTATTATCAAATAAATTTACAGACATCATTAAAACTTTTAAGGAGAAGTAGCAGTAATGAATAACACGTTAAATAAGTAGAAGTTAATCAGCTGTGATAAAGTATTTTTCTAGTGAGAATTTTATTCTCTTCATGATCAAGAATGCCAGTTGTTTGGCAAGTGATTAAAATTACAAAAACAAATTATCAAGTTTTTTCGTTTAAAACACAGAAGAACTAATTATTTGTATCCACTACAAAACCTCTTTGAAAAAGAAGTTCCAAAAGCACTTCATATTTTAGTTATTAAATGAAGTTTTCGGAGTGACCCCACGAGATCTGTTTTAAACTGGTGTAACACACCAGTTCTGAAATATAAACCGCATCACATTATCCGAACAAAGAGTGAACACCATTTGGGAACATGAGCACAATTAATGCTTCTTGGTTATTTGTATACTCTAGTAAAAAAATGCTATTCCTTCATTTGTTGGATGAGGTGTCACAGTTATAATACTTCTGCTTATTTACTCAGGTTTCAGGTTCCACCGAAGTTTATCAGTACTTTGAACAATAAATTAATCATAATTCAAACGTTTTAGCTATATATTTATTAGCTACGTACAAGGTTGTCTTTGCTTGATAACGTCCATGCACAGATCAATAATCTATGTGGGCGGGGCAAAGGCAAGGTAAAAAAGAGGCCGCCACCCTCTTTTTCAAAAAATGAATATAAAAGAATATATAAAAAAATACAAATTTACGTCTCCCACAAATATATGAGAATGTTTTATCTCACATTCCTCTCCAATTCTGTGAGAGAAATTCATAACCTATTGAGATAAGTACCATTAAAATCACACTGTAGACGCAAGCAACGTATACGTAAGTACCCAAATATCAAAGAGAACAGAAAGAGTGAAGATAAATTCACGAAAATCACTTCCCGGTGCAAGGAACCGTCGAAGTGTAAGTTTCTGCTAAATCAAACAATTTCCCTCAAACACGGGACTTGTTTTCGCTCCCCGAATGTTTGACTGTGATTTACGCTTTCTCTGTCTTTTCGCGATTTTTGCCTAACATTTTTTTGTAAATTGAGAACTAGGACAGCCTTTTTTTAAAAGGCGAGCTTTTTGTGATTAATGGTTTTTTTGCATAGCGGTTCCTGTTACCAATGTTACAAATAAAGTATAGCCTCTTGATTTTGAAAGTTGGCACCGTATCATCATGTATGTAATCCTCAATACATCTGATGAACACACATTTTCTGATTTTATCAACATTTGCATGAGTCTTAAAGTTGCCATTAGGGAATATTGTAATGTATATACCCTATGGACCTTTCAGTAGCTCAACCTAATTAAATATTAAATAAATATTAATTAATTACGATAGGTTGGATACAGTAATTATTTTAAAGTTACGAATCATCAAACAGTTTAACAGTATTGCGCATATCTCGAAAAACGGCTCAAATATAAATTTATTGCATCAAACTATCAAGAACCTCGATTAAACCAGATATTAAGATTTCATTTTTTCGTTGAGTACTTAAACTGCCAGGAGAAAATTAATAATATGTTATTTTTATCTTATTTAAACCCAACCGACAACCACAATACAAGATTTAAAAGCTACAAGATTTACTACAAGATTTAGAAATATTTTTGCAATAGCCCACAGACTGACTTTCACAGAAACCAAACCGGAATTTATGGGACAGAAATTTTATCATGGCCTACGTGACAACATCATCAAGAAAATTGACAATTTCCGTAGGTTCAAGTCAAGCCTTAGGAAATGTTTAGTTGACAAATGCTATTACGACCTGCCAACCCAGTAGTTATAGTGCAAGTATCAAGCCCTGGTGGAAGAGGCTTGACTCGCCACATGCTCCATAAGAGTCAACGTGGTTCAAGAGGAGGTGAAATATAGGTAAAACCACTGCTTCTATTGATACATTATCCCGCCACATTAATTACATATTTCTAAAGCATGCTGAGGAACTTTTAACTACAATTGGATAAAACAGTATAATTATTCTCACAGAATAATGGGTTACGATAAATTAAACAAATGATACACTAGTAACCGTTTGTTAATTGTGAAGCTTATTTATATATTTTAAGCTTATTCTGGTTTTTTACCACCGGAACCAATTCAATAATAAAGTAGGATTCACCTAAGTTGGCCAAAGCATGTACTAATCATCTCATCAAAAATTTTTATACAAGTCATATTGAAAACATTGTTGGTTACACATGGTGTCTCTTTACATTTTCTCAGAACTGTCAAATCGCCACGTTGCGTTTGTTTACAATGTTGTTATAGGTTATGGAATGTTTAAAATATCGCCTATTTTTAGAATTTTTTTATTTACATTCAACCTTTTTACATAGCTGTCACGGTTCGATTTTATTTTATTTCTTGATTTACATGTTTTTAGTTTGTTTTACTGCTTGTTCATTTTTTCCTGGGCCAATAAGAAAACACCTTTTATAAGTTTTGACGGCAATATGAAACAATCTCTCTTTTCAGCTGCTGACTTGCAGCAAGTAGTACTGGCTATTCAAAAATTCACCTATATTTTTGTAAATATTATTTCTTAAGAAAATCTAAGACTATTTACCAGGCCGCATCCATGACACATCCTCTCTCTGTTAATAGATAATTAATTTGGAAAAGCCCCTGAGTAATATTTTAACCTGCGCAAGTGAACTTCCAGGTGTAATATTGCACCAAATGTTTTCCTTTGCTACAAGTGCTACACTAAAACAGATGTTCGTTGACGATGTTTTCAGCACAGCTGGATTTTATGCTTAAATTCGTAAAAAGCTAATAATTTGTTTACTTTTGTTTTGGCCAACTTACGTGAATCCTACTCTACCTCGGGAACCGAGCCTTGCTCATCGGTAGTTCATCCAATTACCATAAAACATTTCAGGCTCATGATTTTTATAAAACTTTTTTTATGTTTCATGCAGTCTTTGTGCAAGCTAGCTAGATAATATTAGCTATCTTACATTATAAGAGAATAAGATAGAGATGTAAGTTAATAACAGCGTCGCCGATTTCATTTTAATACATAAGATCTCTCATGCAATAAAGTAGAGTAAAGACAAACAACAACCGTAAAGTAAAGTTTTTATACAACTTGGTAGCAAAATCAACTTTGAATCATGAAGTAGAATCCAACTAATTGCAATTAGTTTTAATGAGCTATTAATCTTTAAGACGCTTCGGCGGAGAACAGGTTTTGTATCAATAAACCAAAGCGTGCACCCTTTATTCATTCTCTTCAAAGTTAACTTAAAATAAGTTAAGTTAAAATATTGTTCATGTAACTCGTCAATCATGTTTTAACTATTCATAACTCATAACAAAGGAACGGTAAATGAGCATTCATACTGCGGAAATAAAATAATAAAGGAAGAACAATTTCACGGAAGATTTTTTTTTCATAATACAGATACTTTTCAATTCGACTTCAACCTCAAACTATCCTTATTAATTTTTTTTAACTTTTCCCAATTTTTTGGTCTTATTTTATAATTTGTAAAGCAACCCAGCGGACGCACAGGCAGTATCTGCCTATGTCTGCTGATTCCCTGGTCTTTCATTTCATTAAAGGCTACAAAAATTATGTATTTCTAGTTTTATTTATCATTTATTTATAAATTATTTATGTTTACTAGCATTTTGTTACTTTGTATGTATTGTAGCTTAAGTTTGTCTATACAAACTTTCCTATGAATAAACTTTTCATTCAATCATTCATTCATTCTAACATTCATTCATTCGTTCGTTCGTTCGTTCATTCTTCATTCATTCATTCATTCATGATGTGACAATGTGGTATTTACAAGGAGAACAATTGATTATTTACTTGTTTGAGTTTATCTCCTGTTCTAATTATTGATGTATGCAGTTCATATTGGTCTTAAAATACTTAGTATTACACGGCCTTTAATATGAACTATTGACCATAAAATTCGGACGAGATTGAGACTGGTTATATTGCTATATTCAACGCAAAGAAAATAATTTTAAATATTCTTTTTTAGTTACAGATTTATATCTCAAATTCTAAATAAGACACAACGTTAGTTCTGGTCTTAAATTACTCTTTGAATCATTGGCTTTCTTTGGAGCTATTGATAGTTTAAATTGGGTGGGTGTAAGCGATTTATATGATTAAAACTTTACCTAAACTTCTGAAATAATAATTAATTTTATTAAACAGGGTATTGTAGCTCATCTTAAACTCATCCGATTTTAATAATCAATTGCTAGAAATAAAGCCTATAATGTACTGTTTAATTTAAGACCAGAACGAACCTCGAGTCTCATTTGCAATTTGAGATGTAACTTTTTAACTAAATATGATTTCTGCAACAAATAAATATTATGTTGATTGGAGAATCATAACTGACTTAAAATTCGATTACTTTAATCCATCAATGGCTCCAAAGAAGGCCAATGAGTCAACGAGTAATTTAAGACCAGATTGAACGTTGCGTCTTATTTAGAACTTCAGATATTAATTTTTAACTAAAATATAAACTTTCAAAAATTGGACTTTACATTGAATGGATCAATATAACCAGTCACAAACTCGTCCGAACGTTCTGGTCAATAGCTCATATTGAGCGCCGTATAATACTGAGTATTTTAAGACCAATATGAACTACATACCTTAATTGGAACAGGAGATATAAGAAAGATACCCCCGTTGCAGCAGACCTGCATACTCAGCGAATTTCAAGTGTAAAACAACATATTTCAATCCAACATAGCGGGATTTGACATGTTTTTGAAAGCTCCATAAGAATAACATGGGGAATGAGTATGCAGGTTTGCTGCTACAGGTATGTTTAAACTGGTTGGTTTTAATTCAATATTTAGTAGATCTGAACTAGAAGAGGTCATTTACCAAGTTTTATAAAGATATGTTGAGAAATAAGCGAGATATAGAATTTTACTTATTTCCCATAAGGTTAACATTAGGACAACGTACTGTGTTTACCACTTTCAATATCTCGGTAACCAATGGACATAGAGCAGTGATTAAAACTACTAAATTGTTTGTTTTTTGAGCTGAATTCAATGGTACTAACAAAAATTTGATAATTTTTATTTTTATATGTTAAAAACTCAAAAAACCCATTTTTGGGGGGGTTTACCCCCCTTTACCCCCCCTTCCCGTAGTCCGATCGGGCTGGTTTACGAACTCGTCCGAATAATTACTACTTTACACGTCCATGCCAAATTTCATTAAGATCGGACCATTTTTACGCAAGTTATCGTGCTTAAAGACACACATATATATATATATATATAGATATATAGATATATAGAACTATATATATATATATATATATATATATATATATATATATATATTTATGAAAATGGACGAATAGTGTTTTTGGCATCTGGGGACCTCAAAAAGAAAAGTTATGATGGCTTAGGTCTTACCATGAGACCTACGGTAACAGCTTCTTCCCTTTAGGGGAAATTCGCTAATAATAAAAAATATGTTCAAAATGTGAAACGTCCATAAGAAATGTATGGGGATGAACTTTAATTTGAGTTTATCTTTGAAACAAATCAATATTTTCAAAAATGGATTGCGGTATTGTAATCAGCGTAAACATTTACGCTCACTACACTGTCTTAATATTAGAAAAAATAACTTATATCCAATATGGTGGATCCAAGATGGCAGCCAAAAATGAACAATCGGTCAAAATGAAGTATTTACTACCCAAAAAGTATCGGAGGTGGTCCCAAAAAAGACAATATATTGATAAATGGAGGTGAAAAATGAAAAGGGGAAGCCTTTTTTCATAATTTATCCCATTACATAAAACCGCCACTTTGAAACGTGATTTTAAAGTTGTAAACCACCTTTATTTTTTGGGACTCATCGGATCTTTAATTATAGTGCTCAAAGGAAGCTCTGATAAAATTTTCGTGGAAGGAGATCAGTTGCCGATCTAAAACCCCAATTTTACTCTACTAAATGTCCCCAGAATTTGTATTACATACCATGCTTCGTCTGTGGTATTACAAAGGTTATCTAACTTCCATAAGGCTGAGCCAGAACTCGTGACATCAAAGCATATTTACTTCGATGCATCAAAGGCCGACGCCTTTCCGGTTTTAACCCGCCTTTAAGCCGACTTGGTAAAAATATAGCCTCACACACGGTTACAGTAAATAGGTGGTACGTTTTTCCCCCGATAGGTCCACTCGTGCTACATCTTTCCGATAGCAATAAATATCCTACTATCTGTTGGAAACGTCGTGTTCAACTGCTTACACAATGTAGAAGAGCGGAGTTGTCTGTAGCACCAAGTTATGAAAATCAGCGGGTGATAAAATTTTTTGCCACCTGCCTGATGGTATGACCGAAGGAATAGTTTTTAAAGCTCAAAACCTCCTGTTCATAAAAATACCTTTTGGATTCTGGAATTATTTCTAAACTCTGTAAACTGTCCAAAATTGTGAACCAAAGGATCCTTTTCATTTACAAATTGGACTATTATCGCATGAACAACATACTAAAACGATTTATTTTATTGCCGATTTCATCGATTGACCAATATTAAATGGAGGTAATTAAAGTAGATACTTGAAACTTGGAACTATGTATAATAAACTTAAAAACAGTCACAGAGTGAATTTAGTTTTTATAATTACATTAAACAATAAGGAAAGTAAAGTGGTACATTTTAATCGATTGTTGAAATTTAACTGGATGTAAATTTAGATGAAGTTAGATGAAATTTAAAGAAA
The DNA here is from genome assembly GCA_035578135.1 of Flexamia atlantica. Classification (NCBI taxonomy): domain Eukaryota; kingdom Metazoa; phylum Arthropoda; class Insecta; order Hemiptera; family Cicadellidae; genus Flexamia; species Flexamia atlantica. The sequence goes on from JAQJVK010000032.1 coordinate 477,787, forward strand.
ATACACACACAAAAATCTTGGTAATTATTTAACTGTCACCATCAAAGAAAACCAGACTTTTTTGAATTATTTTAAATTCTACACTAAATGTAAAACTGAATAATGGTTTTATGTCAACTTTTTGTCTCCATTTCGTGGAAAGGTACAGAAAATACTTAAAAGACGCTTGCACCAATTCGTTTATATAATAGGACGTTGTTAAGGAACCCGACTGAAAGTTGACTTACTTTTTGGAACGTAATATTAAAGACTACCTATGCACTAGTGGCTTTAGAAGTTTGAATTCTGTATTGCCGTATCATATACCTTTCCCAGAATTGACGACAGTTAAAGGAAACGAAAATCTTTCCTTACATTTACGTTTCGCGTAGATAATAAAACTAGGGCCTTCAAATAGTGTAAGAAATCAAAGTAATTTTAATATCGCCATGCAATAAGCAGGCTTATTTACTCAAGAAGACGTACGAAGCGGAACTTTTTTCATTTACAAGTATGAGAACCCCGCAATGAAAGACGTAAGAGTACTTCGGGGCGTTGTTTGAACTTATTTGAAGATATTTCTCCCTGCTTCAATGTAGAGAAAAATACACATCGTAAAAACTTTATCAGAACATGAGCAAGCCAAGGCGAGAAAGCCACCCTTTCGTTTTATTGAGTTTATATGTTCTCCATATGCCACAACCTAAATTACATCAAGTTACGTTATTTTCTTATCGTTACGGTATTTGAGTCGAAAACCCCAAACTGCCCAGACTAACTTTTCATTCCATTTATTTACTTACCACTTTTTTAAAACGTTACGAACTTGCAACATGCTCTTGGAAGATTCAATCACTGTGAAAAATATATGATTTTTAAGTTTTATTAATGATATCTACATATATTTACAATTTCAGAACGTTTTTGTTGTACTTCAGGCTTAGACCACTGTAATAGGCGGAACTTACATTTTTATACGTACAAATATTCACGATTCACTCTAGGTACAAATCTTGATACTGTAATAACAGCGTTTAAGATACTTTATAGCTTAACAAACATGATTTATATATATTTCTGAGTGAGATGTGTGTATAAATCAGCATAATTCATACCCAAACAAACAAAAGTAAAACAAAATTATAGAAAACATTTTTAGGTTCTAAAATTTACTTCCAAGGTGTCAATAACGTGAAAACATAATTTAATCCTCCCTGTCGACAACATGGCACTAAATGTATTCACCGGGACTGCACAGTTAGGGGATGTGGCTTTAAGGGCAGGTTAACCCGTCCCCCTCGGAGCAATTGTAACGCTTGTTGCGCCCACAAATTGACTTTACAACTTAGCGACCAGCGATCCTCCCTTGTTTGGCCTAACTCTGAATAGACTGCCGAAGAGTAAAATACCCCCGTTGCAGCAGACCTGCATACTCAGCGAATTTCTAATGCAAAACAACATATTTCAATCCAACATAGCGAGATTTGACGTGTTTTGGTAAGCTCCATAAGAATAACATGGGGAATTAGTATGCAGGTTTGCTGCAACAGGTATGTAAAACTGATTGGTTTTAATTCATTATTTAGTAGATCTTAACTAGAAGAAGCCAAATACCAAGTTTCATCAATAAATTTAAAAAATAAGGAAGATAAAGAATTTTTTGATTTCCCATAAGGATAACATGGTGAATGAGTATGCAGGTTTGCTGCCACAAAAATGGAAATTTCGGGATTTTAGACTAATATACATTAGATCTCATCTAGATGAAGCCACAAACCAAGTTTTATTAAGATATGTTGAGAAATAAGCGAGATATAGAATTTTACTTATTCCTCATAAGGTTAACATTAGGACAACGTACTGTGTTTACCACTTTCAATATATCGGTAACCAATGGACATAGAGCAATGATTCAAAATACTAGATTGCTTTTTTTAGCTGATTTCAATGGTGCCAACAAAAATTCGATACATTTTATTTTCCTATGTAAAAAACTCAGAACCCCATTTTTGGGGGGTTTACCCCCCTTTACCCCCCCTTCCGGTAGTCCGATCGGGCTAGTTTACGAACTCGTCCGAATAATTACTACTTTAAATGTCCATGCCAAATTTCATTAAGATCGGATTATATTTACTGCCGCTATCGTGCTCACACACACACACACACACACACACACACACACACATATAAATTCGAACGAATTGTGTTTTTTGCTTCTGGTGGCCCCAAAACGAAAAGTTATCATGGTCTTGGGCTTAGGTCTTACAATGAGACCAACGGTAATAGCTTCTTCCCTATGGGGGAAATTCGCTAAAAAGGATGCATCCTATAATCACATATGATCAATTTTTGTATGAGCCCGACGTTCTTGGATGATTACTTGCACAGTCATCTCAAAATAGACTTTGACCCGTCTAAAAATTATTAAAACAAATTAAAATTTTTCAAGACTTTTTCCAAATTTTGGAATTGTATGTCTGGCCCAAAAACGTGAAAAAGCAGGTCGTTTTTTGTACTTTTGTGTCTTTCTACGCCAGTGGCATTTTTTAACGTTTTGATCGGGAACGGGCCAAACCCGGGTCTTGTTACTATCTAACGGCGACCTTTTGTTAGATAGCATTATAATATTGTTAGTAGAATTACAATCACATAAAAAGTTAAATCTGAGAGTTGTTAATTTTTAATATACGGCCTAATTGGTTGCTATATTGGTATCGAAATAACGAAAAACATAGTTACAATGAAAGAGCTGCCCCTTAGCTGTTTACCAAAAGGCGTTGTGATCTTTTAAACAACACTTAAATCAACTAGATTATCAATAGCTTGGTCTACAAAACAGCCTTATTCTTTTGATATACGAGGACCCCCAGTACCAAATTTCCGTTAGTCTGTATGAACTGTTTTACATATAATTCAGAGTTTTTAAACCTCTTTAATTTTCAACTTTAAACTACCGGTCAGTAATGCCTATTTCATGGTGGAATATGAAGATTCTAATATGTATTATTTAAAAGTTATGGCAGTTTAACATTTTTAAGGGTTAAAATTATAAAAACTACAGATTTTATAACATATATTTAAACCACGAAAATATGCAAAAAAAAAAAAATAATTATTTTACTAAAGTCTTAAGGGGGCGGTCTACCTAGACAGAATAATCTGCGTCACAGAGCGAAATAACATTGTAAATATAGGGCTAAAGCGCGCTGAAGTACGCATGCAGACATTTCGTATCTGCACGACAAAAGCTTCATTTTTTAAGTTTTAATAAAAATGAGAGTGGGTTCACGTTCTTCAGAATATTTTAAAGGTCTCTACAATTTTTATTTTTCTATAAAGCGTTTCTGTCATTACTTATGAGACTTTAAAATCTAACAAAAAACTACCTTTTTTTGAAAGATTTACACATTTTCTGTAAATAAACGGGGATAAAATCAAAAATTCTAAAACTATAGCGACCTACAAAAACATATTCTTTTTAAAATGACACCAAAATATTGGAAATCATATGAAAATCCAGCTATCAATGAATAAGATAAAAAACCCTGTTTTAGCGCTCGGAACTTGAGGTAGACCGCCCCCTTAACTCAAATAATAAAAAAACAATATTTTTTATTGTTAAGAAACAGATCCACATCTGATGTCTCGAGGGTTCAGATTCACCCTTTATGCCGCATTCAGAGCCGATGATCGTGTGACTACAAAGTTGACATTACACTACAAAGCTGCAGAGTTACAAAGTGCCAGTCACTACAAAGTTGACTTAGTCGCACATCGAGCTAATGCGTTACTGATGAGGCAGACTTCTCCGACGAACTCGCAACTTGGTTCGTAATGCTAATGGAAACTCGGCGTCGTCAAACCCTAATGATGAGTCATTAAAAAGTGAGGAATAAAAATATTTACAGTTTCATGTTCACATAGGAACAAAAGTTTAGCAATATTTTCACTTGGTTGAGAACTAAAATATTATGTCAAAATAGTCGGAGGCTGCTGACAAAATAAAATGTGAATATTTTAAATTTTGAATAGGCCTGATAATAAATCTTTTGTCAAATGAAAATCAAGATGTTTGAGAGTTTCTATTCCTTGCTGCGAGCGAAGTCCAAATGTAACTAAGTAAAAACCCCTACAGGGTTTATCGTATCTTTAAATATAACCCAGCAGCACTTTTATAACTTTACCTTGATATGTATATATTTTATTTTCTTTCACGCAATTACTCAAGAAATATAAAAACTTTTATATGTAAACCATGACATAACTAAAGAATTTGTAAACAAAAAGATATAAATGATTATTAATTATCTGTATTAATTGCTGTAGTTATCTTGTCTTAAATTTACTCTTATTAAGTATTCAATTTTAACAATTTAACAATTTAACTATTCAACATTTATTTAGAATTTTATTTTCCCTATTATATTTAAATTGAGCTATGTTAAAAATATCCACATGAAGCTGGTTAGTAAATGTGGCGGGGTAGTGAGGTTTATTGGTACCATCCAGTTTTTTACTGTTTTAGCTTACTAAAATAGAGTAAATTTTATAAAAAACATAAAAAGCGCTCAAGTTGGATTTTACTTCTATAAAAAGAACATAATGTGGAAAAGTACATTCCAAGTTAGTTTCACCAGAACGTTCGTGGTTCAGAGTTTTCTCATTTGGAGCATAAATATTTAACTTGCAGTGTTTAAACTCAGCTGCAACATTTAATTGGTTCTGGAGTAAAAATATTGCTTAAGTTTCAAATTCCCTCACAGTCGCTGGAAGCTCAGCTAATAAAGTCCGAGTCAGATGATAAAGCCCACGCCCACCGTTAGTCCAATGGTAAAAATAACATTTAGTCTTGTGGCAGTCTAGGCCACGTGATTTGATTAGTTGTATACGCTTATGAGGCTGACTCGCCTAAGTAATAAAACATCAACTTATTGGGATAAACTGTAGAATCCGTCTCCACCGTTAAAATCTATGTTTTCTGATTTGATATAATTTATCGAATACTTTAATAAACATATGTTTTATTCTTGTTATTAATGTAAAACTTATTGTAAATAAACATTGTCGGTGACTATTTTGGAAATGTTGATTCCATTAAATTAATATCCTATTAGAATTAGAGAAACTGACAACCCTATAAAGGAATGTAAAGATTCGGTTTGCTAACTGGTTGGTTTCATATTATAAATCTGATGAATCTAGGAGTGAAAAGTGACAGTTGTGATGGATATATTCAGTAGTGTAACCAACGTGGATGGAAAACATAAAAATCACTGAGAAAAGGTACATGGTTCGAACATTGTGCATGGAGCCATAAGTCATACTCAATTTCAGGTAGCACGAATCATCTTAGCAAAGCAAGGCGTTGACAACGACTGACAATGAATCAAATGCAAGGTGACGAACGGTGTGAAATTAGTTATAAGTACGTCATGCTAGTTAAAAGTATAGTTGGGTTATGATATTATGTTGATAACGTTAGAATATTCCTTAATAAGTTTTATTAACATGTGTGACTGTTAGATTTCATCACGTTAGTTAAATAATAGTGGGTTTATGAACTACTTATTAGTGGTGTCTCGATTACGATATTGAAACGTTATTGTGACTGAATAAACGTGATTGTAAAAATCGAAAAACATCGATTTAACGATGGAGACGGATTCTAAACTTTTGCCACTTATTGAAAAATTTTAGGTTCACCGATAATTTGGTCACGTATATTCAAACATCAAAATAATGTACCCAAAGTATCTTCAAAGTATGTGAATTAAAAATTTAAATAAATAAATAAATAAATTCTTTATTGAATGCAAATTTGCAAATTTGCCAATTATACCAAGCATTAAGACAAATCACAAATTAACATGCTTGAAGACAGCAGCAGACAACTTATGGTTAACATTTACATTATAGAAATAAATAGTTTTGTGAAAACAATACAACAAGAACAAGGAACTTAGAATCTTAAAAAGTAGCCTAACTTAGAAATTACTAGCAAATTACAAGATTTTTTATTTTTAAAAATTATTCATGTTACTTAACAATTTAGTCTTGAATATATTTATTGAGTCAAAAAATATGTCAACTTCATGACAGTAACAGTTATAAAGCCTACACATATTGTTAATGGAAGAATTGAAACCCAGATTGGTCCTTGAATATTTTTGAGAAAAAAGATATTGGCTGCGAGAGCCAAGGCGAGGGACAGCAAAAGCGACCTGTGACATTAATGCATTATCGTCTATTTGACCCTTTAACAACTTGTAAAGACACAATAAAGTATTTAGCTTATATCTTTTTACCATACTAGACATTTCAAAGATTTCAAGTAGCTCAGTGTATGGTACTAAATTTGTATAAAAACCAAAAGATTTGTAATGAAGGAATTTCAAAAATCTTTTTTGAACACTTTCAATCATTTCAGAAAGGTAATTGATGTGAGGATGCCAAATTAACGAGCCATACTCAAGTTTCGATCGCACAAGTGAGAAAAATAATAATTTTAGAGAATTGGTGTTTTCAAAAAATAAACTTGATCTTTTAATAAATCCCAGCAAAGAGTATGATGACTTGCATACAGAAACTATACGATCTTTGAATGTAAATTTTGAGTCAAAAATTATACCTAAATCTTTGAAAGATGATTTCCTATTTAACTTAACATTATTCATCTCATAATCAAACACAATTTGGAGCTGAGGGGTTTTTCTGGTAAATGAAACCACTGAGCATTTGTCAATATTAAATTTTAAATGTTTGGAGCTCCAAATAATCAATGAATCTAAATCTCGCTGCAATTCTTGACAATCATCTAAGCTTTCGACGGTTTTGAATAATTTTAAATCATCAGCATACAATAACAACTCAGAATGCTTTACATAATTTTGTATGTCGTTTATGAAAATTATAAAAAGTAATGGCCCCAAATTTGACCCTTGAGGAACGCCCGATCCTACAATTTGTTCCTCAGAGAAATACCCTTCATAACTGACATACTGTCTTCTTTTATGCAAATAAGAACAGAAATTTATAAGAGAATCAGTTAGGCCATAAAAATTCAATTTAGCTAGCAACGTCAAGTGATCCACCTTATCAAAGGCTTTTTCAAAATCTGTATAAATAACATCAACTTGTTTGTTGTTGTCAATATTTACACTACAATATTGTGAAAAATTTAGTAAATTAGAAGTAATGGATCTTTTACAGAAAAAACCATGTTGATAGTCACTAATGTATTTTTTGACATGTGAGAAAAGCCTGTTATAGATAATAGATTCAAACACTTTAGCAGGTGTAGATAAAATAGCAATTGGTCTGTGATTTTTTATGTCATTACTAGTTCCTTTCTTAGGCACTGGTACAATTTTAGCAAGTTTCCAAAAGTCAGGGAAATTACTATTTATTAATGACAAATTGAACAAATGATGTAAGGGTGAAACTAAAATCTCAGCACAAGCTTTAAATACATAAGGAGGTATGCCATCTGGGCCCATCGTTCTCTTAGGTTTGAGTTTATTTAGACTGATAAGAACTTCTTGTTCTGAAATCTGATCAAAGGACAAAGTGTCTACATTACTCATAACTGGCGAGTCAATAGCTTGTTGACAAAGCTGATAAGAGTCAAAAGGACAAGGATTGTAAACAGAGTTAAAATAACTTGCAAATGCCTCCGCTATCGCTGCCCCTCCCTCGACTTCCACATTATCCAATTCCATTGTAGCTGGTTTAACATTATTACCTCTCAAATTTTTAATCACACTCCAAAATGATTTTGGATTTTTGTTTATCTCATTTTCAGCAGTTTTCAGATATTCTTTATAATCTAATCTAATTAATTGTTTAACCTCGCGCCTAATATTTCTGAATTCATCCCATAAGTGTCGCATACCATGTTTTTTATACTGTCTCCTAATTTTTTCCTTTTTTCTTATTAACATCTTCAGGTTTTGAGAATACCAATTAGGATACTTACCATTAACTGATCTTTTTATAGGCACAGATAAGTTTAAAACATCATACATTTTATCATAAAAAAGTTTTACGGCATCATCAATATTTTCAACACAATATAAATCATTCCAATCAGAGTCCCTCAGATTGCTATATAACATATGAAAGTCAGCTTTGCTAAAGTTATAATTAGGCCTAACTACATCGACAACTTTTTCTAAAGTAACCATACATTCATTAATACTAAAACAAATATTTAACGCAGGATGATATCTGTCTACACTTACCATAGGTAAAGACTCCTCAGAAATATCTAGGTTATTTATGTCAGATAAAACTAAGTCAAGCGTACGACCTTGAAAGTTAAAAACATTATTTAGTGACTTTAAAGAATACATTTTCATGAAAAACAGTAATTGTTTACATATTTTGTTTTCCTTCATTAAATCACATTGTACACCTGTTATTGGTAAATTAAAATCACCTAATACTATTAACCGCTCATTTTTTAAATTATATATATCTAACTTATCAAAATAATTTTTGTAGGTTTCAAAATTAGAACTAGGAGAAAAATAAACTATTGACAATACAACTGTATACTTATTTGCAAGCCTAACTTTAATCCACATGTTTTCGTTTTCTGTTTCTAGTTCAAATAATCTCTTAGCTACAAAACAACGCTTAATACCTACAATGACTCCTCCCCCCCTTTCCATACCAGTTAAATTAACGTCCCTATCCTTTCTGAATACAATATATTCACTATTAAAAAGTTCAGAATTATTAATGGAAGAGTTTAGCCATGTTTCAGTTAACGCAACGATGTCGTAATCATTATTTAGTAGACCTAACCTAATATCATTTGTCTTTGACCTTAATCCACGAACATTTTGATAGTATATATTAATCTCATTCATTTAGTATGGTAAATACCTAAAATATTTGAGTAGCCTACACTAACAACAATAACAATTATATTTTTTGGTAACAAGAATTGTATTAAATCTAAAATAAATAACAAGCAATAAATAAATAAATAAATAAATATGGTTGGTAAAAATATATAACAAGACCGCAGATTGGGAATAACCTTAACATAGATAAACTCTAAACATGCAAAAAAAAAATAGAAAAATAGGGTAAATGTTCCGAATACGGTAACCTTTGCATTATTTACTAGACCTAACCTAATATCACTTAACAACCAAAACACTTTTAAATGGAAGGAAGCAAATAAACGATAAAGAATTGGGCCAGCTCGAAAACATGAAGCCATAAGCTTAAAAGCGCCTGGATGATGTATGATGTAATCAATAAATTAAGTGAACCACCTGCTGTGAAGCGCGGGCGGGCGAACTGAGTAAATTTCACACACAGGAAACAAACTTTCTTGTAGACGGTGATAATCATTTGAGGTTATTATTTACAACTTTATCCTGAACTTGACTTATATTTTCGAACAATATGATTCATGATTTCGTATGTATGTCTTAAGTCCTCCCGTCAAACCCAGCATTAAAATAGATCGAGATGTTATAAAAAAATATAATTAATTGTACAATATGCCGTTATTATGATACCGTTACTACATGCTGTTATTATGTAGGCCTACCGCTACTATAGCCGTTGTGTAAAGGCTGAAAATCTTATGGAGAGGGCATAGGATGTTTATAGTGTCGCCGTAACCTCTTTATAATTTGAAAACATTTATATTTCTAATCGTGGGAGGGCAATTTTTTAATTAATCATTTCTATTCGGAAAGCTAAAAGTAAGAAATCAAACGTGAATTCATTTTATTTCAGTACTAGTGGTTGCAACCGTCCTTCGCATGGATCATAAGGCATTAAAGTTAGTTGTAGTCAATAGAATTTGTATTTTGATCGGTATTGAGTTGGAAACTACTGTTCATTCTTCTGCTCTAAAATTACACAGAGTCCGTGTACACAGCTGATCTAACTTGTTTATTTTAACCCCCAATAAGATTAAAAGATGAAAAATTGATTCCCGAGGGACGAAGTCCAAGGGAGGTCAAGGATTATGGACTAGTTCAGAAACCTTCCCAGGCATATATAGAACTTCCCAGCTTTGCCCGGGAGATTATTTTTTCTTATCGTGTTCTAGTCGTTTGTTTGTGCTGTATTCTGTTAGTAACCATAGAAGCTAGAAATAGCTACCATTAGAAATAATGGTAATCATAGCAACAATTCAAAGCACTCCCAAAATCCTTGACATGAGTCTCCCTTTCGGACGATCCTGGGCCTAAGCCCTTAAAGATATCAAAACCAAACCAGCATAGTGCACATCATGAGATTCCAAGCTTTAGTTTGACACCAAGATCAAGTGTCTACGATATGTAGTTTTGGCTGTATAGCCCGAAATATACCAACATACAACTCTCTTTTTGATTTGTCATACTTTTTAAGGTTGCCATGACAACCTTATATCCTTCCCTATAGTTTAACATTAAAACTTTTAAGTACCATAGAGCGAAACCCTTTGAGAATTTTGTAAAACCGTTTCTTAGTCTGCATCTAAGACCCAAGGGGAGCACATTTGCCAAATTTCAACTCTTTAGGTCTTATAGTTTTTGAGATTTGCTGTCCGATAGAAAACCCCTTCTCCTTTATATAGATAGATTTCCCGAAATGTCATAGCTCAGATAGACGACTTGGTGTTACACAAAGAACAAATTATCCCACTAGAAATAGATTAAATTTTGGTTATAACGTTCCTCGATCCACTTCTAGTTTAGTAGTTAATTCCCCATTTTATATTCCTCATATCGTTTACCGCAACTTGCCTTCAGGAATTATAGATGCGGAGTGAGGCAGTGACCTGATATATAAAAGAAAAATAGGCGAATGGCTTCTTCGTTCTGGGCAGTCTGCTGCAGAGACACTGATTCGCTCCCCGTATACTTGACTTTTAGATCACATCAACCGTTTAAATGTGACAGATATGTTTATGTTTTTAAGTATCTTCTTTTCGCCTACCCATGTCCCCCAGATATATGATTAGGGCCGCCGACAGACTTTTGGAGGCCCGGGGCAAAGTGTTTGGGCATAAGGCCCCTCAATAGATAAAAATCGTAGATAAAAAATTGTTGTCTCTTGAATAGCTAAAATCGTAGATCCTGCTGACTAAAAAAGTTTTGTTCTTTTGTTCTAAAAATGTTGAATATTGTCTTAATTTATTCAAAACTAAACAATTTAATCGTAGGCCTGTAGCAAACCTTTTATTTGTAAACTTATTTAAATTTAGAACACAAACTGTAAAATTAGGTAAAATTATTTTTAATACGCCTAATGAATCTATTGGTTAGAAACACCAGACTAAACAATGTTTGTAAGAAACCTGTACTTGGGGTTAAAAAGAATTAAAGAAACAGTTCTAAGTTATTGAGGACTACCTAATTAAACCCCTTAATTGGTTTTTCTTTTATTAATTAACTCCTATATTTCCATAAGGCCTGTGTGACGTCATCAGGAGACAATTTATCAAGTTGTATTCCAAGATCTGAAGAGAATAAGAGAAAAGAAGAATAATGGTACACATAGGTTACCTCAGTCAAAAATGTAAACAAATCCTGACGTCTTCTGCAGACCGCATACCTAATAATCTCCAGCTCTAAAAAGTTATTACTCTTGACCAATCAGAGGAAGTATATTACTATTACCTTCTTTGAGGCTATATTTTACCCTTATGCTAATAGAGCTGCTTAGATCCGGATATTGGGTCTATCATTGACGTCACAGGCCTGGATCCACAGGTCATATGAGACCACCAGCAATAAGACCACCTGACAGTATAACATCAGACTGTGGATTCTCTTCTAATCTACCATAGACCTTGGTTGTATCCTAGCTATAGCATGATACTTTTGGGTAAAATTAAAGCCTAAATCAGAGGCGCCAGTAATAAGAACTTTCTGATTAGCCAAGATATTTTATTGTATCAGCTGGAGGCTTCAGACTAGCTGCATTCTTCTAGTTGCTGATGACGTCACGATTTACTTAAATTTTTGAATGAGGAAACCTGCATTTCATTGGATCATTGTTCGTACGTAGCTAAACTGAAACTAAGAGGAGAAACGAAGATGAAGAAGTTACTCATCTCTGAAAAACAAGTCATGTCACGTAAATGCTGTGACTACTAATCTTTGTAAAATACAGTATATACTCCGTTTAGTTGTAGCTAGGAATCCTTTTCCTTGGGGTTAAAAAGAATTCAAGAAACAGTTCTAAGTTATTGAGGACTACCTAATTAAACCCCTTAATTGGTTTTTCTTTAATTAATTAACTCCTATATTTCCATATGATCCAAAAAAATGTACTGTGCTCAAAATGTGGCCCCCTTCCTTTTGTGGCCCGGGGCAATCTGCCCCCTTTGCCCCCCCCCCCTCTCGGCGGCCCTGTATATGATGTGTGTGTTTTTTAAGGACTGGCTACAAAAATAACAAATATATATATATATATATATATATATATATATATATATATATATATATATATATATATATATATATATATATATAAATTGTTTTGTGCAAGTGATAAAAAACTAAAGGACTCTGCTGACTGTAACTCTTCTTTCGCACACAGATCAACAGTCTATGCGGAAGAAAATTTCCATATAACTATGTATATTGTCCTGTAATCTGTTTTCTTGGAATAAAGTATTTTTGACTTGACTTGACTTGAAATAGACAAACCTTGGATTTTTTTTTAAATAATATAAGTTACGAAAGCTATACTGCCTAAATATACAGGCAGGCGAATGTCAGAGGACGTGATTAGTTTATTTTAACATCCTATGCAAATGATTCGCTTAAACCACAGCCCCGTCTGGGACCTGCTGAAACACATTAATATTCATGTACCCTGCTCGGTCCGTGTAAGCCCTTAGCCAAATGTGCAACAATATTATGTGAAATTCATAAGTATCGGTTGAATTCGTTCACGTATTTCTGATAAATCTCGTGCCCTAGAAAGCATTGCTGTTTTGCCAGTGGTTAGCGTAAATACTAAAGCGATCTTTACAAATTTTTATTATATTATGTTTTGAACAGTGATGAAAAATCTTCAATTAAACTTGAAAAAAACATAAAAAATACTGTTCAAAGGATGTAAAGCGTTTGAAGCAATTGGTAAAAAATATAAAAAGTCTAAAATGAGATTTCAACACATATAACAAATGTATTTATTAAATACGCTATTCATACAAAGCATATTCTAAATACATTTTGTGTACGAATCATCATATATTTAATTTCGTAAGGCGATTCTTAGCGTCAAAATTGTGGGTGTCTGGCAAGTCGAAGAAAGATGGGAGAGGGCTCAAATTAAAGGTCTCTGTTCCGTGACGGCGGAAAAAATAATGAAATTGCTTGCAACTCACTAGAAAACGAAAACTAACTTAAAATATCTGTCATTTGATAAACTTTGTTTACATAAAACATGTGATGCTGTTAGTTGATTGAAAACCATGCGGTAGGACTAGATATACGTTGGTTAATATCCTATTAGAATTAGAGAAACTGACAACCCTATAAAGAAATGTAAAGATTTGGTTTGCTAACTGGTAAGGTAAGTTCAGTTTGCTATAAAGGTATATTGTATTATAATAAATAAGCATTGTTTAAATTTGCCCTCATTAGGGGCTTTTAGCCCCTTCAAGCCACTTAGTGTAGTAATATAGATCTAGTAATTACTAGTCTAGTAATATAGATAATACTATCTATAAGTATAATAAGAATACTATATATAAGTAATACTAATAGAAAAAGAACTAAGTACATTTGTTTGAAAAAAAACCAATAAATGTTGGTTTCCGTAAACAATGGAAGGCTTAAACCACAGGTGAAAAGTATAGCATAGGTCGAGTTAAATAATTTGGCCTTTGTCGCCCGTAAGCTCAACAGTGAAATTGACATCAGTCTTCTTGACAGACTTGGCCATGTTATTCGGCTTGGACAATAACGCACCACATGTCAGTCGCAGAACTGAATCATTACGCTGGCTCAAACGTTTATTACAAGTCACGTTTGTTTCTGCCAATGAAAGAAACCTTAACAGTCCAGGCAATGATGCTCAAAAAAAGGTATATAGAGGGAAATGTGTGGAACACAATTTTTGACTTTGCAACTTTGTTTGGACTAGTTAGGAGGTGAATATCAAAAGTCCCCGTCCGTAGCCTTTGAGCGGAGGGAGGGAGAGGGGTCTGAAGGTACCATTTTAAGGGTTTCCTATAAATTTCTTGAAAATTGTTAATTTTTAGTATACCCTATTAAATGGGATGGTTAAAGAAAATTAAATTTCCTGTAAGAAAAGTAAATAATATGTTTATTTTGGCCCAAGCATTAAAAAGATTAACAGTAATTTTATTAACATCCAAACAAATATTCCTTCCATAAGAAATACGTGTAAATTTGAGTGTAATTTACAGCCCAATGGGGCAACGTTTTTTCACCTAAAGGAGAAGGAACAACATTCATGAAATCGTGACGAAATTCCCAGTAATTTGTCACCTCAATCATGATAATACGTCCAAAGTAAAGGTCTTGGTGAGCTCATAAAAAAGTTATTTTTTAAGGAATTACTAAAAATATGTGGTTACTATACCTTTTTTGTGAGCTCGCCCACACCTTTATTTCAGACCAATTGTTATGATTGAGGTATCAAATTACTGGAAATTTCGTCAATACTTAATGAATGTTATTTATCCTGTAGGTGAAAAAGCGTTACCCCACTGAGCATGTATGTTACACACAAATTTACATGTATTTCTTATAGAGGGGATATTTGTTTGAATATTAATAAAATAAGTGCTTACCTTGTACATGGTTGGACCAAAATAGATATTTTATGTACTTTCCTTTTTACCAATTTTATAGGGAATACTAAAAATTGATAGTTTTTAAGATATTTAGGAAAACCCAAAAAATGGTACCTTCGGACCCCCCCCCCTCCCCCCGCTCAAGGGCTACGGACGGGGACTTTTGATATGTTCACCCCCTACCTAGTCCTAACAAAGCTGCAAAGTCAGAAATTGTGTTCAAAAAAGTTTCCCTCTATACTTTTTCGTTGCCTGGACTATAAATGAATGGGGGTTAATTTTAAACGGGCGTAAGTCCAATTTTTCCGATTATCAGCTTTTGGTGGTGTTATATTCTTCACAACTAGATACATTAATTTTTGTTGAAATGGCGATCCTATCATGAGTGTTTATGGCAGAAATCAGCATTGCTTCTGTGATATACAGGGTGTTTTTTTTTTAACTTGCTTCTTAATTTATTCGGAAACAAAAACAAATTTTAGTATTCTGTTTTCTGGAAACGTCTACCAACGCAGGGGGAAGCCAATTTCACAGGAAAACTTTATCCCCCCAACTACCCCCTCCTCACCCCAACCCCTAATTTAAAATTTTCAAATGGCAACATACCCTTTGTGACATATCAAATTAAAGAGCACAATAAAAGGAAAATTTTGGTGGAAGAAAAATTAAAATTGCCTCATGCGTTCTCGAGTTATTTGGTTTTAAGGGTGTTTTTCGTTTAACTTCAAATTTTTATTATTTAAAAATTAACACAGACATAAATATGATGTTAGCGGGAAACATCTAATTAATGACAGAGGAATGTGTGGTGAACTCAAAATCAACCCTTATTTCACCCCCTTCCCCCAATCCGTTTATTGAAGATAGAGACTTACCCCAAGTGATATATCAAATTAAAGGGTATGAAAAAACTAGATTTATTGCAATAACTAAATTGAGATCCAATACAGAATGATTGATATCCTCATATTTTACAATCTGACAATTAATTTAAGTGCAAATTATTTTAAATTCATCAATCCTGCAAAAAAATTATTTTTCACCCCCTTCCTTTAACCCCTATGTTGATTAATATTTTTTTATCATGTTATGCTGTCAGTACTTGTTAATAAATAATGCCCTCTGTAGCTATCCGGTATCAAAGAGACTTATCTAGCCAAAAATAACTTTTTTGCAGGATGGATGAATTTAAAATAATTTGCACTTAAATTAATTGTAAGATTGTAAAATATGAGGATATCAAACATTCTGTATTGGATCTCAATTTAGTTATTGTAATAAATCTAGTTTTTCATACCCTTTAATTTGATATATCACTTGGGGTAAGTCTCTATCTTCAGTAAACGGGTAGGGGGAAGGGGGTGAAATAAGGGTTGATTTTGACTTCACCACACATTCCCCTGTCATTAATTAGATGTTTCCCGCTAACATCATATTTGTGTCTGTGTTAATTTTTAAATAACAACAATTTGAAGTTAAACGAAAACACCCTTAAAAACCAAATAACTCGAGAACGCATGAGGCAATTTTAATTTATCTTCCACCAAAATTTTCCTTTTATTGTGCTCTTTAATTTGATATGTCACAAAGGGTATGTTGCCATTTAAACATGTTAAGTTAGGGGTTGGGGTGAGGAGGGGGTAGTTGGGGGGATAAAGTTTTCCTGTGAAATTGGCTTTCCCCTGCATTGGTAGACGTTTCCAGAAAACAGAATACTAAAATTTGTTTTTGTTTCCGAATAAATTAAGAAGCAAGTTAAAAAAAACATCCTGTATTTTAAATGGGCATATGTTAACATTAGGTTATACAGCATCTTGGACTTCGCTGTATTGGTAAAAAAAAACTCAAACAAGTGCCATAATGGTAATAAATAAAATTTTATTTTCTATTTCTTTTGTAAACACATTACTTATAGATCCCCCATTACGATTGATTAGTAAAAGAATATAATATTAAAAATACACGTTTTATTGAAATTTAGTATTACCTTTATCTTCTTGAAGCCAGATTTTTTTAAAGGGCGATACTTTTACATCTTTATAGCCTTATGACTCAATCATGGATATTATACAGGTAAAAGTTTGAATCCAGTTTTAAATTATGGCCCTCTACATGACAACAATTTTTATTTTTTATCTAAAACTTGGATTTAAACAGTTTTTAGTTTTTCAAAAGTTCACTTTATGGGACTTACGCCCATTAAAAAAACAATTTCGGAAATATTCTAGTTTTACTTTATAAACCGAACCAGGGTTTCGTTTCGAAAAGGTTTAGATTAGTTTTCTCTGATCAAAATGAGTTGACACTACTAATTATTCTCATTACTTACACACTCTAATTAATTCTAACTACGCTAATCTGACTCGAAGATTGTAGAGAAATAGCGAGACGCCTTCAAAAATTAAATAAAATAGGAAGAAACTATAAAGGAAATTATCAGATGTTCCCGGATTGTTTATTATTCAACCTTGGTATTCTGGTCCCTGCGGGGCCTCTGAGGAGGTTGCCGGGTTCCAGATCCTGTAGGTGGAGTCTTAGGACTTGGAGGAGGTGGATTTCCAGCTCTTGGAGGAGGTGGATTTCCAGCTCTTGGAGGAGGTGGATTTCCAGCTCTTAGAGGAGGTGGATTTCCAGCTCTTGGAGGAGGTGGATTTCCAGCTCTTGGAGAAGTTGGATTTCCAGCTCTTGGAGGAGGTGGATTTCCAGCTCTTGGAGGAGGTGGATTTCCAGCTCTTGGAGGAGGTGGATTTCCAGCTCTTGGAGGAGGTGGATTTCCAGCTCTTGGAGGAGGTGGATTTCCAGCTCTTGGAGGAGGTGGATTTCCAGCTCTTGGAGGAGGTGGATTTCCAGCTCTTGGAGGAGGTGGATTTCCAGCTCTTGGAGGAGGTGGATTTCCAGCTCTTGGAGGAGGTGGATTTCCAGCTCTTGGAGGAGGTGGATTTCCAGCTCTTGGAGGAGGTGGATTTCCAGCTCTTGGAGGAGGTCGAGTCTCAGTTCCTGGAGAAGTTGTAGTCTCACGTCTCTGAGGGTACGGAGTCTCAGTTCTTGGTGGAGGTGCCTTTTTTGAAGATTTTTTCCCAGTTTCTTTAGAACGAGGAGGAGATGAAGACCCAGTTCCTGGACGAGGAGGCCTCCCATTTCCGGCAGGAGAGGTCCTAGGTTTTGTTGAAGGAGAAGCCCCTTTTCCTCGAGTAGGTTGAGTCCCGGTGTTTGGATGTCTGCGCTTGGAAGGATCAACTTGGCGTGTGTCTAGGGAAGTCGCTGGTTTTCCTCGGTCTTTCTTCTCTGTCAACAAAGTAACGATGCGAGTTACTAAGTAGTACGAAGCACCGAATTTGTAATTTAGTGAGTCAGCACTAAGAGTGAACTGTACTGACAAATGTTTGGGGTCTTGAAGATTATAACGATATCGATACTTTTGCTCAGAGGTATCCTGCTTCAGAGGTGCGCGCTATCCTGCACCCCCGAATAACTAAATGAACGAGGTCCGTAATATTTTTATAAATAATTTTAACGAATTATGATAATACTAGATGTTACTCGTGGCTTCACTTGCGTTCAAAATAATTTGGAACAGCTGGTTTTACTCCTGTGCCGTTTTTTTCTTATCTGTCAATTGGAATTGGGTTTACATTTATTTGTTTACTTGTTTACATTCGTCTGCCTGGATGGATACGTAATTAAAGCTGACTTACATAATATAACAAACAAATGTTGTTACAGCTGACTTATGACAAACTCAAAAACTTTAAAACTTATAACATTATAGCTCTGGACAGCCTTACTGGCGGGTGAGTGAGTGCGCTGTTGTCGTTAATATCTGCAATGTTTTGGTAATAAGTCACGTGGTCATTTGTTTATGTAAGTAAAGGTACTTTACACAAGGAAATATTTTGCTGCAACCGCAAGT
The DNA here is from genome assembly GCA_035578135.1 of Flexamia atlantica. Lineage (NCBI taxonomy): Eukaryota > Metazoa > Arthropoda > Insecta > Hemiptera > Cicadellidae > Flexamia > Flexamia atlantica. The sequence goes on from JAQJVK010000032.1 coordinate 496,467, forward strand.
GCAACTAATGTTAAATGCTTGCAAGCTCAACACAATTCATGAAGTACGACGACAAAAGTGTGGAAACACATTCTTAAATGTAAACAAATCATTTAAGATGAAAGGTTGCCAAAACAAAAAGACCAGCTGATGTATTGCGCAAATATTTCCAGAAATATTAATTGCGTAAGAAATCTCTCGGTGAAATATTACAGGACGTTCTTTTGTAGTGTAAATGAGGTGAAACGTAAACAAAGTTTTGACAGTTCTACCAAAACATGTGTTTATTTAGCAGACATTTTGGGAGATTACAATTTTCGCCACCCGCCAGTAAGGCTGTCCAGAACTAGAGTAGGGTGATATAAAGTTCAACCATTCACTGGAATCCTAAAGGGTTTGGTTCAACTTAGTTAGACATTAAGGTAATAACCATGTTACCTCACGGCATGCGTATTTGTTGTCAATATTTATATCACCTTATATCAAAGTCAATGGTCATCTTCCATACGAGAAGTTTCAGTCCTCTTGCTGACTACATAAACTGTCAAAAGAAATAACGGTAACTTTTGATACTGTCTATACTAGTTTCTTTGCTTACTATTTTTCTGGTACAAAAATACCAAACTATTACAAACCTAGTCTGATTAATTCGGGGAGAAACTTCTTTATTCTAAATTTAGAAATGGTAAAAGATACCGAAGTATGTATCAGAAGTATGCGTATATTTCACCTCCGATCTAGACATTTTGCAAAGAACGTATCCATAGTGCATTTCTGATCCTGTTGACGTGTAGATATTTTTAGACCAATACATCGCCTTAAGAAAAAAGTCTATAACATTTTAAAATTAACTATTTAACATCCCAAACCCAAATTACAAAACATTCAAAGAGGCCAGTGTTATTGCAACTGTTATTTGGACTGTAAATTATGTATAACACTAGGTAAACAGTATACAGTATTGTACGTTTTAGATTAGATACACATTTCTTGTTGGGCTTATGGCAGACTCTGATTTATATGGTGTGAAATTTGATTCGAAAATTAGTGAAATAATCTTTGTGATTGTAAAATGTGTTCTCATCCTTAAAAATATCGTTTTCATCACTCCGTACCGAAAGTAGCTTCTTTCGATGTCAGCTGGTAGCAACGAAAACGATCGTTTCCCAAGCTCTAATTTAGAGCAAGGGAAAAACGATCAGCTGATTTTCCCTTGCTCTAAATTTGTTTTCCCTTGCTCTCAATTAGTTTTCCATTTGTCCGCTACGCGCTCTGACGTCGCTTTGCCGTTTATTCTTACAATTTAAATCAGCTGTTCTTATTGTTCAACAATGTAAACCGAAAACAGGATTAGGTGTAAATGAGTTTTGCTGTGTTGTTATTATAGCGCATGTTTAAAATCTCTCAACCAATACCAACTGCACAATAAACATAACCTTGAACTTCTAATTTTTACGTTGTGTTCGGGGGGGGGATGGCTTATTATAGTAAATTTGTTATTATAAAAAAATGTTAATTAAGAAATATAATAGTTTGCATTTTACTGAGGTTTCTTCTTCAGCATTGTGTGTATTTTTGCGTCGTGATGAAAAGTACCGTTCATAACTTGTACCGAAAGTGATTTTCCGGCACTTACTCCAATTATTCCCGTACTTGGCTTCGCCTCGTACGTGAAACACACTTTCACATGCTCGGCTTCGCCTCACACGTGAAATTCGATATTCCTGTTTTCGGCTCCGCCTCACACATGAAACTCGAGCGCGCACCGGAAAGTGCCACTTTCGGTACTAGTAATGAAATATACTATTTCTTCGATGTTCTCAAAGTGTTGATATTTTTTCTCGGTATATCGAAGGCCCATTATCGATATTAAAGGGATATATCGATATTTTAAAATTCTTACTATCCAACATTCTATCTTATACAGGGTGTCCATTAAAAACGTTTTAGGATTTTGAGAGGCGACTCCTTACATCCAAAGAAAGGAAAAATTTTATGTGAAGCGAAGTTCTGAAATGCATATTTACCCAGATAACCACCATTTTGTATTTTTCACGAAATATTTTTTTACATCCGAAGTTTTTTAACCGATGTTTTCGAATCTCGGTATGCTCCTGTAAATAGTCAAAGTCAGTTTATGAAAAAATAATCAATATCATCAAATAGTAAGTATCAAAATGGTGGATGTTTAGAATCTTTAAATTAATATAACTAAAATAGTGTTCGTTTTCAAAACATATAAGGAATAGCAATGTCTATTAAATTTAATTCCCGATCTAATAACACCAAAGTTATGAAAATCGGTCGAAAAAAACTGTTATGTTTGATTTTAGCTAAAGAGGCAATAATTGGAGTATTTCAGTACGTGGCTCAGCGCAACAATGGACTACTTTTGTCCAAATAATGTTCATAGACCATAACTCAGTTTTTCATCAATCGATTTTCATAATTTTGGTGTCATTAGATTGGAAATGAAATTTCCTAAAACTTACCAAACTTTATATTTTTTTGTAAAATACACCGTTGTTTTCCGAATTTCAATTTAAAGATTTTAAATGCCCGCCATTTTGAAATTTACTATTCAATCATGTTAATTTATTTTTTCATAAACTGTCCTAGACTAGTTGTAGGTTCAAACCGAGTTTCAAAAACTCGATTAAAAACTTCAGAGATAAAAAGTATTTCGCGATAAATACAAAATGTTGGACATTTAAGTAAATATGCTTTTTGGACATACCTTCAAATAAACTTTTTTCTTAGTTTAGATGCAAGGAATCACGTCCTGTAATCCTGAGACGTTTTCAATGGACACCCTGTATAACGAAACGTGTTGTCATATTGTCAAATACTAAGTGCTCTCTCTCAGATACACCCCTTAGCTAAGCAGACACTCTCAAATATCAAAGGTGCATGCATAAATGATTAATATTTATTACTTGCTCCACCATTCTCTTTCTTCTCTTTCTTCGGTTGTTTCTTTGCCCGTGTGGCAGGGGGAGGAGGGGGGAGGTCCTTGGGTATCGGCGTGGCTGGGGGGTGGTTCATCGCCGAAGATCTCAACCTCTGCAGACGCCCTTGTGCCACAGGGCTGTTGGATACTGGGGCAGCCGCGGCTGTGGCAGATCAGCCTCAGTTACACTTCAGATATACTATACTGATAGACCGGGAGCTGGGAGGTCAAAAGTCACGTCATAAGGTGCACATGTAAAAACTAAGCCGTATGAAGAGTCATCCTCCAGGGGGGTCAAAAATGGGTTTGTGAGCCCAAGGTGGATAAACTTGAAAATAACACAAAAAGGGGTTTTTAGCGAATTTCCCCTATAGGGAAAAAGCTATTACCGTAGGTCTCATGGTAAGACCTAAGCCCGGGACCACTATAACTTTTCGTTTTGGGGCCCCCAGAAGCCAAAAACACTATTCGTTCAAATTTATATATATATATATATATGTGTCTGTGAGCACGATAGCGCTCGCAAAAATGGTCCGATTGGAATGAAATTTGGCACAGATGTGTAAAGTAGTTATAATTCGGACGAGTTCGAAAACCAGCCCGATCGGACAATTGGAAGGGAGGGAAAGGGGGGATAAACCCCTACAAAAAAGGGTTTTTTGGATTTTTCACATCGAAAAATTAAAATAATGTAATTTTGGTTTACACCATTGAATTCAGCTTAAAAAACCAATAATTTAGTATTTTGAATCATTGCTCTAACACCATTAGTTACCGCTAGAGATAAACACAGATATCGCTAGTGGTAAACACAGTACGTTGTCCCAATGTTATCCTTATGGGAAATAAGTAAGTAAAATTCTATATCTCGCTTATTTCTCAACATATCTCAATAAAACCTGGTATGCGGCTTCTTCTAGTTCAAATCTACAAAATATTGAATTCAAACCACCCAGTTTTAATATACGCTTAGCAGCAACCTGCATACTCATTCCCCATGTTATTCTTATGGAGCTTACAAATAACATGTCAAATCTCGCTATGTTGGATTGAAATATGTTGTTTTGCATTTCAAATTCGCTGAGTATGCAGGTCTGCTGCAGCGGGGGTATTTGAAATTAGTATGTAGAAAAATTAAAGTAATAAAATTTCAGTTTACACCATTGAGTCCAGCTTAAGAAAAACAAAAAACTTGGTATGAGGAATCACATTGTTCTATGTCCATTGGTTGCTGAGATGCTGAATGTGATAAACTCGAAACGTTGCTCAATGTTAACCTTATGGGAGATAACTAAAATTGTACAACTCTCTTATTTTCCAACATGTTTTAATGAAACTTGTTATGGGGCTTCATGTAGTTAAGTTTTATTGTCTATTAGCCTGAAATCCCCCATTTTTGCGTTTCCGTGGCAGGAAACCTGCATACATTTTTCCCATATTTCTTAGGGGGAGAAAATAATAGTTATATAATCCTTATTTTTTACATATAATACCTAATAGAACTTGGCATAAGGCTTCTTCTGTCGAGGTTTATTTGATATTGACTTGAAACCAACCAATCTGTACACACCTCTTGCAACAAACCTGCATTCTTCATCCCAATGTTATTCTTATGGAGAATAAAAAAAATGTACATTCAAGTTTGTCCACCTTGAAGAAAGCCCTCAGATTCAGGGTTCTTAAACCCATTTTTGACACCTCCCAGGCTGCCTCTTCAAAATGGCATACCTTTTACTTGTTCACCTTAAGACGTATTTTTGACCTCCCAGTTCCCGGTCTATTAGACTTTATATTTTGATTAGGATTTTTGCGGACATTTGCCATCACTGATTAGTAAAAAACAAGTTTCACGACGTTTCGGGATCTGGAATCTGATCCCGTCTTCAGGTGGAAGAAAACCTAGAACATAACAAGATTAGTAACACATAGCCAGGAAAACCTGGAGAAAAACACAGCTAAAACAGAGAACTGTAAAAGCAGTCACGAAAACAATAAGCTGAAAAGAAAAACAATACACAAAATAACACAGGAATCACAAGTATCAAGAATCACCAGGCAGGAGAGAGCACGTCCACACCCAATCAGAGCTGAGCTGAGACTGGTGGGGGGAAAGCAAATGGCGGCGGCAACGGAAATGGCGGCGCCCACAGCCAACCAAATCACGGCGCGCTACCGTGTGTTACTAATCTTGTTATGTTCTAGGTTTTCTTCCACCTGAAGACGGGATCAGATTCCAGATCCCGAAACGTCGTGAAATTTGTTTTTTACTAATCAGTGATGGCAAATGTCCGCAAAAATCCTAATAAAAATATAAAATCACCATCACCAACAATGAATTTCAAACTATTAGACTTGTTTTTAGTTTAACACTCTGCGATCGGATTGGATGTTTCACGATTCCTCAGCAATCACGCGGCCAGCTCTACTGGCCGTTCCCATTGGCACGCAGAAGTAGGATTTAATTTTTCCCAAAGCAGCCACAGATCGGACGGCCAGCAGTACTGGCCGACATGAAATCCAATGATGCTCTGGTGTCCAGCAGGCTGGCCGATAAATGCCAAACACATGTTTTTGTTTGTTTTTAAAAATTTTGTACGATGCCTGAAGAGTGCTGCAATCTAATAAGGAGTTATTTAAATAAATGATCAGCAGGCTTGCAACATTGTATCAGCAAATCCCCTAAAATAGCATTGCAGGTTGTCGATGCTCGGGAGTGAGCCGCCATGCCACGATGAATGCCAGGCTGACGCGGAGTGGGCTTGGCCAGTAGAGCTGGCCGCCCGACGTCGAAACCCGACTGGCAGTGGCCACTCATGCTGGCCTTACCACCTCAAAGGGTTATAAACATGTTAAGGCTTTTGCACTGGTTATACCACGAATCAATTTATAATAAGTGAATTAATTATATTTAAGGGAGATAAAACATGAATATGAAGCTGAATGAACTGTTTTGGTCAAATTTGTCCATAACAATAACATGGACTTTTTGGGGCTGTAGGACGGAAACCGGATTTTTCAAGTCTTGTGACCACATCCAATCGATTCCTGATGGCCAAAAACCCAATATTAAAAGAAAAATTTAAAAAACCTTGAACGAAAAACAGTTGTACAAACATTGCTCGTCTTAGATTATATGAAGGAATATATAAAAGGGGATATCGGTTTGTTTAAATGTTTGAAGTTTATGGACTCGATATTGTTGGACCGTTTCCCGTGAAACTCGGTATATATATATATATATATATATATATATATATATATATGTAAAATGACACGGAGAAGGTTTTTAAGCCATTTATCCGACCTAACTCCGACTTAACTCCGACCTATCTAACCGACCTAACCCCATTGGGTTCCTCCCCAGGGCCCAATGGGTCCACATATTAACATTATGCAAAGATATTGTTTACTTGTTTAGCTAATGGCATGTTAACTTGGTCAGATTATCTTTGGTAAATATAGTACTACTACATGTCGACTGTCGGGTTCAACTGGCACTTCATACAGATAAATATGAAATAATTGTTTAGCAACTTGGTACGAAGATTTCTTACAATGTTTGCATAGTACAGTAATTATTTTATTTACCTTACGGTACTTTGCAAACTTTGTAAGAAATCATGCTTTTATTTAAAATGTCATAGAGGGTATAACACTTAAAAACCTGATCCTTGAAAAATATTTCAATTTTCAAAAAGATAGATAAAAGCTCACAGGCAGAAATAAAATTGCAGGTTTAAATGACAAAAAATTAACTAACAAGTAAAGTTTTAAAAACTAATTTGAGGTCATGAATGATTTGCAGCTACGTATTGATGTTGTATAAATCTATAACTTTACTTACGTCTTCAATCCCTTTAGTGTGTTGTTAGACGCGTTTCGGCACTAGGCCGTCCTCAGTATCTCAACACTTGCAGGTTCACTTAGGTTCCTATTTAGTTTCCTAGTTTCCTACTCCCGAATAGGAACCTAAGTGAACCTGCAAGTGTTGAGAGACTGAGGACGGCCTAGTGCCGAAACGCGTCTAACAGCTAAAGGGATTGAAGACGTAAGTAAACTTATAGATTAATTTGAGGTGGTTGGACCGTTTATTTCTTCTGAAAGACACTTTAGTCTTGGTATTGACTGAGTTTCAAAGTGTTATTTTTTCGAGCAGGCAAAAAAAACTTTTTAAATAATTACCTGGTGGTAAGGTGTCTGCTTTAACTCTGCCACGGTGATCCGCGGAGGCGGTCAAAATAACCTAGGGAAGAAGTAATGTATTTGGTTATCATTTATTGTCTCGTATCTTTATGTTCATATAGTATAGTATCGTTTCGTATCGTAACGCATCGTATTGCATTGTATTATATTGTATTGTATTGCATTGCATTGCATTGTATTGTATTGTATTGTATTGTATTGTATTGTATTACATTGTATTGTAATGTATTTTAATATGATGCATTACATTGTATTGTATTGTATTGTATTGTATTGTATTGTATCGTATCGTATCGAATCGCATCGTATTTTAAAATGTATTTCATTGCATTATATTGCATCGTATTTTATATTGTATTACATTATATTGCATTAAATTGTATTGTATTGTATTGTGCATCGTATGGATATGAAGTCAGATTGGTATTAGGAGGTTCCAAAATTGTATAGCGCAATGTTTTTATCAGTTTTATTCTCATGAGAAGGTATCTTAAAGGACAGAAGAGATTATATGTGTTTTTGAGTCAATATAAATAAAATAAAAGATTTCATTGGCTAAAAAATTATAATAATCTATAGTCTGAAATAATTCTATAATCCTATAATTCTATAGAATTTATTTACAAAAAAACATTAAAATTCACAAAACACGTATTTGTTTGTTGAGTAAGTAAAGTACTACATTGTCTCACGAGTAAAAATGTTGGCGACCAAGCTTGCCAAGAGCGACAACTTTCACAAGTGAGACAATGTGCTTTACTTTCGAAATACAAACAACATTTTTCCTTCACCTACAATAATATTTATCAAGTCTATAAACATCTATTACATTGACGTAGAAGTTGACAAACAATATTAATTTTTTTCAATCTGCAATTAGTGCTTGCATCCGAGGAGTTGCAACCATTCATGCACCAGCGATTAGCTTATTGTTGCAACATTTTTTACGCTTATTCTCTGACGTTTTTACAGTTGATGGTTGTCAATGTTATTCTTATGTGATTATTCCTGCCACTAAATCAGTTGTTAACGCCTGTAATCTGTTAAGCTTCAATATATGCCTAAATTATAAGAAAAATAAAAATAATACCAATATTTTGGTCAAATAACGAAAAAAATACATACTATCGATATGAGTAGAAGATTCGTGTAGAGAGGCATCGCACCAAAGGCTGAATAAGAATATATAGAATAATTGGTGTAGATTATATGACAAATGCTAACGCAAAATGTTTAACAAATTGGATATAATAGTCGGCATGTGTTTGCAGCAATTACATTTGCTTTGCTTGCACTTAGATGCGCACAACCATTGCGCTAAAATATGATGCACTTTAATAAAATATTAGGTGAATAAAGATTTTTAAATAGTCATCTTAAGATATAAATTAAGTAATTTTTGCAAACAATTGTTATTATATGTAATACTAGCAGACATACCCGCAGCTTCGCCCGCTATTGATATAATTTAATCATATTATGCCATGTGAATTTTTTTGGAATCGTTAACTAATGTACTGATTTGGGTTATGGGCCATTGGTATGCAATTACACCCTTAAGATGCAGCTGGTAGTTCCACCCTAGATTGAAATGAGAAATGTAACGTTTCTTCCAAAAATTTTCACTCATGATTAGCAAATGGTATGATTAGCTTTCTCCCATTTGCCATTACAGATCTTTCTCCCATTTCCCTTTATAGAGAATGAGAGATAACCTGTGATATAAAACAATAAAAGACGCTGAGGGCGTTAGAGTTTAGTACTTTTTTGAAAATGGGCCGAGAACTGTAAGAAAAAGTAGACGGTAAATGCCTTGGCCAAAAACATATTTCCCAAACTTTTCTCAATCACATTGACGGTCAGGTAACCAAGCTATCGATAAGGCAAAATTATTGTTGTAGTAGTATATTTTTGTAATTGAAATCTTCATCACCCAATTAAACCCTCCTAAAACTTTAAATAAAAATAAAAATTTTATTTTATTTTTTAATTTTTGAAACTCCGTTTTCAGTGAATATACATGTACTCGAATTTAAATGTCCACAATGAGTTTAAGGTTTTAGTTTGAGTAGGTACATATTTATTTATTTATTAGACTGATAAACAATTTTAAGAGAATACAATATTTTACTTCGGGCGGATCGTATAACGCAAGTAGCTTAAGTGACATTTGAAAAAAATATAGTATGTAGCTGAAATAAACTGGTACATTTTATTCTTTTAGTAGATTGGATATCGTACATTTTCTATCACCTAAAAATATTGTATAGGCCTCATTCACATTCATAGTTTTAATAACTGAAATAGCCGCCATTTTGAATTTTATAATATACTCTATTTTAGCCATGAGAGATAATATTTTAAAACCTTTCTTTGTTCGCATCAAGTGCCTATAAAGAACATTTTTGCCAAGTTTCATGGCTCAAAGTCTTGTAGTTTGTGAGGAAGTAAGCTATGAAAGCTAAAAATGGCCGCCATTTTGAATTTCATAATATACCTTATTCAAGCCCTTTGAGAAAAAATGTTTCAAAATCCTTTTTAGGACGACGCATCTAGAGCCTATAAAGATTATCTGTGCCAAGTTTCATAGCTCCAAGCCTTGTAGTTTTTGTGAAACTGTGATCAGTCAGTCAGTCAGTGGTTTTTGGCTTTTATATACACAGATTGTTAGTTTTATTTTTTATGTTAAAAAAGTTATTTTAAAATAGTAGATAGAACAATACCTTTAGCGATTTGGTTGTTCGTAAATGTATACCATGACTCAATTTAGAGTCTGGCTCCTGAAATTGATGTACACATAGATAAAGAAAAAACGAAATCGCTTTGAAAATTTAAAAAATCAGTAACAAAAAACGGTACAGTAATACGTTAAAAATAAACTCATCAACAATTTCAAGGAAGTTAAAAATTGCTTTAATTTAGAAACAAAGTATTTAAATACATTTATTTTGTATTATTACAATACCTTTTGTAAACATGTGTTTATGTTATCGTGAAAAATAAAAAGCTTGAATGAATCCAATTCAGTTAATCATAAATAATTAGTTTTTGTACAATAATCAAATAAAGACATTCTTTTAATGATTACATATAAAAATTCATAATATTTAATAATATCTCAGATTAGATTTTCAAAGCTCACTATCTCAGATATATGTACTATTATATTGATAAAGTTAGTATGAAGAGGTCAATGAACTAATCCTCAGAAATAAATCTTGTCCTCTGAGCTCCTCATTATTAAAGCTAATTGATGTTGAAATGCATGCCCTTTGGTAAGTGCTAAGCCTCTTAGAAGTTCTTGTAATGTTGGTGTAAGCCTGTGTAAGCTCTTTTCAATACATAGCTTGTTAATTATTCAATATGTTTTTAATGTCTATTAGGCATTAAAAATTAATTTAAATTCGTGTTTTTTGAAACCTCTGTAACTTTTCACTTCACTGCACTGAAATAACTGTGAAATCAATTGGACAATTTTTTAAGTCAGCCAAGGTTTACTGAAAATACTAAAAAAAACAATTCTGCCTAAGGAAACTTCATGAGAATGCACTGAATATAGCATTCGCTTTTTTTTCTTTACTTTTACTATTATTTAATATGATTTGTAGTAAGGAAATAAATTAGCGATTAGCAAAATTAACTTTGCGGCTGAACTAGGAAATAAACTAGTGAGGGGTTTAAGAAATAGAATCTGAATAAATTTGCACCTGTTTAATCGCCCATGAAATTGTTAGGCATTTTCTTATAGAAATTTACAATCCGTTGCATTTTGATTTAGTGAAAACCTAGATCTAAACTATATAGTAAAGTAGTAAACTGTGACACAAAAATAACTTCGATAAAAATTAAGGGAATTGAGTGTATTTTCAATATGCGAAGCAAATTGTACAACATAGACAAAATTAATTTTTCTAAGCTCACAAGTATTACTTAATGGGTTACGTCATATTAGTTCACATACCTTTTGGTTAAATGTGAATTACGAACTACGTTGAAAGATGAAGAGAGCTCGAACAACCGAATGATTACGATCAACTGACAATCGAATTGATTAACTAATCGTTACCTCCATAAAGACTCTTTTCAATTTATTAATCATTATTAAACATGAAATTTATGTTATTCAATTTTTTTACCTCGCCTTTCGCTTGTAGTTATATAAACTACATGTGTAGTTCAAACACCAGAAGCACGCAATATTTGTGTAGTTTAAACACTAGAAACGTAAGGAAAGTTCAGACTAATTGAATAGTAATTAGAAATCCTTCACTATTACGAGTTTAAGAAAGCAGATGGAATGTCTCAGAAGAGCAGGACGAAATTTGAAACTATTTCATTTAATGAGCGATGCAGTTAGTGGAAGCTCAACCTTATAACCGAGAAAACTTTTCTTATTATATAAACAATTCAAATTTTCACCACGAAAAGTTCAAAATTAAAGTTCTGCTAGCAAGGTGGCTTGGCGAATTAAATCAACACGTCTCCATTTAAGCGTTCAAAACATAAATGTTTTATCCGTTTATTTAAATTTGTTACCTTTTTAATTAAGTTGTACTAATTAATATTCATTCCATAAACGTGGAGTTGTTTTAAAACTTTTTGTGAGTTTGACTTTTACGTTTAAATAAGGTGATAGTTTGTTATTATTTAGAAGAAAAAGGCAATATCAAGTCCTTAAGGCATCATCTTGTCATGAGTTACACATGATTTAGCTCTATTTTTGTGACCTAAAAGTTTAGACTTTGACATTTCAGTAATCCTTTTTTCCGGATCACTGTTAATCTGTAAATTTCATGCATCATTTCAGATTTGAATTATACAACGTTGACGAACAACGAAGAAATTATGAGAAACTGCTAATCGAAAAGCAAATGTTACATGAAGTGGCATACAATAGCTATTTGTGTATTAGAGCGCAAAGTACGTCATTGCCTCTCGATAATTGTAGATAATTTCGAGAGCGGCTATGACTATTTGAGCTCGTAATACACACAAGATGTTTCCTACCACCATTATTTAAACAGTTTAAATTATTAACTAACCTGTACACAAAAGTTCATTGAGGTCATGTTTGCTTAATCTATTGGAACGAACCGGAAGTTGAGATAGAAACGCCGACTGTGAAATCAGGTGATATAGAACAAGGCATCTAGAATTTAGAATACGTTGAGTGCCATGGGATTTCTGACCTATAGAAACTGGTCTATGGTGTTTGACATCATAGTTAACCTCTCGTGCCAGTTTTCTATTTAATGAAAAATTATAAATTAATAAACTGTACTGGACTTGAAGAGGGCCTTCTAAGTAAAAAAAACCAAAGAATTTCTATGTGAAAAACATAAACCGTTCTTGAGAATTAAAACCGAGGCACAACATGCTCACCAAATTTAATATTTTCCCCTTAATAAGCTCAATATTTTAAAATTTGTTTAATCTCATAACGTTTAAATTAGTACTTACCACAATCATTCAATCTGTTTTGTGAAGATCTTACAAGATGTTTTTGTAAACACTAGAGGACCCACGCTGCTCCGCAGCAGTAAATTTTGGTTCTAAGACACAATATCAACTCAAAACAAATAATTCTTCATTTACAAAACTAATGTTACATGCAATGGTTGTAATTAATGTTACAACTTCAATGTGACTTGTCCGACACTTGCCTAAGTTTAAAAAGAGGTGCATGTAGCTGGGCCCAGTTATGTTGGAATTTCAGAAAACCAATTAAACCAAGATTTATTATCAAGTTGGTAATAATTTGTTCTACAAAGGAAAACGTAGGACTTTCATGAGATATTCTGTACTTACGTTTTCAGGACAGCGACATGTCAGCCCGGCACATACGACTTTACAAACTACCATGCTAAAATATCCCCGTTGCAGATCTGCATACTCAGCGAATTTCATATGCAAAAGAACATAGTTCAAGCCAACACAGCGAGATTTGATGTGTTTTTGTAAGCTCCATAAGATTAACATGGGGGGGGGGGGGAGTATACATCAGGTTTGCTGCCATGAAAATGGAAATATCGGGGATTTTAGACTATTATACAGTAGATCTCATCTAGACGAAGACATAAACCAATTTTTATCAAGATGAATATGTTGAGAAATAAGCAAGATATAGAATTTGACTTATTATCCATAAGGTTAACATTGGGACAACATACTGTGTTTACCACTTTCAATATCTCGGTAACCAATGGACATAGACTAGTGATTCAAAATCCTAAATTGTTATTTTTTTAGCTGAATTCAATGGTGCCAACAAAAATTGGATACATTTTGTTTTTCTATGTAAAAATTAAAAAACCCACTTTCGGGGGGGTTTATCCCCCTTTACCCCCCTTCCGGTGGTCCGATCGGAGCTGGTTCACGAATTCGTCCAATTTATTACCACTTTACACGTCTGTACCAAATTTCATCTTACATCTTACATCTTCTTCAGCATCCGTAGTTCCCTTCTCCATGGGTTCGGGGAAATTGGATTTGTCAAGGTGCCTTTATAAATAGGTCACCAGTGTAGGCAAAGAATAAATTGTTGGCCTATATCGGCTTCCAAATAAAATGAAAAAGAATGCCAGTTGTAATAACTAGGCTAAGCTACTTATTGTCATTATTGTTGGTAAATGATTCGATATCGTAAAAACAATGTTGGACCAGGTAAAGTTTAAGCCGGTTTTTAAAAACAGAAATCTTGTCAATGTTTTTAAATCTTTGGGGAGAAATTGCATAAGTTTGAGCCCTGCGTAGGTTGGTTTTTGTTCAAAAAGTGACAATCTGTGATATTCAGCAAAGTTTTGTTTATTCCTTGTTAGGTATGGATGATGTTTTTGGGGTGGTTGAATGTTGTGAGTTTTTATATAGATTAAAAGTTCAAAAATGTAAAGTGAAGGAACTTCACTTTACATTAAGATCAGACCATAAACGGACTCAGAAAAAGAAATCCTTATATATATATATATATATATATATATATATATATATATATATATAAGATTTGTGTTGTTCGGAATTCAGCACAGTGCTCCAGGTACGTCCGATCATAATAATCAATAGCTCAAACGAAAGCTGGTATTTCACTGAAGGTTCTTAGACAAAAACATATAGAACTACTTAATTATAACTGGGGAAATATATTATCTTCAATTGAATTCATAATTCGGTAAACAATCAAATTTATGTGTTTTGGTCGAGTAATACAGTATATTAATGAATGCCGATCGTTGATGGCAAATCTTTGCGTGCATACGTTTAATTTAAGATCTTATTTATGAAAATCGGTCGAGTAGAAGAGCCAAACAGACTCGGAAAAGAAAAAAAAATTGTGTTGTTCGGAATTCAGCAGCGTGCTTCAGGTACGTCCGATCTTAATAATAAATAGCTGAAATGAAAGGTGGTATTTCGCTGAAGGTTCTTAGACCAAAATATATACATTTACACAATTAGAACTGGGGAAATATAACTTAAATTGAATTCAAAATCCCGGAAATAATAAAATTAATGTTTTTTGGTCGAGTAATACAGAAGATAAACGAATGCGCCGATGCCTGATGGCAAATCTGTGCGGCATACCTTTAATTTAAGACCTCAATTATGAAGATCGGTCGAGTAGAAGAGCCAAACGAACTTGGAAAAGGAAAACCATATTTAACTCCCATAAGAAATGTACAGAGAGGAAGTTGCTTTTGTGCATAACTCAAGTAATACGGCAGATAAATGAATGCGGATGCTTGATGGCAAATCTGCGTGTACATACCTTTAATTTAAGACCTCAATTGTGAAAATCGTTTGAGTAGAAGAACCGGATGGACTCGGAAAAGAAAAAACAAATTTTTTAAATATATAGATTCTCTATCATAAAGCGTTCTTTTGCCTAAAGTGTAGTACTGTATTCACATTTGTTAGTACTAATTTGTTAATACACATTTGTTTTTGATTTACATATCCAATAAAAATTCAATTTGAAGTTATAAGCCCGAGGGACTTTCGTTAAGAGGGTTTTCAGAATGGTTCTGATATTGTATGCAATCAACAGATTTATAGTATAACTCGAATTTTGTTATCCTAATGGATGGCGTCTTAGACTTAAGTTCCTGAGAGCACATGTTCAATTCCCAGCGTTCTTACAACTTTAGGAGGGTTTGGACAACTTTCCCTTGAAAGCGTTTACTATAGTGTCGAAACACCAAAAAGGTTAAAATTAAAATGAGCATCCTCAGTTTTAAAATTGTAGGGAAGAAATGTGGGAAAGTAATTCAATGTGTCGCAGGGACCAAAGTTTGCAAACCCGGCCACGTTCGGCTGACGCCGCCGGTCCCTTCCACGACTTCAGTCCTTATCCAATTTACACAATCTGTCAAAGTTACACTGTTACACAACTTAAATCGTGTATTTATACCAGGTGTCTCACCTAAAGTGAACCAATAGCTACTGACAAAGAACTTCTTATGGAGGACTTCCCTTTATTTTTAACGTTGCTTTTAGGAGTCACTTCGAAATTTAAAAATATGGCCGCCATTTTCCAATATGGCGGACAACTTTAATTTTTCTTATAGTAAAAAAATACCTCGATGACGTATATTTCGAAAAATACCTCGTTCCCTATATTTTATGACATTTTTGAATTCTACGCTTAATTTTATGAAATTTTTATTCTTTCCATTTTGTTCCTAAACCTGATGAGCAGTTAAAGTTTGATTTTTCCCCTTTAAAATGCATTGGAATATTGTTGGTAGTCTGTAAATCGAAAACGGTTGGGTTGAAATAAAAGATACCAAACAGTAAAAATGTCTAAAAAATGTGAGTTTAGTTGAGATTTAATCACAAAATAATTGTTCGTGTAGATTCGCTGGTGGAAATTTGTTATTTTGGATATGATTTTACTCCTTAAGGAATACATAGGATGGCATAGTTAAATGGACACAATGCATTATAAAGGGCAAAAAACAAACTTTAACTGTTCTTATCTCCTGAACCACTGAGTTAACGAAAAAATAAGAAGGAATAAAAAGTTCCTAAAATTAATCGTAGAATTCAAAAACGCCATAAAATACAGGGCGTTCCATAAGAAAAATTAAAGTTGCCCGCCATATTGGAAAATGGCGGCCATATTTTTAAATTTCGAAAGACTCCAAAAAGCAGCTTTAAAAATAAGGGGAAGTCCCCCATAAGAAGTACTTTGTCAGATTTATAGTAAAAAAGTTAGCTATTGGTTTACTTTAGGAGAGACACCCGGTATATCTCTAATTCACTTTTTATTGGTGCAGTTTATCTTACATGATGCGTTCTGTGGAGGTTTCAGTTTTATAATAATACAGAATTACTTATGGTAAGTATGATGAAAATAGTTTACATTGTTTAAATGGTGAAACTGTAAAGCCGATTTGTGACTTTAATAATGAACGGCTGTGTTTTTTCATTTGTATAAGTATAAACTGTATAGGCAGAGTAATTCGGGTGATAAATTAAATAATTAATCAATATATATATATATATATATATATACGTAAAGAGAGTTGTGTGTTGGTATATTTCGGGCTACAGCCAAAACTACATATCGTAGACACTTGATCTTGGTGTCAAACTAAAGCTTGGAATCTCATGATGTGCACTATAGTGGTTTGGTTTTGATATCTTTAAGGGCTTAGGCCCAGGATCGTCCGAAAGGGATCTATGTCAAGGATTTTGGGTGTGCTTTGAATTGTTGCTATGGTTACCATTATTTCGAATGGTAGCTATTTCTAGCTTCTATGGTTACTAACAGAATACAGCAAAAAGAAACGACTAGAATACGATAAGAAAAAATAATCTCCCGGGCAAAGCCGGGGTTATCAGCTAGTGTAACTATAAAGCGGGAGAAGGAGGACATTACACTTAGTGCTCACGAGTAGCAAGTGATACAGAACCCTTTAAGTAAGGACATCCAAGGTTATTTTTTTAGTTCCACCGCCAAAAAACAGACGAGAAATTAGTGCTGATGCATGGAATAGTTCAAGCTGACTCCGCGTCGTCCGAGCTTCTAATGACTATCCTAAATGTCAAAACGAGAATGTTTGTAAACGAAAACAGATTAAACATTATAGTAAAAGGTACAACAGTACAAAACGATAACGTACAACTGTCAACATTAAAACCAGCTGCTTGATTTCACAAAGTCAGCTTGATCTGTAAACTGCTATAGCAATTAATTCCAATTGGACTGAAAAAAGAAAGTGGCGCCATCTCTTTTTCGGCGGCGGGAACCACTCATTCTTCCTTAAGGGGATCCGCCACTATCACCAACTTTTTTTTATTTTTGACTTTTTCATGACTTTAGTATTTTTCTTTTATGAGTACTTGGCTAATTAGAAGATTTGATGTGAAATATAGGATATATTTAAATAAAATTTCATGGTTTCGGTCCTTTTTTAATTTTTTTACCAATTATTCTTATATATTTTATTTCTTTGAATAACTTTTTTATTACTCAACTAATTGCAAAAACCAAGCTACCATTTTATTCCTTACATAAAAAGGAAAAAGATGGTGTGTAGAAACCATGGTAACTCAAAAAACAATAATGTGGTGAGCATATTTTCAATATCACATTTTTACAACGGGGAAAAACAGGTTTTTAAATAAATATTAAATTTTACATTAAATCTGCTTGTGTTGTGATTCCTATACACCAGAATCTTTCAAATAGTATTAAGATGATGTAGTAAAATCTTATTACAATATGCCTTGTACTTACATAGTTATTCAAACTTTTGTTGGACAAAACATGGAAAAACACAATTTCGAGAAAACGGCTCTCAAAGTTTTATAAGTTTTTTTTTCACATGAGAATTTGCCTGGGCGATTCTCGCATTGTTTTACATTTATATCAATTTAACGTGGAAAAATATTCTGATTGGCATAGAATTGCACACACATGTTCACTATTAAATACTGAATCTAAGAACATCACTTTTGAAAAATGTCAAAAAATTAAAAAAATCAGTCGGAGATAGTGGCGGATCCCCTTAAGGTGTCCCTACTTAGAGGGTTCTGTATACATTGCCTCTGTACAATGAGGTCGGTAAAGTAGCACAGATCGTAATTCTTCTCTGGGCCGCCAGGCTGGGTGAGCGTAGTGTCTTCATTACAGGTCATAAAAATTCTATCCATTTGTTATTTTCCCAACTTAAAACATTGTTAAGTTGTTGCTAAATAGTAGTCCCAACTGATAATTGTTCATTTAACTATGTACTCATTGACTCTTTCAATAACTTGCCAAAATTAGATAGGTTCTCGGGAGTGTGAAATATTAGTGTGAGTTTAAGTGTTCAATCCCTATGTTATTATTGTCAGGAAGTCCATGGTTGAGAACGTAGATTGAACTAATGAAATAGTTCAAACCTCTAATTATTATATGAAAGGTCGCGAGTCGTTTCTCTCACTTGAGTTCGATAAGCGGCTTAATAGAAAACCCAAATTTGTACGGGACCACTGTAGCCCAGTTTAGAAGAACTTTATTCTACAAAAAATGTTCGTAAAATTGTTAACGATTTAATCCCTTAATCAACTTATCAAACTCACTACCGAATTTTAAAGAAATCAGTTGATAATTGCGGCCGCTAGATTGCAACAATATCCTCCCAAGAAAACGTATTCATTTATTGGTTGATAGATCGGTTCTTATAATGCTACAACTCTGAGATAGGGCACAACATTTTCGTATTACTTCCTAACCCCTATATACAGGGTGTCCCGTAACTATCTGGACAAGTGTATGTAGCGTTATAGCTTAGGTCAAGACAAACACATTTCACCATAGGAACATGGGTCTCTGGTGCCTAGTTTTTCCGTCTGTCTGTCTGTATGTGTTTTTTACAAACAAATTCATAACTCCTAAACGGTTTGAGATACAGCGTTGAGATTTAGCACAAATGTATATCTTATTAGGATGTATCTTCCTCTAAAATTACACCAAATTATCGTTTACCGTTTTAAAATGGCGGCCATTTTAATTTTTTGATGCCAAATTTCACAAAAACCATTAACTTAAATAAAACATTGCAAGGAACATAAAAGTAAGTCCATTTTATGTAGTTTTCAATGATACCTTATTTGTTAAGATTTGATAAAAATTTACTGAGAAATTAGTTTTTTCGTAATGCATGACCACTTTTTCCCATATAAGCAATGTTAAAGTACGGGGTGTTAAAAATCAGACTTTAACAGCTTATATCCACTTAACTATTGAGTTAAAAAAAATGTCGAAGAATAAAAAGTTTTTAAAATTTGGCATAGAATCCAAGTAAGCAATAAAATACAGGGTGTGCCATAAGAAAAATCAAAGTTGTCCGCCATATTGGAAAATAGCGGCCAATTACAAGAAAATGGAATTCATATTTTTAAACGTCTTAAAAAAGTAGGTGAAGTCCCCCATTTAAAGTTATCTCTAAATCCAATAGTTTCTGAGATACCAATGGTGGCACAGTTAAGTTGGACACCCCTTTTAACATTGTTGAAATGGAGAAAAGTGGTCAGGCATTACGAAAAATTTAATTTCTCAGTAAATATTTATCCAACCTCAACAAATAAGGTATCATTGAAAACTACACAAAATGGACTTACTTTTATGTATCTTGCAATCTTTTGTTTAAATTAACGGTTTTCGTGAAATTTGGCATCAAATAATGCCAAAATGGCCGCCATTTTGAAACGGTCGATGATATTTTAGTGTAATTTTAAACGAAGATAGATCCTAATAAGATATATATTTGAGCAAAATCTCAACGCTGTACCTCAAAATGTTTAGGAGTTATGAATTTGTTTGTAAAAACACATACAGACAGACAGACGGAAAACTAGGCACCATAGACCCATGTTCCTATGGTGAAATGTGTTTGTCTTGACCTATGCTATAACGCTGTATACGTTTGTCCGGATAGTTACGGGACACCCATATGGAGGAAGTATTGTCTTCGAAAAAATTTTCGAATTTGAGTTGTTGGCGGAAATATTCGTTTTATTGCTCCCTGAAACCAAATAAGTGGTTATCGGAGTGGTGTCTTTCAAAGGAATCGCTTATCACTGCGGCTCAGTTTCGCCGTCTACCTTATCTTCGTGGCTCAGTTGAGGTGCCGGGCAAACTATCCAATACTAAAAGACATAGGCATATAATGTATAAAGCCAATAGGGAATAGTTATTAGTGTGTTGAGTGGGTAAAGCATAACATTGTCCACGATTGAAATTGTTAGAAAGTGATAAATGAAATGAATGTTGTATCTCCCACGTGAACTTTTCACAACAGAGACAATGTACTTTACTTTTGAAATACACACAGCATTCCCTCCACCTGCAATAATAAATGCCCGATCTTTAAACATCTGTTTCGATTCGATCTGCAATTATTGCCTGCAACCATTCATGCACCAGCGATCAGCTGATTGTTGCAATATTCTTACGCGCTTAAATCGTAGACGTTCTTATAGCTGATTGTTGTCAATTTTATTCTTATGTGATTATTTCTCCCACTAAATCAGCTGTTAGTGCCTGCAATCTATAGAACCTCAACATATTTGAACGTCTGCTTAGACATTTGAAGGCTCTCTAATTTTAAATTATTGATTTAAATATTTTTATGGTTTTATGAGCCCCGCCGGGAGGCAAAGTATTCACTTTACTCCTGCTGGGGAAAAGATATTATTTAACTCACTCGTTACAAGGAGTAAAATGCGTCGAAATATAGTAGGGGGGGGATTTTACATTAAATGCCTTCGGTGTCTCCCTAAAGAACAACTTCTAAAAAGAAGTATAAGTAGATAAATAAGGTTTCTTTGTTTTTTTTTATTTTTATTTGATTTTATTTGAGGTTTAAAACAGTTTTCCTTGATTGAGTGAGATCGAACCTGTATATCATGCAAGTATGAAAAAATAATTAAAAACAATTTCATTACACATTTTATTGTTTGAAGACTGAACTGAAGCTTAAATATCGAATTTTACTAAGAGGGTTTCTAAAGGTAGTCAAAAGGTATGGAAACAATTAACTTAATAAGAACAGTAATTAAAAGCAAGATGAGAACACTGATTTCGTTAACAAGGAAAATGTAGCGTCAATCTTAGACTTGGAAAAGTTTGTTCGACTTGTCAAGATTACTGCTGTATTTTTAAGGGTTATTAAAATGGTGCTCCTGATTTCAATTATTCATATTACAGTATGGATTTGTTTTTAGACTATTTCAATAATATTGAAAAGACAAATTCCTACTCTTACAGACTATCTTAAGTTTTGAATTAAATAGTTTTAGATACGTGTTCTTTAAACGCTAATGAGTTTTGTGCTGACACTTACAAACAAATTTTACGGGTCTTTTTCTTGTGATTAAACGGCAGTTGAAATAATTTTCTTGGACATGGTTCTACCACAATCAGTTAAAACAAGAATTTTAAAAAATTGTAAAAATTTTGTTTCCGTAGTAAACAATGTAATGATGGGTTTTTACAGGCAATAAATACATAACGAAAACATATAATACATAATAACAATAGTAGTGTAGTGAAAAGCAATTTTAGCCTTCCCGTTATTTTCTACACATTCTAAATTATTCAAAGCCAATGACAGTTCAGAGAAAAACGTGGTGTTTCAACCATTGTAAAGCTTATTTCAAAGGCAAAATCTTTATGATATTAAAGAAATCTTTATTTCCACGTAATTTTCCAATGTAACCCAGCGCTTTTTCCTTAGTCGCAATATTTCTTTATTGAAACAAAATTATAATCTTCTAGCCTCAGAAGAATATCAGAACGAGGGTTCCAGAATAATAACAAACTTCATAAAACCATGTAATAATAGCAATTTTCTTTAAGAAAGTACACGTATTTTTACTTTAAATGTAACCCTGTTTTTGAACACTAACTCTTAAATAATAAAACGAAAAGCCTGAGTTGCAGTAGGTTTCATCCAAAATCGCAAAGCTTATGTTTTGGAATTATTTGTTATTTTTTGACTACCTACAGCCTATTGTACCATGGAAAAAGTTGAGTAAAAATTATAAAATGTCTAAAATGAAAACACACACTCAATTCTTAATTTTAATACGCGCGAAGGGTTTGTACAATGTGTAATCTTGGGTTATTTTTGTAAGATTTTCTATGAGGATTCTGAAAATAAAAATGACAACTACAAAAAATATTACAAAACACTTAAGGCTATTTTTAAAATGGGAAAAAACGTTTTGGAAAATTCTCAAATTGTCTTTTATTTTCTTACTGAATGGGCATGGGTATTGAAAGTTATATTGGTGCCATTCACTTTAAACAAATAGTTTCAAATTAATAAACGTTAAAATTGGATACATAAAGAATAAAACTAACTAAAAGATTGAAATAAGGTATTTTCTTCCGAGATTCTCATTATTAATGATAATTGATGTCAAAATTAATTTAGGGAAGTGAATTCTCTTAGAAGTGCTTTTAATGTTGGTGAAAGGGTCGCTTTTAAATTATTTCAAATAAAGAATTCTTTATTAATATATATGTATCAGGCATTTAAAAAAGAATATCATAGATTATATCATTCAATTTCTATAATTTAAAATTTTCTTTATAGAAACTATGAAGCAAAGAAAACTTTACGAGAAGGTCTAAAAATAAGTCGTATTCGGCTCTTCCTACAGTTTTACTTTCATACAATACTAACAGTTGCCCGTGGCTTCGCTCCGTGGCGTCTCATAGTCTATAATCTCATAGCATATAACGGTCAATTTGTGGCATAGCCTAGAAAGACGAATTTGTTGCGTAACATATAACGCCCATTATAGGGTATAACCTATAATTATATTTCTTTATAGGCTATGAAACACTTCGTCAAAAAACATTATATGCTATAACACAGTTTTGTTTTATAAACTATAATCGTTGAATTTTTATTTAATTTCTAATAACTTACTGTATTATAGCCCATAATGTGGAAATCGTGTTATAGTCTATAAAAAGCAAACTGTATTATAGCATATAATGATAATGTGAAGAGTGTGTTATAGCTTATAATATTGATACTGTATCATAACATATAATGAGTTTTAAGAAACGTAGCATAACCTATAACGTTTTAGCAGAAGTGTGTTATAGTCTATAATCTCAAAGGTGTGTTATAGTATATAATGGTTAATTTGTGGAATTTCCTATAAAAATGATTTTGTGTTATTACATAGAAAGACGATTTTGTTGCATAATCTAGAAAGATGAATTTGTTGTATAGTCTAGAAAGACGATTTTGTTGCATAGCCTAGAAAGGGAGGATGTTCCCACGGCGGAACAGCCAATCACAGAACACTAGGCCTGAAAACGCCGCTCTGCAGGCAGTGTTACCATCCCAGTTTGGTAGTTTTAATTCCCGAAATTTCCCGTGACTACCCACCACTCATTACAAACTAAAAAAGAAGACGTTTTTAATTGGTAATTGGTAGGCTATTGAAAAATTCCCGACATTGGCAACACTGAGTGTCAGTTCGCCGCGTGGTCGCGTACCGAGCTGTCAGGTGTCTGCCAACGGCTGTTCCGCTGCGTGCCTCTCCTCCCCATTCTATGTTATTCAGCAAACTCGTCTTTCTAGGTTATACCACAAATTCACTATTATATGTTATGATACTTGTATTTCATTATATACTATAACACACTTTGCTTATTATAGATTATAACACAATTTCGAATTTATGGGCTATAATACAGCAAATTATTAAAGATTATATTCGAATTTTACAATTCTAGGTTATGCAACAAAACTGTGTTATAACATATAAAGCTTTTGACAAACTGTTTCATAGCCTAGAATAATATTTTGATTATGGGTTATACTCTGTAATGGCTATTCTATGCTATGCAACAAAATCTTCTTTAGAGACTATGCCACAAATCGACTATTATATGCTATAACTCACTTTTAAGATTATAGACTATAACACACCTCTGCTAAAACATTATAAGCTATGCAACAACTTGTAAAAGTTATTATATGCTATTTTACAGTTGCGATATTATAGGTTATAACACACTTTTTACATTTCCATTATATACTATAACACAGTTTGGTTTTTTTAGACTATAACACGATTTTTCAATTCTAGGCTATGAGATTATAGGCTATAACACCGCACCGCTTCGCTCACGATAAATATTACAGCTGATCCTACCTCTGCTCTTTGAATGGTCAAATTTTAGTTTCCTCAGCTGTTTACATTTCAGTATTTGAATGTCTATATTCCTTTAAAATTGAAACATCGAAACTGAGGACGTTCACAGGGCGTAGCCCGAGGGGATTTTTAGGAAGTGAATAGGCCTATGTGTTTCCCAGGTTCAAGATCTACCTCTGTGTGTAATTTCAACCCAGTCGGTTCAGTATTTTTTGCGTTCACCTGCCCCATACATACATACAGAAACCACCTCTTTTTTATAATAGTGTAGATGATTTACGTTCTTAAATGCTTAATTCTTAGACGTTCTCACAGCTGATTGTTATTATGTTAATTGTACTGTATTTGATTATTCCTACCACAAAATTAGCTGTTAGCGTATGCATTAGTTGAGCTGCAACATGTGCGTTTGTATGTGCGTGAAAATTTAAGGCGCTCTAATTTTTAAATTATTGATTTCAATTTTATTCTTAACGGTTTACTTTCTCTCGCTGGGGGACAAAGTAATCACTTTACTCCCGCTGGGAGACAAATTATTATTTTACTCACCCCTTACATGGAGTAAAAAGCGTTCAGCAGGTGGGGAAAAAGTGTTTTTCTCATAATTGAAGTGTGGTTGCTATATACCTTTTGGTAAACGTAAGTAAAGTATTCCTTTGAGTAGTAAAAAGCATTTTTACAAATTTATGATTAACTGATTACTGACATCAGTAAATCATTGTCACCTCGTTTACAAACATTTTGATTTATCAATCATAATTCAACATGAAACCTCTCAGTTTAGGAGAAGTAAAATGAAAACTATTTCATTTAATGAGCGTTGGAGATAGTTTAAGCTCAACCTTGCAACCGAGAAAACTTTTCTTATTATATCAACAATTCAAACTCTCACCACGAAAAGTTCAAAATTAAAGTTCTGTCAGTGAGGTTGGCTTGGCGAATTAAATAAACTCGTCTCCGTTTAAGCGATCCAAATATACACATTTTTGTATAAGTTTGTTTAAATTCCTTACCTTTTTAATTAACGTTTTAACGATTGATTTTCTCTCCGCAGCAGTATAGATGTTTGGAAACATTATTTTATTGAGCTTTTTGCTGGCTTTCATGCCTAATCATGGTATTTTTTTTCATAATAAGGAGGCAAAATAAAAATAAAATAACATTCTTATAACGGCCTTATCTTGTTTATGAGGAGTATTCTAGTTCTAGAAATAGATGATGTAGTTATATTTTAGTGACCTGGAAGTTTTAGAATCTTGTATTATAACAATCCTTTTTTTCTTGATTGCGACTAATCTGTAAATCTCACGGAACATTTCAATTTCGAATTATACAACGTCAACGAAGCAAATGTAAGAAATTGCTGATTGAAAAGAAAATACCCCCGTTGCAGCAGACCTGCATACTCAGCGAATTTCAAATGCAAAACAACATATTTCAATCCAACATAGCGAGATTTGACATGTTTTTGTAAGCTCCATAAGAATAACATGGGGAATGAGTATGCAGGTTTGCTGCTACAGGTATATTAAAACCGGGTAGTTTTAATTCAATATTTAGAAGATCTGAACTAGAAGAAGCCACTTACCAAGTTTTATCAAGATAAGTTGAGTTATACGCGAGATATACAATTTTACTTATTTCCCATAAGGTTAACATTGGGACAACGCACTGTGTTTACCACTATCAATATCTCAGTAACCAATGGTCATAGAGCAGTGACTCAAAATACTAAATTGTTTGTTTTTTAGTTGAATTTAATGTTGCCAACAAAACTTCAATAAATTTTATTTTTTATGTAAAAAACTCAAAAAAGTCATTTTTGGGGGTGTTTTCCCCCTTTACCCCCCAATGAAAAGTTATACGGTAATAGCTACGGTAATAGCTTCTTCCCTATAGGGGAAATTCGCTAATATTACATCAAGTTGCATTCAAAATGAATAAATAAATACATTTGATACCTATCTCCTAAATTATTCTTTGTTAAATATTTACAGTAAATCATAATACAATATTTAAAACTGGAAAGAGTTTAGTAAATAAAAATAATATTACTGAATTCCTTTGGTGAATCAATGACAGTGAAGTTGGTCTGGATGAAAGCAGTGAAGTCAACTTCCCTCTCAAGAAAAGGAGAACTTATATTGTTGTTTTTATGGACTCAACGGAAACCCTGGCTCTTGCTCATGAATATTCCACGACAGAGAGTTCTGTCAACAGGTGTTTTATAAAACTAAAATAGCGGTTTCATAACAGACTTGGATTTCCTCAAGGGTTTCACATTTTCTTCTAACAATTCAATTTCTAGCGAATTTCCCCTAGGGAGAAGAAGCTATTACCGTAGGTCTCATGGTAAGATTTAAGTCCAAGACCATCATAACTTTTTGTTTTGAGGTCCCCAGATGTCAAAAACACCATTCGTTAATTTTCATAAATAAATAAATAAATAAATAAATATAAATAAATAAATATATATATATATATATATATATATATATAAAATAAATACATAAATGAATAGATAAATAAGCAAATAAATAAATAAATAAATATATATATATATATATATATATATTAGGGGTGTGCGAGTATTTAATTTTGTCAGTCGTCGAGTCGAGTTTTGAAAAATACCCGCGAGTTTCGAGTTTTTTTCGAGTCGAGTACTTTTAATAGTATAAGTTAATGCTCGACAAAATACTGTTTTAAAAAATATGCTTATTATTGAAATCATAAAATGCAATATTTTTCATTTACTAAACTGGCTTCTTTTCCTAGGCATCAAAAGCAAATCTGTTGTAAAATGAAAATAAACGAGAATTCAGTCCATCTTTAATAAAACTTCATATCTTTACTCAATATTTTATTAAACTTTCACCCTTAGGAGGTAAAAGTCAAGCTGCATCTGCACTTGTTGCTTTGAAAAAGGGGTTTTTGTAATATATTGTTATAGGTTTAAAAATAAAAGTTAAATCAGTCTCATTGAGCATAAGTAAGGAAATATATCAAATTATAGAAAGGAAAAAGACAAGACTAAATTTATTGATTTGAATAACTCAAAAACCACATTAATTCAAGAAAAATAAAAGTTTTATGGTTACTGGTCATGAGTGGTGCTGACTGTGTGAAAAACGACCGTAAAATGCGATCGCGCGTACCAATTCTGGGTATACGGTGGGAGTAACTACTCGACTCGAACTTCCGAGTATTTTTTAAAACTTCTAGTCGAGTCGAGTAGTGTAAACTCGGCTCGAAAAAAGCTCGATAATCGAGTACTCGCACATCCCTAATGTGTGTGTGTGTGTGTGTGTGTGTGTGTGTGTGTGTGTGTGTGTGTGTGTGTGTGTGTGTGTGTGTGTGTGTGTGTCTTTAAGCACGATAACTCGTGTAAAAATGGTCCAATCTGAATGAAATTTGGCACAGACATGTAAAGTAGTAATTATTCGGACGAGTTCGAAAACCAGCCTTATCGGACTATTGGAAGGGGAGGAAAGGGGGGGGGGGTAAACCCCTCCAAAAATGGGTTTTTGGATTTGGATTTTTGGGATTTTTTTAGAAATTTTAGTTTACACCATTGAATTCAGCTTGAAAAACAAATAATTTGGTAGTTTGAATTGTTGCTCTATGACCATTAGTTACCGAGATATCGGTAGTGGTAAACACAGTACGAATGTTATCCTTATGGGAAATAAGCAAAATTCTATATCTCGCTTATTTCTCAACGTACCTCAATAAAACTTGGTATACGGCTTCTTCTAGTTCAGATCTACTAAATATTGAATTGAAACCACCCAGTTTTAATATACCTGTAGCAGCAAACCTACATACTCATTCTCCATGTTATTCTTATGGAGCTTACTAAAACATGTCAATTCTCGCCATATTGGATTGAAATATCTTGTTTTGCATTTGAAATTCGCTGAGTATGCAGGTCTGCTCCAACGAGGGTATTTAAGATTGTTTTAGAAACAAAACTAAATTTATAATCACTTGCAATTAATAATACAGGTTGATTTCCTATTTTTACGAAACCACTGGCCCCACAGGTTATAAAGGGAACATGGTTTCTTAAAATGCCAAGCACTGGTACGTTTACCTTACCGTATATATTCTCTTTTGTGTTTTCATATTTAATTAGGTACTTTCTTAATAAAATAGAATCAACCTAGAATGGGCTGGGCCCTACCTCTACTCTACTAAAAAAATGGGCAAGGATTTTGATTTTATTCCACCGGTTAGTAATACTAAATTAAATACATTTGCTCCAAAACCAATTTTGCAGAGAGTGATTACAGTAAATACTTGGGGACTGCTGCATAACAGGATTATTGGAAGCGTCAGTATTTGCCCCATATAAAATTAGAGGTTCCATTTCGCTGGCTCGGCCATGTTTGGAAAATGATATATGAAACATACCACGATTTAAAACTCAATTAGTACTAACTAGTACCCAAATACTAGATTTAGTGTTCCAAGCGTTCACGGGTTATCTATCTAAATATATAAAACAAAGTCGTGTTAGTTACATCATTTATAACTCGAGAACGGCTGGACCGATTTTAATGATTTTTGATTTGTTGGATTCGTCTCTGCTCCGGTCAACATATAGGCATATTCAGTTTTGTATTTAACCTAAGGGCTAAGCCCCACTGGCCTGTAAAGTTTGTATGTTAAGCTTATGAAGAAAATACATGATGCATTTTGATCACATGTATACACCGATTTAAATATTTTCCCATCAGCTGATAATATGTCACTTTATTTTCTACAGTTGACAGCTAACGTCATTGAGTGTCATTGTCAGCTGTTTCATGTTGTCTGTGATTGTTTTGCAAAAGCATATAAAGGTTACCGGTTGATTTGTTTAAAGTAATTATTTTAAAGTTTTTTTGTTATTTTTGTAATTTTTTCTTTGTTTTTTGTGCGAGTGCAATTAATAAATGCTATTGCGTGGTTATTATAAACAATGCCGTGATCCAGAACTTCTAACTTTTCCTAACAAAGCCGTAATGCAGTTAGGTTCCGGAACATTGTAAATCAATCCACTTGAAAAATTTGTTTGTTTTGTTGGGATGTTATTGATAGGTACATCTTATCGTATTAAAATTATTATTATTAACTATGCCGCGTCCTAGAAGATCCAATCTATCACAACAAAGCCGTAATGCTATTAGACTTCGGGACTTGGCAAATCAATCCAATGAAAAAGAACGAGAAATCGCACGAGAATAGCGCCGCGGTAACATGGTCCAACTTCATGCTTCTCAAATACAAGAGCAAAGAGTAGTAGCCAGAAAAATTGCTCGGTTGGCAGTGAGAAATCATCGAGTTAATTGCACAGACCAGCAGCGAGTTAATATTCGACAAGCTAGAAGAAATGCTTCAAGTGTTGATTTGAATCGGGCAGCGTTTCTATACGATTCCACAAATTATTACAGTTCGCATCCTTTAGTTCTTTTTAGTCCAATGGAGTTGTTTGCAAACACTGAAGCGCATTGAAGTTTGCTGGTGAAACATCTGGATTGTACTATTTTAAAGGCAAGGTTAAAATACAATTTTTCACTCCGCCACCTGAGCCATTGCATGTCATTCATTGCTTCGTTGCGAAACACCAGAATCTAAACATTTTGTAACCAGTACAAGAAAGAACAATAGCTGTTTTAAAAAAACTTCAATTGGAAAGGGCATTATCATAGAGCACGGATTTTATCCTACTTTTAAGGTAGCCTATGTTGAAAAGAGTAAATGTTAATTTTTTTAATATAAGATAAAATATTTGCTCTGATTTAGGTTCAATAGTTTTAAAACTTTTGCTAGGTCTCTGTATTTGTCTCTAAAATACAGTACTGACTTTAACTTTCGACTTCACAGATTCATGGCCAATTTCGCCGTAGAATTGGATCATTGAAACCTTTTGAAGGTGCACAACATAAATTCTTACAAATATATTTTATGTGACCATGGAGGAACAACATGATCGGCGTTTAGAGATTAACACAAAAATGAATAGAGCAGTTCTTCAAGGTCTGCAGCAACTACCTCATGAACATCATGCATTGGCCAGGCCATTCAAAACTACGTTGGAGCGCATCCCTATTGATGACTACAAAGTTGTGATCATATCGGATAAACGACCAACCGGAACACATGAACGCAGATTTAACGTCCAACAATAGATCCAGTTAGAAGATGTAGATAATTTGTTGTAAATTCAACATTAGGTAAATTAATTTTAATTTCATGGTAGGTAGGGTTTTTTAGTCATCGTTATTGAGAAAATAAAAATTTATTCGATTCTATTCTATTCTATTCTATAGATGAAGTTACAATCTTGATTGTTGGTGAAAACTTGGAATCACGCGATATTGTTTTTATTCGTCGAGGTACTGAGCAACTGCAACAAATATATGAAACACACCGTTCATATAACAATTTGCAATACCCGTTGATGTTTTGGCGAGGAGACGATGGATATCACTTCAATATCTAAATCCATTGAAAAGGCGGTACAAAGTTCGCCGGGTCAGCTAGTTACAATATTATGTTGCCGGGTCAGGGAAATGCTTACCCGGCTATATTAGAAAATGAGGATTTCAATAGTGCCAAGATTTAACAATCAATTAGTACTATTCAGTACCCGAGTATTATATTTAGTACTCCAACCATTACTAAAATTTCCAAAATAGTCAAAAAAACTTCGAGTTTTTAAAGAAGTGTAAGTTTAGTCTTTTGATTAGATTATTTCATTACAACCGGATCCATTTTATATCATGAATACTATGGGCAAGGAAGTTATATTTTAACATACATTGAGTAATACATACATAGAATAATATATACAGTACATTGAATACCGTAATAGATAGTACTAATTGAGTATTTAATCGCGTGGAACTGTTGAAATCCTCGTTTTCTGAAATGGCCGAGCTAGCATTTCCCTGGCCCAGCAACATTATTGTTAATAACCCGCAAACGCTTGGAGTACTAAATCCAGTATTCGAGTACTAGTTAGTACTAATTGAGTATTGAATCGTGGTATGTTTCAAACATTATTTTTTAGTCAGCGGACCTGTAAATTTGAGCATGGCTGGGCCGACGCCGAATTTCAAATTTTTTTCAATGACGTTTTTATATTAGTTTATTGTTTATTCCTCAACTTTCGTCCTCATTGTAAATTATTCTTCACGTGGTATTTGCGTGCATATGTCGTTAAAATTATTCGTTTTACTTTTTGAATATTTAATATTTACTTATTGTTTATTTCTTAAACATATATATTCCTCATGAAATTGCTGATATTGACTCGTTCCGCACCCACAGGCTATATATGACCCACGTGGGGAACTCTTCCAATATTTTCCTATTTTGTTACACTCATGTAGTTTATATTAAAGAATAAACAATTAAAAAAAACATCAAAATTAATTTCGTAAGGCAATTCTTTGCGTCAAACTTGTGGGGTCTGGCAAGTCGTAGAAATATGGAAGAGGGCTCAAATTAACAAGCTCCATTCCGCGAAGATGAGAAAAATACTGCAATGACTTGCATTTTACCAGTCACCAGTCATGGTCATTTTTACCAGTCATGGCTTAAGTAAAATACCTGTCATTAAAAAGTGTTGAAATATAATAATGTCCGTTTTATTTTACATAAAACATGCGGTGTCGATATTTTATTCTATGTGCTAGATATTAATATATGGTGGATGGAAAAGCCAGTTTACTATGAAGGTAAAGATTGGTTTGCTTTAAATGTTCCCTTATTAGGGGCTTTGCCCCTTCAATCATCTAGTTTCATATACCAAATACGAGACACATCAGTAATAGGCCTAAGTAAAAAAAGACTTATTGAGCAATAAGACATAAACGAACTTTGTATCTTGTTTGTAACTATATATATAAGATTTGGTTTACAAATACATCTCAAGTTCTATTAAAAATATGTAAAACTCATATAAAACCTTTACTGTAAAACCTAAAATGTAAACAATAAATTTGTCAGCATTCATCTTTAAGGACGCAATTTGCAAACCAGATTAGTTGAACAACTGCATCGACAGAATTTCAGGCAGTATCAAAATACTCGAACATGTAAAAGTCATGGAAAATACATGTGAGGCAAAAACATAGCTAAGGTAAAAACTCGTTGGTGAGGCAAATTACTGCAAAAAAAGATAAATTCATGCAACTCAACCAATTATCAAAATACCATGTTACTGAGTTTTCAAACACCCGTTCTGTTACTTTTATTGCAATTTTGGAGATCGCTGGTACTGATATTTTGGGGCATGCGTGACTATGTCGTGGATTATGCTCTGGAAAACAGTAAATTAGTTGTCTCACCTTGATACAAACGACTCAATCAATTAAGATCCAAATGTCTCGGGTTCAACACAGTTTTTTAAGCTGCTCATTGAACTCATGTAAGAGAAACAACTGGCAACTTTCTAGATAAATCTTTTCTACATAACCTTCTTCTTCCAGAAGCGATCTTCTTATTCATGATTGGTAAAGAGTATCATGTTATTATTCCTATAGAATATTAAACTAAACAAACATTGGGAACTAATAATAAATATAAAAAATATAAATATATTATAAACAATATAAATATAAAATAATATAAATATAAAAGAATATAAATATAAAACATTAAGGTAATATAAATACAATAATAATCTAAAAAAAACATAAAAAATAATTTGAAGTCCTCAAATCTTCATATTTTTATATACGTGTAAATACTATTTAATTTGAATCACACATTTCTACATATTGTATTTGGATACATAAATGGTAAGAAATCAAAACTGTTATAACAAATAACGTTTTTAATAAGACGATTTATATTGATGTATAGGTTGACTGATAGTAGCGTAGCCTAGCGGAGTGGTAACCAACTGCACTTGCAAGCGACCGACGCGACGACGCGGCGGCGCTGTACGGCAACGGCATAGGGTGATGTCACACTGGGCGGTTGTCCCGCAGTTTTTGAGGGGTTTCTAGTGGTTTTCACCCGCGTGTGGCACCCTGGTACCCTTAATTTAAGTGGTACGATTCTGCTTCACAGGCAGCAAAAAAACCGCAGCAGCAGCGACGAAAACAGCCGTGTGTGTCTTTACCTTAATATTCAAATATAACTCCATTGATGAACGAACGAACTGAATCTAGGTTTTAGCGGAATCAACAAATTCGTTGTCCGTTACTGTGTGTGTGGGGGGATAATCGTAACACGAAAAATAAAACAAAAAAAACGGTTGCACTGAGCATTTTCTAATTTTGCATAAACGTTTAATAGGTAATCGAAAATACACCATTAAATTATGAAGCAAATTCATTGAATAGTGTCTATTAATTTGATTTTGAAGATTGAAAAAAATTTCATTAAATTAATATTGAAGAAAAATGCTTTATTTAAACTATGGGTTACAAATTAAGGTAATTTAAAATACAAAAATTTCAAATTCAAAAGAAACTACTGGTTAAATATGCGACGAATATATTTTCAGAAAAAATCATCACATGTTTGGTTAGCGATCCTTCAACTAATGTAAGATAAAATTACTTACTCGAAGTCCGTCAACAGCTCAAAATAAAATCATCATGTTCAGTACATGTTTCGACGTTAGCACGTCATCTTCAGCTGCATACTAGTAGTGAAGTTCATTGTAGACTAGTTAGAGTTGTCAAGAAGATTATAAGACACGAATACATACTTTACACTTACGGCACGAACAATGAAAGTAAGTTTAAAGTATGTATTCGTGATTTATAATCATCTTGACAACTCTATCTAGTCTACAATGAACTCCACTACTATAGCTCTAGACAGCCTTAATGGCGGGTGAGTGAGTGCGCTGTTGTCGTTAATATCTGCAATGTTTTGGTAGTAAATCACATGGTCATTTGTTTATGTAAAGGTACATTACACAAGAAGATATTTTGCTGCAATCGCAAGTGCAACTTATGTTAAATGCTTGCAACCTCGACACAATCTATGAAGTACGATGACAAAAGTGTGGAAACATATTCTTAAATGTAAACAAATCATTTAAGATGAACGTTTGCCAAAACAAAAAGACCAGCTGATGCATCGCGCAAATATTTTCCAGAAATTTTAATTGCGCAAGAAATCTCTCGGTGAAATATTACAGGGCATTCTTTTGTAGTGTAAATGAGGTTAAACGTAAATAAAGTTTTGACAGTTCTACCAAAACATGTGTTCATTTAG
The DNA here is from genome assembly GCA_035578135.1 of Flexamia atlantica. Classification (NCBI taxonomy): domain Eukaryota; kingdom Metazoa; phylum Arthropoda; class Insecta; order Hemiptera; family Cicadellidae; genus Flexamia; species Flexamia atlantica. The sequence goes on from JAQJVK010000032.1 coordinate 530,992, forward strand.
CAGACATTTTGGGAGATTACAGTTTTCGCCACCCGCCAGTAAGGCTGTCCAGAACTATAGTATGCAGCTGAAGATGACGTGCTAACGTCGAAACATGTTCTGAACATGATGATTTTATTTTGAGCTGTTGACGGACTTCGAGTAAGTAATTTTATCTTACATTATTGATCTCACAGCTCAGGGGCTAAAACCATGGATAATAGTTATCCCTCAACTAATTTGAAAATATTTTATAACTACTATTGGTGGAAAAAACAAAATTTCACGTAAAACCCACCAGAGGAAACGTCCATTGTCTTTTTACTTTTTCTCCAAAACTATGTAGATTTAAGCCTGGTATATTTTTTTACAAAATTATCAATTACAAGAAAATCACTGAGTGAATTTGGAGTCAGGTCCCATTGTAGTTATGACAACAAGTGTTTGGTTTCTTTTAAGAGTACACCTTACTTAAAAAGGGTAAGCCACGATATGGGAGATGTTTGATCTGATCTCCCATGGGTCTTTTACGGTGTAAGTTTTGGTGTTTCAAATGGTATTAACCCGAGCTAGGTAATAGTTATAAATAATTTTTTCAAATTTGTTGATCGATCATTAATAGACCGGGAGCTGGGAGGTCAAAAATTACGTCATAAGGTGCACATGTAAAAGCTACTCCGTTTTGAAGAGGTATCCTAGGGGGTGTCAAAAATTGGTTTTTGAGCCCTCAATCTGGGGGCTTTCTCCAAGGTGGACAAACATGAAAATTACCCATAAAAAAGGGTTTTTTGCAATTTTCATGTAGAACAACTTAAATGATCACGTTTTAGCTCACACCATTGAATTCATCTTAAAAAAAAAAACAATTTGGTATGTTGCATCATTGTTCTATGTTCATTGGTTACCGAGATACTGCCAGTGATGAACTCAAAACGTCGTCCAATGTTAACCTTATGGGGAATAAATAAAATCGTATAACTCGCTTATGTCTCAACATATCTTAATGAAACATGATATGTGGCTTCATTTAGTTAAGACCTATTGTATATCAGCCTTAAATCCCCCATTTTTGCATTTTCGTGGCAGTAAACGTGCACACATTTTTCCCATGTTATTCTTATGGGGAGAAAATAAAAGTCTATATCATGCTTTTATTTCAACATTCAATTCAAATTCAAATTCAAATTTTTGTTTATTTCCAGAAAGTACATCAATTAATACAAATATAATATAAAATGACAAAATATACACTTTTTTCTTACAACTAAAACAAAAAATCATGGAAATAAGCCTACATGGGCAGATTGCCTGTGCGTAGGCTTAGTCGCTATAAGAAAGCCTATGATTAACTTTTATGTGCTTTGTTATGTGCTGTTATGAATATATATTGGTAATATAGTTTTTGGAGGAAAAAAAGGGTTGTGCAGAAGAGTTTGGGCATGCGCAGAATGGATGACAAATAGCAAATTTGTATCGCGGAGAAGGACGATTTGACGTGTCATATCTGTTGGTGGGGGGGGGGGGGGGGAGGGGATCAAGAGTTAATGCAGAGGAAGTACGGCGGAAGTGCAGTGGAAGAGTTAGTAGGGTCAGGTCTGCCTGTAAGCTGCTGTGATAATGAGTTCTGAATTAGAAATCCCTAACTGCAATAACCATTCATTGACACGCTTTTTAAATGAAAAGATTGAAGGAGAATAAAAAATATTATTCAATTGAGGATTGGACATCAGATTACGATACAAAATGCAAGATATATAAGAAGAGTTAGTCGTAGAATAAGTTTTTGTTAACTGAATTGCAGAGATGCCAATATTTTGTGAATAACGGGTAATATATGGATGAGTAACGTTGGTAAAAATAGTTCCTTGATATTTATAAATAAAAGTTAATAGGCTTTTTATGAACAACTGTCTTACGCTAAGCAAGGAAACATCTTGAAAAAGTACCTCGGTCGGGTAATGATAGCCTTTGTTAAATGCAACTTTAATAATCAGTTTTTGAAGGATAACAAGGGGTTGAAGAACAGATGAAAACGCCCCGCCCCATACAATTATTCCAAAAGATAACAAAGATTGAACGTATGCGTAGTATGCTAATTTTATTTCGTTATCATCAAGAATATCTCTTAATTTCCTGAAAACGAAAACATATTTTCTAAGTTTAGAGGTTAAAAATTCAATATGATTTGTCCACTTCATACGGTTGTCAAACACAACTCCCAGATATTTATAAAAAGTTACCTTATCAATAGTATTACACAAATAGTCATTATTATTGGGGTTGTCACAAGAATGGATAACTAAATTTGGTAAATGGAAATCAGTTGCATCTCTTAAGGAAATAGGCATGAATTTAGTTTTGGATGTGTTTAAAGAGAGAATATTTTGGTCAAACCACCTTTTAAGCAACGATAAATCAGAATTTGCGGCTAAGCGAACTTCATCCCAATTTGAGCCGCTTTCGAAAATTACAGTATCATCAGCAAATAAAAAGGGTCTACCATTCAATGTCAACTTGTCTAAATTATTTATGTAAATAAGAAAAAGGACAGGTCCCAATGTACTGCCCTGAATAACCCCGTAATTTACAGGTCGTGCGTCACTGGTGATTCCATTAATTGTTACACTTTGCAATCTTTCCGATAAATAACTTTGAAACCAAGCGAATGCATGACCGCCAATACCTATATTTTTGAGTTTGATTAGTAATTTTGATCTGTCTACAGAATCGAAGGCTTTTTTCAAGTCCAAAAAAATTAGCATACAACGCTTATTATCCGAAAGTTTTTCATTAATTTCTTTACTCAAATCATACAAAGCGTCAGAGATATTTTTGTCTCTTCGGAATCCATACTGATTACTACTCAAAATATTATTAAAATGAAGGTATGAAACTAATTGATCTTTAACGATACGCTCCAATATTTTAGAAAAGACACTAAGCAAAGATATGGGGCGGAAGTTGTTAACATCTGTAAAATCACCAGATTTGTGAAGAGGAAAAACTTTAGCTAATTTAAATACACTGGGGAACGTACCTGAAGTTAAACTGAGGTTAAATAAGTGAAGTAAAGGAGTTGAAAAAGTATAAAGGTACTGTTTGAGAAAGTCGGCAGATATATCATCATAGCCAGGGGCAGACCCTCCCCTGAGTTCAGTCACGTGGCGTATGACGTCGCGTTCGGTAACCGTTTGAAGTGTGAAACGAGTAAAGTGTTTAAAATTAGTGTCATTCAGAACAGGAGCCCCTCCAGAATCAATGTTATTCGCTAAATTTTGCCCTACTTCTGCGAAGAAGTCATTAAACTTGGTTGCAGCTTGTTTTTGAGCTTCATTGCTATCTGATAACCTATTGGGAAGGAATTTGTTTACGGGGAAAGGTTCATTTTTGCTAGATTTGCCGGCCAACTCGTTAATAACACCCCATAGCAATTTAGGATTTTTACCCCCCTGGTTAATTTTATTTCTATAATAATTCCGTTTGGCAAACTTTAATGATCGACTTAATTCGTTTCTTACATTGTTATAGAAAATTCTCAACGCGTCATTAAATGGTTGTTTCTTTACTTGTTTACTCAATTTGTCTCTGAGCCTAATATTTCTAATTAATTCGCCGGTAATCCAAGGTTTTATTTTTTTAAATCTTGAACTATTTTTGATAATCTTTCGTGCTTTATCACTATTATATTTAATAATATTATTGAAAATATTAGCGCATGTATCTGTATCATGACAATTTAGAACGGGGCTCCAGTCAGTCTGAGTAAGGTAGTCAGCCAGTAGCGTCCTGTCGATGTAAGTGTGAGGTGAATTGTTTGTACTTTCAGTGTCAGTAGAGTGATTGGTGGTAATAGTCAAGGCAGTGCCATAGTGATCAGTAACGCTTATCTGGAATATCGCTGAGCTGATATTATTTATATCAGGATATCGAACAAAAATGTGGTCTAGACAAGACTTAGATACGTTAGTTACACGAGTTGGCTTGTCTATACATTTAATAAGTCCATTTCCTTCCAAACAATTTAAGTATCTGTTTGTGATAGGATCGATTTTTAAGATGTCAATGTTAATATCTCCCACATATATACAGATTTTACCCTTTGTCATGCTGTTGTAGTAATTCTCAAGTCCAGTTAGAAAAAAGTCAACATTACTGTCATGTGTTCTGTTCAACATATAATGATAAAACTTGGCATAGGGCTTCTTCTAGTCGAGGTTTATTGGATATTAACTTAAAACGACCCGATTTGTACATACCTATTGCAACAAACCCGTAAACTTAATCCCCATGTTATTCTTATAGAGAATACAAAAAACTCACATTCACATTTGTCCACCTTAGAGAAAGCCCCCAGATTGAGGGCTCACAAACCCATTTTTGAAACCCCCCAGGATGCCCCTTCAAAATGGCACAGCTTTTACATGTGCACCTTATGACGTAATTTTTGACGTCCCAGCTCCCGGTCTATTAACCACTGTATTTTTAAAACTCATGATCGAAGGATTTCTTGTTATGTTGAATTATTTGGACTTTTCCATTTGATTCTATAAACAATATAAATAACAGAAGCGAATGGAAAGGTTCAAATAACTCAACATAATAGCAATGAACCAAACAACATTTAATGTAATTTTTCGGAAAATATATTTGTCGTATATTTAATCAATAGATTTTTTTATGGATTTGGAACCATCTTTATTGTGTTCCATGGTTTAAAGACAGCATTTTACCTCAATATTATTTATATGACGATGGAGTCGACTAGTTATAGTTTGTGAGTTCATCCAATTACGTGATTAAAGAGCGTAAACCTAGTATGGATTGGATTTCATGAGTATAGGACCGGTCGGTAAGTAGATTACATATATGGACCAAATAGTTTTAATATTGCATTACCAGAGCGCACCGATCGTTTATCTACGTAGTTGGCTACAACACCGTTAGGGCACGCGATTATCAGACAAATCTATTTTATAGCAAATCATCTAATTAAAATAGTGGAATGTTATTTTTTTTATAATTTCCCACCAATTATCTTTTCAAATAGAAAATGCAAAAATAATGTCTGATTCAACAGTAATATTATGTACATATGCATTGCTGGGATGGCGACTTTTGACTTTGGTTCCCGATGTGTATTAAACTTATTATTCAATATCAATAATAAAAGATACTTGATTAGTCAAGGTAAATATACCAATCCAAAGGATAGAGTTGTGATATTTGATATAGCCATTTTCGATTTCTCTGAAAGGTTGCGAGTTGTTTCTTTTACATGAGTTCAACGAGCAGCCTGATAAAATTAAAAATGTTGGATCACATCGACCTATGTTACGATCTAGGAGGGCAACTAACTTCTTATTTTGAAGAAAATTGTGCACAACACAATCATGTATGACAAAAACAATAAAATAAAAAACAGTTCAAGCGATCTCAAGAGCTGCAAAGTAAGTCACAGAACAGTTGTTTGAAAACCCAATTATATAAAGAATTTTAATTTTGCAACATTTTAATATAGGCCTTATGAGGTGCCATGATAGTAACGAAATAAATAAGAAAAGTGTAAATAATAACAGCTGTTTGATTATTACAGCCATGTAGGAAAAATACAGCGTGAGGGATAAAGATCGCATGGAGTAATAAAAAAGTGTATTAATAAACTGATACTGTCGAGTTGTTTTATAGTAATTGTATGAACTGGTAAATATAAAATAATTTCTTTTTGGTAAAAAAAACAACCGGCTTCAAACGCTCTAAATAGTATTAAATAATTTTATGTTGAATTATTTTACTTTTCCATTCGATTCTATAAACAATATAAATAACAGAAGCGAATGGAAAAGTTGAAATAACTCAACATAATAACAACTAACCAAACAACATTTAATGTAATTTTTCGGAAAATATATTTGGTCGGTAAGTAGATTACATATATGGACCAAATAGTTTTAACATACCTGTTGCAGCAAACCTGCATACTCATTCCTCATGTTATTTTTTACGGAGCTTACAAAAAACATGTCAAATCTTGCTATGTTGGACTGAAATATGTTTTTTACATTTGAAATTCGCTGAGTATGCAGGTCTGCTGCAACGGGGGTACATCTTGATATGCAGGGAATAAAATAGACAAGGTAATAAAATATGTGAACATTCAATAAACGTTTTGGTGATTCGATAACATTGCAAAGCATAGCTGTTACACTAGCATTGCATACTTGTAAAATCTAGATGTAAATGTTTTAGAAGTTAAGTGTGAAAATAGCCTACCGGGATTTTAATTCTACACTACGTGCCATAAAATGATAAAAATTAAATAAATAAAAAATGTTTTGAACTAGATGAACGAATTAAGGATTAACCAGGAAGGAGATAAGGGATATTTTTAAACCTCCACGTATGGTAGATGTACTACAGAGTCCACGATCGAGGAGAGCATAGCCAGAGACGAGGATGAAGAGATAGTAAAACAAGGACAGTAAAGACAAGTAAAAGAAGAGATATAAAGACAAGGATGAAGAGATAGTGTTGATGAATCAAGGTTGACCAAGGGGGCTTTCTCCAAGGTGGACAAACTTGAATGTGACTTTTTTGTATTCTCCATAAGAATAACATGGGGATTAAGTTTACGGGTTTGTTGCAAGAGGTATGCACAAATGGGTGTTTTTAAGTCAATATCCAATAAACCTCGACTAGAAGAAGCCTTATGCCAAGTTTTATCATTTTATGTTGAAAAACAAGCATGATATAGACTTTTATTTTCTCCCCATAAGAATAACATGGGAAAAATGTGTGCACGTTTACTGCCACGGAAATGCAAAAATGATCCCCCATTTTTCAGGCTAATATACAATAGGTCTTAACTAAATGAAGCCACATATCATGTTTCATTAAGATATGTCGAAACATAAGCGAGTTATACGATTTTATTTATTCCCCATAAGGTTAACATTGGACGACGTTTTGAGTTCATAACCGGCAGTATCTCGGTAACCAATGAACATAGAACAATGATTCAACATACCAAATTGTTTGTTTTTTAAGCTGAATTCAATGGTGTGGGCTAAAACGTGATCATTCAAGTTGTTCTACATGAAAATTGCAAAAAACTCTTTTTTATGGGCCATTTTCATGTTTGTCCACCTTGGAGAAAGCCCCGAGATTGAGGGGCTCAAAAACCCATTTTTGACACCCCCTAGGATACCTCTTCAAAACGGAATAGCTTTTACATGTGCACCTTATGACGTAATTTTTGACCTCCCAGCTCCCGGTCTATAACGTTTAACTTCTTTACAGTGATAAATTACAAATTAATATTCTGAAGTGGATTTTTAGAGGGCTTTCGAAGTAAAATAACGAACTCCAAAAACATATCCGAATCCAAGATTCAGAATTCACGCACAAACTCAAAGAACAAAATCTTTTTCATCAAACAATCCTTTTGAAAGTAAGTATACCACATTGAATTACAATTATTACGTAACATAATTTCTTTTGTATAGATCTTACGAGAGTTGTTTTAAAAGGGCAATCTCAATAATCAAATGCCATTGTTCCTAAGGTGTAGGATCCACATCTATTAATATTTAAATTTCCGTTTTTTCCAATAAAGTTCCAATTTGAAATTGTTAGCCCAACGCAATTACTTAAAAAGTGTTTTCAGAACGCATCTGTTGTTTTATTCAATTAGCAGATTTCTAGTTATAGTTATAGATATAGTTATTGTTATAGTATGGTTCTCTAGCCTATTGGTTGGTGTCTAAGACTCTTGTGTAAGAGGACTCAGCCGCGGGTTCGATTCCCGGCATGCTAAAAAACATTGAGAGGTTTCGAACGCTTTCCTTCAATATAATTTAGTGTATCTCTTTTATAAAATGCCTGTTCTGTTGAAACGTGGAAAAAAATTAAAATGAGTATCCTCAGTTTTAAAATTGTAGGGAAGAAATGTGGGAACCTAATTAAATGTGTCACATGGACCAAAGTTTGCAAACCCGGCCACGTTCGGCTGACAGGGTGGTGTCCCCCCTGACTTGCTCCTTATCCAATTTACCCAATTTGTCGAAGCTACACTTTTATCCCGCCTCATACGTACATATATTACTGTTACATTTAACAAACATTCATACATATTTAAATAGAATAAACATTAAAAAAATATTCCGTTTCGGTTCTTTATGTAATCTGGTTAAAATGATACAACAAATTTACGCGACAATTCTTTAATAATATAAAATATTCTGTAGCTCTATGGTATGCCATGATGGACGTATTCAGATAATAAGCACTGAGGATATCTTTGACCTTGTTGATATCTTAACAAGACGTTTTTGTTTGCTTAATATTATAACACCAATTGAGATATCGAAGTACAATCAGTGAAAACCCACTCGAATTATATAAAACAGAATCACCTTCTCGGCCAACACGGTTGGAAATTAAATAACTCCATAATATCATGGTGAGTGAAATCGATTAATTTATTATTACCTTAGTATTTGCCTAGATGAGTTTGGAATTGTTTTTATATTTTAATAACAAGTTTTTATATACATCAACCTTCTATTAATATACTGCATTTCTGTAATTATTATTATTTTTTAATTATGAACTGGGTATTTACTGTTTGCCAGGATTAAGGCGATATTTTGAAACAGCATGGTAAGATTTATTGCAGTTAAATAAGGAAAATGGTGAATATTACAATTATCTTCCAAGATGGTGGCCCAAACTTGTGTCATCACATGAATGTAATTAGAAGTACAAAAGTTCTAGATTTCGTACCACCACATTTGAATTTACTTTAAAAATTAATAATTGAGTAATTTTCTTATAAAACTGCTTCTTATAGATGATTGCCTATTTCTAAAAAGGAGTTAGTTTACACGGTCTAAAAGTAGAAAACTAAGCTTTTCACGTAAGACGCATTTGTGAAAATTTCCTAGCAGATAACAGCATATATTCACAGAAATTGTTCCCAAATATGAAAATTATGCGTTATATACTTTTCTATGATCAACTTTTCTTCAATCACAAATTAAAGACTAATATATCAGATATTAAGTTTGCGGAATTGTTCGTAATTTGATGTACTTTCTCAAGTATCTACAATTCTACACCAAACTTATATTTCTGTGGGAAAAAATTCTTTCATTACAAGATAGTTGTAACACAAATGATAATGACAATGTTATTTTCCCTTTGAAAATAATTAAAGGCACTATACGAAATCCTTAACAAAATTCGTAACGACATGTAATAAAAGTAGAATGACTTATGATTTATTCATATTGTCCAGCCTCAAAAGCTAATAAAAAAGAATAAAATTAGATAATTTTTATTACCTTCAACCTAGATGAAGGACTATAGAGTTCTTTGTCCTCAGCTTAAATTAATCCGATGCAGAGTACCATGGTTTCTAATATATGGTTCCATCTTCAGGTCTGATTGAAGCCAAACAGTTAGTTAGAAAATTTTAAAGTAACAGGTAAAATTATTACGAACATTAAAAACAAAACAAAGTGCCCTGACGCGTACCGATCGATAGGTGAACGCCGGTTACTTTTAAACAATTTTTAGGTTTTGAAAACAAACCGTTTTGCTTGAAATCAGACCTGAAGACAAGACACATATTACTGAAACACATAGTACTCCTGCATCGGATTTATTAAACCTCCAGAACTTAGTTCTAGGGTCAAAATGGTTTTTGAGCGTAGCGAGCGAGTTTGGTCGAATAATTTTAATTGCTCACCACCATTTTACTTGTCTTATTATTTATTACGCTCTACTTTGCTAATTTGACCTTTCTTGTCTCTTTTAGTTTACGAGATCCCCATGGTGTGCACACACAAATGAACACACTATATATATTTTATATTTATGTGTCTTTAAGCACAGTAACTTATGTAAAAATGGTCCGATCTTAATGAAATTTGGGATAAACGAATAAAGTAGTTATTATTTGGACGAGTTCGTAAACCAGCCCAATCGGACCACAAGAAGAGGGGGGAGTAGTAAAGTAATATAATAGTTATATGGTAAATAGACATTTGAGAGTAAATTGACAGTATAGTTCTGTAGATTGACAGTCATTTCTGTCAATTTACTCTCAATGTCTGTCTTTACAAATTGACTGTCAATTTACTCTCAAATGTCTATTTACCATATAACTATTATATTACTTTACTACTGGGGGGTTTAAGGGTAATAAACCGCAAAAAATTAATTTTTGAATTTTTTTACATGGAACATTAAAATAATCCTATTAATGCTAGCACCATTGAATTCAGCTAAAAAAATTAATATGTTGAATCACTGCTGTATATCCATTTGTTACCGAAATATTGTAGTGGTAAACACAGCACGTTGTTCCATGTTGTATGTTGCTGTACCTTACTTCTCTCAACATATCTTAATAAAACTTGGCTTATAGCTTCATCCAGATTAGATCTAATGTTCATTTGTCTAAAATCCCTGATGTTTCCAATTTTGTGGCAGCAAACCTACATACTCATCCCCTAAATTACCCTAATGGGAAACATAAAAATTATATCTTCCTTATTTCTTAGCTTTTCTTGATAAAACTTGGTATGTGGCTTCTTCTAGTTCAGATCTACTAAATTTTAAATTAAAACCACCAAGTTTTAACATACCTGTTGGAGCAACTCTGCTTACTCATTCCCCATGTTATTCTTAAGGGGCTAAAAAAAAGACATATCTTGCCATGTTGGATTGAAATACGCTGAATATGCAGGTCTGCTGCAACAGGGGTATTTATTTTTTACTTAATGTTTTATTAAAAAGAAAGTTAATCAACCAAGGTCATAATGGCAGATCAAGTTTGCGGCAGGAACTTTTAAATCCTAAAAATCTTTTGAAAAGGCTTATTTATCAATGACTAGAGGTTATTACTGGTCACTATCAGCGACCAAAGAATAATATAGACTGGCCATTCCGCGCCTCAGTTGAAGCCGGCCGGCCGCGCTGACGGGACCTATGAGTGGTGGGGGGAGCGGCTGGTGAGCCGCGACTGCCCTATTTGATTGCATTGGACACGCCGCGCCGCGCGGCCACTGCAACGCTACCGCCGCGGCGCCGAACTGTAGGCGGAATTGACTGGGCGAACCCAGTCACTCACAATCACAACCATTGATATAGAATTTTTAATGAAAAAAAAGTATTAGTAATTGAGGATTTAAAGAGAAAATGACATTTGTAGACAAACCCTCATCAAAAGTTGTTTGTTTTTGTAATAGAAAATGTAAAACTATTTTTAATTTTAGTTTCATTATTTTAACAAATTGCATAATCTAAAGGTAGTTGTAGAGAATATTAGATCTATTTACATGTTAATAACTGAAAAATAACTTTTTAGGGCAGTAACATCAAAAACCAAAATTGCACATTTTAGAATTTGTTACATTTCACGTTGTTAACTGACTTTTCTCTTCGGTATAATTAAAGTAATCAAATAAATGTTAGTAATCTACAAACAGCTAGTTAAATGAATGAACATTAGTTGGATTAAAATAATGAAATAAGAAAACAAATTTTAAAAACAAATCTATTGAGCAAGAGCGTCAATAGATCCGTGCCAGCTCGTCCTGTGGGCGGGCGGGAATTGAAAAATCTAACCGCTTACCTTTGAGGCTGCCTGTAGGCTAAACGAAGCGTTTTACGAGAGAATTTTAAATGTAAAAAAGTTTATTTATGTCCTCCTAGGCAACTTTCTCGCAGACGAAAATTGCCTGACCAAATAATAAAAAATTTCCTCACAGGTCAACTTTTTCATGTCGAAGAAAAAACCAAATATTTGTATTCTTTGATTTTGATTTTTTAAATCTACTTATAATTAACTTTCTCTCACAAGTTTAGTGTCTTCGGCAAGTTTATATTGTTATCTTCATTACTACAAAGTTTCAGAATTTTATCTTAACTCTAACTATTTATTCCGGCGGTGATATTGAAACGCTGCGAATTAAAATTTGCACTAGTGGCGCATGGCGGTTTGGCCGGTGGGACCTATGTTTAGTGAAGAAGTGGTGACAAGGGCCACTGTGTATTGAGTATAGGGAAGGCCAGTCTATATTATTCATTGGTCGCTGGTCAGTGCCTCCTCTGTAGACAAACTATTCCGCCTAGAGCGCAGGTCAGACGCTTTTTTTCTGCTCACTCACACACATGCAGACCAGCTGAGCTACACACTCACACAAACGCAGGTTTTTTCCTCTTCTACCCCAGACGTATACAATCGCTCGCGGTCTGACCCAACCCCATTGTTGTCAACCAACTTTCACTTCATAGCGTCGGCGTGCTGCAGGCTGGGGCTCGGCGATGGGTCTTGGGGTTGGCGTTTATCCCAGGAGCAAAGGGGATTTGACCGTACATAAAAAAGCTATGCAATGTTGATTATTGTGATATGAACCAAGGTAATTCAAAAGTCGTAAGTCGCCTATTATTCATGAGATCCATTACATTGTGAAAGAGAAAACAGCGGAAGGTGCTCTTCGATAAAACATGGCTAAATAAAAAATGGAAAAAGATACAACTTTGGTTAAAACGTTGTTTTTATAGAATAAATAATGAAAATAAAAAAGGGTATTAGGCTCGATGTCGTATCACAAATAATATACCAGTTATAAAATTATTACTCATGGAAATCTCAAATTTGTAGATAGTTTTCATCAACGGAAGTAACTTTATTTGCAAGTGATGCAAAGCGGGTAACTAAATATTTTTGCTGATGTTAATGTTGACTGAGTGATACCAGTAAAAAGTTTTGTCAGTTTCCCAAGTGGTCGCATTTTATGTATTACTGTATTTCGATCCGTCATTCCCATAGGACTGAAAAGAATGGAGTTATTATTTTAGGTAGGGAGCTCAGGAGCAAAAAAGTGCATGTTTGATGGAAGGTCATAAAACATAAAAAAAGAAGTTTAGACAAGCTAATAGCTAAATCAATATTACTCAAGTTAATTAAACAATCTGAAAATTCATAAAAAGTAACTTGGAGTACCATAAATAAACATTTATTTATTAATTTATTTATTTTAATAATAATAAATCATATAAAACTATGAAGTTAGTAATCAAGTAAAAGTTTAATCAGAACCAGATATAGTAAGAAATATTTTTAATGATAATTACATGGATAGCGTAGAACATCATCAACAGTGATCAAGGATCCAATTGATAAATCAACAAACAGTCCAATATTATATTTTGATTTTGATTTTTGCGGACATTTGCTAAGACTAGATTAGATAAGACATAGATAAGACTATAGATTTAAGACTATTTACGGAATTTAGTTTACATTTTTTTCACATAAGCGAACATATTTTAAACTTACACTAGAAGTGATATAAGAATGGAAAATAACCATGATTTAAGAACCTGAAATAAAAACAATCATGTAGTAGTAAGCCACGGAACAATCCAATTTACAAAATATTTCCTATCCATTAAAACACTTTTATAATAATCTACCTAAAAATATAAATAAGCTAAAAATGTTTATAACAACTATAAAAAATCCTTTCTTTTAGAAAATCCGTTTACGAGTATATTACTTTGAAGAATTTCATCTTCTAGGTGAAATGAATGTCATGCTATTTTGTTTGCTGTTGCCAAGCAGTAAAACATTTGCTGATCTGTTTTTTAACACCGTTAATATAGGTACATTATGTGTATTGATGGATGAAGATATATGAATCTGAATCTGAATTTCCGAGAGCGTAAGTTGAATCATAAAATATTTATTAGCTGACCATAGACTAATACTGATGATCATGAAAAATTTGTTTTCTACAAAAGCAGTTTTTTATAAGTAACTAGTAGATATACCCGCAGCTTCGCCTGCTGACAGTAGGCCTATGACTAATTTTAACCCAGGGGGGCTGGTAATTCCACCCTAGATTGAAATGAGAAGGTGTAATGTTTCCTCAAAAAATGTTTCCCTCATGATAGCAAATGTTAAGAATTATTATCCTCCCATTCTCAAATACAGAGAATTAGCGATAACCAGGGATATCAAACAAAAACGCTAAGGGCAGGTCTTAGACTTAAAATAAATCTTATTTTAGCGCGCATCTTATAGACGGTAAATGCATTGGCCAAAAACTACTTCCCAGACGTTTCTCAATCAGATTTGAGGTCAGGTTACTCTGCTATCGATGTGGTGATAGTTTGTGTTTTGGAATTGAAATCCCTATCACCTTAGCAAACCCTCGTAAAGTTATAATTTTGGAATCTCCGTTTCAAGAGCATATACATATGCTCGAAATGAAATGTCCCTACTGAGTTTTAAATATTTAGTTTGAGTACCTATTTATATAAAAGACGAGCAACAAATTGTATCAAAGTGGGAATATGTACAAAATAATACTTCGGGCGGGTCGTACAACGCGAGTAGCTCAAGTTGCATTTGACAAATATATATAGTTGGTGGCCGTAATAAATGTGTACACTTACTTTTTTTAGTAGATTGGATGTCGTACCTTTCCTATCCCCTGAAAATATTCTACAGGCTTCCCATCCATAGTTTCAAAAACTGAAATGGCCGCCATTTTAAATTTTATAATACACTCTACTTTAGCCGTCTGAGAGAAAATATTTTGAAAACCTTTCTTAGCTTGCTTCTAAAGCCTATAAAGAAAATATGTGCCAAGTTTCATGACCCAAAGTCTTATAGTTTTTGAGAAGGTAAACTTTGAATGCACAAAATGGGCGCCATTTTGAATTTCATAATATACCATATTCGAGGCTTTTGAAAGGAAATATTGCAAAACCCTTTCTTAGTACGCATCTAATACCAAATTATTTGTTTTTACGCTGAATGGAATAGTGTGGATCAAAATTAAATTTGAATTTGAATCTGACTTTGATCAGTTTATCAACCTTTACATCATACTACACAGAAAAATCTGTTTCTAAGCCTTACTCTTGGCTGGAAAGTTAGTCCTTGTCGATCACTGTACGGTAAGTTTACCGTGGAGTAAATTTACCATGCAGTAGAAAACGAAAATAACAGAAGTCAACATTATAAACAGGTTAACATAGCTTGTGACGTCAGCAATTACAATAGTACAACATTAGTTGACTAGTTTCGGCTAACACGTAGCCATTATCAAAACTGAAGAACGTTATTTCATTCAATGAATTTCGTCAAGTAGTCTAAAAATTCACAAACGACACAATACAACATAAAATTACAACACACATTTAAAATAGATTGCCGGCTGGCACACATCACTGACTGAACTGGAAACTGGTTTGATCCTTAACAAACTTAACCCACTTCGTCACGCTTATTATCAGCTGTTCTAGTACCACTGCTGCCAACATTGTTAACCAAATGATCTAGTTCTAATATCGTATTAAATAATTTGTTAGAGCCATAGTTGAGTTTTTCGTTTAGCATGTTCAGAGGATCTGATTTTGTGGCTTTATATATTTCAAATTCTTCGAGCGTGTCTAACAAATAGCTCTTTATACAAATGTGAAGTATTTCTGTGTTAGCATCAATACTGTCTACTTTATGGTTAGCACTAAGTAAGTGTTCGGCGAATTTGGACCTTTGTTCAGCAAGTTTTGGTTTGGGCAAATGTTCTGAAAACCGCTTCTTAAATGATCGTCCAGTCTGGCCTATATAATAACTTGGACAATCAGAGCAATTAATTTGTAGGTACCAGTTTGTAGGTATACCTAAAGATACTGCAACTGGTACCTACAAAGTTAATTGCTCTGATTGTCCAAGTTATTATATAGGCCAGACTGGAAGATCATTTAAGAAGCGGTTTTCAGAACATTTGCCCAAACCAAAACTTGCTGAACAAAGGTCCAAATTCGATTGAATAAATATTTACTGAGAAATTAGTTTTTTTCGTAATGCATGACCACTTTTCCTCATATAAACAATGTTAAAGTACGGGATCAAACTTTAACGGCTTATATCCACTTAACTATTGATTTTGGGAAAAATATCAAAGGATAATGAGTTCTTAAAATTAAGCGTAGAATCCAAATACGCCATAAAATACAGAGTGTTCCATAAGAAAAATCAAAGTTGTCCGCCATATTGGAAAATGGTGGCCATTTACAAGAAAATGGAATTCATTTTTTTCAAATGTCTTAAAAAAGTAGGTTAAGTCCCCCCTTTAAAGTTATCTCTAAATCCAATATATTCTGAGATACCAATGCCACCCCTTAATTTTAACATTGTTTAAATGGAGAAAAGTGGTCAAGCACAACGAAAAAATTTAATTTCTCAGTAAAGCCTAATCCAGTCTCAACAAATAAGGTATCATTAAAAATTCAATAAAATGGACTTACTTTTATGTACCTTTCAAGTTTTTGTTTAAATTAACGGTTTTCATGGAATTTGGCATCAAATAATTTGAATGGCCGCCATTTAGAAACGGTTAATGATATGGTGGTATAATTTTAAACGATGATAGATGCTAATAAGATACACATTTGTGAAAAATCTCATTGCTGTACCTCACACCGCTTAGGAGTTATGAATTTGTTTGTACAAAACACATACAGACAGGCAGACGGAAAACTAGGCATCAGAGACCCATGTTCCTATGGTGAAATGTGTTTGTCTTGACCCAAGGAATACTACAAAATACTATGTATGTTTGTTCATAGGGTTGCAAGACACCCTGTATAAAGGACTGATTACTATCAAACTCCCTTAATCTAAGAAATTTATATAATATTGTTCCCTTTAATCAATGGTTTTTTATGATGGCAAAATTATAATCTTGTTCTCATAATTCCACAAGTTCCGAAGCACATTATTGATATATCAGGAAGAGATAGCCTCTCTCGTTATGTACACAGATGAAAACAGAGCGGAGTGGTGACATGGACAACCCACCATTTCAGTCAGAAAGGTGGCATACTTGAAGGGGTGGCACCTTGACGGGATTGGTGTATTTTTATGAGGTGGCTATCTGTCGCTATGGCTAGGTGGCGACATGTCGGGGTGGCACCTAGACGTTCAACCGGGGCCCCTGTGGCGGGCACGGCCGTGGCCGGGTAGAGGGTTGCGAGGAGCGACAGGGGATGCGAGAGAGAGAGAAAAAAACCAATGGGCAAGAAGAGACACGGAGATACGTGCGCGTGTGCCTGCTCGCTCCGTGTGGGCACAATAGGCAGCTCAGGGGGAGGGGTACAGCGCGGCCTACTGCGTCATATAATCTGTGGGCTGAAATCTGATTGTTTTTCGCACTTTACTCTAGATAACAATTTTTATTTTTACAGGACCTTGTTTGAATTTACTTTGCAAGTTTATGCCCAAGGCGACATACAATTTTTAAGCAGTTTGGATAAATAACTTTCAAAATATAAAAATTATATCATCAACAAATAAAAAAAAAATACAAAACACACATATGTAGCTCTTAAGGAATCTAATTGATATGTAATAAACCAATATTGAAACGTGTGTGATGAGTCGTCTTCAAAAGAGGTGATATAGAAAATACCCCAAAATTGGCACCTTAGATTAAAAATTTCACGTTATAAATTTTTTTTCACAAAAAGATTGGGTGGCCATAGTTTTTATTGTCATACGAATAAAATTAGCAAAAAAATGTAATTTTCATTTTTTGATCGCACAGCCTTAATTTGAGATTATGGGCTAATTTTGGCAAAGCTTAATATAAAAATCACTTTATAATGATTTTTTAAGTCCCAAAATCCTGTGAACGCACCAATGTCTATAAACACGGCGTATGGTAATGTAATTGTGTACAACTTTACTTTGAAACGACGCGACGGGTCAGATGTCCACTTTATAACTGACGCCAATTCTTGGGGCCCAGTGCGGTGGATGCGCGGTAGCAAAAACGGCTAGTGTGCATGCGCGACAACGCGTCGCTAGAGCGCAGCACTGTCATTCTCCTATCAGCCGTCAACAACAGTGTGTAACAATTTTGATAAGTAAATGTCGTCCTAAAAACATTAACCGACGGAAAATTGACTCTTATTTACATTAAAGTAAAATACAACATAAGATTTAAGAATAATGTTTCATTAGTATTTATTAAAGCGTCATGTACCCTGAACAACGGTTGCCAGAGAAGCAGTAACTATGTGCGAGCTGCCGAATGTACGCAGCCAAGCTAGTACACTGTCGGCCGCCGCTGCCGCTTCTACTCCCCTCTCCTCCCAGCCTACCACTCCCCGCCCCATGCGCGGACTGGGCCCCAAGAATTGGCGCCAGTTATACTTCGTTGTTTGAAATTCATTGATAGTGATGGCGAGTGGTGGAAAATATACGCAAAACAAAAACCAAAACATACAGCTTAACATTAGAAAAGGAATTTAATTAAATATTGCGTAACCAGGATGATGCTCAAAAAGAACACTGAAGAACTCGAAGTAATTGCTAATCAATGATTTTTCGATTGGTCTGGCATTGGTTTTTTTTTCAGAGATGTAGAAAAAAGTTGGTAGTTTACAACATACAATGTAGTATTATTATTAAAGAAAAGTTTCAAAGTTGTCTAAGCATTCAGAAAATGTAATAAACATTTTATTTGGATGATAATTTTGAATTCGAATCTTTTTTATATGAAGTACAGCTATTTTGTGAGAATGACTAAAAAAAGTTGACGTTAAGAGACTATTTTTCGTTAAACAAATAGAATTGTGTCCTATTTACTCAAAACCATCCTTAAAAAAATGTTTCTTGCTCCAACTTCCATCATCCTGAATAACCATCCGAATGTCTGTAAGCAGTATCGGAACAGATGTTTAAAATGGCAACTATTTGGTCAAGATCGAAGACCTAAGTTTATTCAAAGGAGGGTTTAAAGGAGCTACCCCCCAAAAAGAGGGCAAGTTAAAACATTAAATTATGTTCAATACATAAGAAATATAAATCACCAAATTATGGTTATCACCATTGAGTTCACCGAAAAACTGGATTTTGAATCTTTGGTTTAACCATTAGTTACATTCTTAAATTAGATGGAAAAGCTTTAAAATGTAGCTAAAATACTCAGCTTTATGGCATAAATTCCCTCTTCTTCCCATTTATACATTTCTGTCGCAGAAAATTGTGTATTGACTTCCCGTGTTATTAACATATTGAATTTCAGTGGAGCAAGAGATATCTAGCTTTTATATCTTTCTTTATACAATAGACATAAGTGACCAGCTGTTTTTAAGCTCGTAATTTCGTGTTGTTGAGTAAGCTTTAATTTCAATCAGGCAAAAATATTACTTCATACTAATTAGAAATTTTACAATAGGCAAAGTTTTATAAATTATTTTTATTAACTTAAATACATAAAATGGAATATAACTACTCATTATTTGTAAATAACAAAAAGTTTCTTTGAAATTTTATTTTTCCCCTATTTAAACCCCCTAGACACGGTTAACCTGTTTAGATAATTTTCTAAGTTAATGTATTTTTTCAGGCATATCGGGAAAAATACATCCCGGAATTACAGAGGATTGTAGAATGTCCAACCTGCCTAAAACCTCTCCAACCACCCTTCAGGATGTGTGTCAATGGGCACGTCACATGCAATTGTGGCCTGCGTGAAGGGGTCTGCCCAACTTGCAAGGAAGAGTTCCTGAATCATAAACAATTGACGTTTGTACACTCGATTCTTCAAGTCATTCCTCGTCCGTGCAGGTTCAAACCGTGTAATGTAATGGACGTCACGGTAAACCCTGACCATGAAAGGTTCTGTGAGTTTAGACCGGTCAGTTGTAGAATTCCGTCTTGTGGATGGGAAGGGCCTTGCAAAAAGCTCAGTGGGCATTGCTCTGAAAGTCACCAAACATCACCGACAACAACACGTCCGAAATTTCATCCGGCATCGGCTGTCACCGACAAGGGGTTGTATATAGGAAATTATAAATTTTACAGTGAATCACCCTTCAAAGCAGACACACACTTTTTCGGTGTATCAATCATAGACAACATGACACGATCTTCAAGGTCAAATCCATATTCTCAGCACAGCATAAATGCTTTTATTATGTGGGTTCAACTTGATTACAATCCCGACAAGGAAACGACATTCACATTCTTACCAGAGCTTTCCTCTCTTCGAGAAAAAACAATGACAGGAACACTTTCTTATGGATCAGTATCTCTCGGCCTGAATGCACAATTTACTTTGAACATAAAAATTGGGCAAGACAATTTTCAAAATAACTGCATCACTGTAAGCTCCTCCACGATAAAACAATTAATCAATTCACCTGATCACTCAATGAGTATATATGTTTGAGAATGTTCATAAAAGCATGATTGATATTGATTAAATCCTAAATAATCTTGCTGCAGTGTCTTAACACTACTAACCTTTGGAAATGGTTTTATGGTTGTTACGAAAAAACAAGTTTTCTCATTATCAGCTTTATAAGTTAGCTATCAAATGAATTGAATGTTATATTAAAAAATAATAACCAATAGTGATATTTTCTCATTTAAAACCTCATTTGCACAGATCACTTGTTTTTCCTTGCTGTATTCTATTACTTACACTGTACAAAGTATAACAAATATGATGATTATTACCTCTTTCCGTACTGTAATATAAATATTATGTTCGAGTAAGTACCTGTTGCACCAAGACTTCTCAATTGAATTTTGGTGTTTGTGAATGTACGAGTTTTTTACAGTACGGTATTCAAATGAGGCAAACCAACAATAGAAACTTATTGAATTGTACGAGACCTTTATGATTGCATTGTACCTCGTATTTATTATAGCACATTTTATAAGCACATATCAACTTAGTTTCTTACTATAATTTTTTTTTAGTTATGTAATTAAAGTATTTTTAACTTGAACTCAAACTTTTAACAATAATGTATATCGTAAAATGAATTAATTGAAAGTATCATCATGAACATTTTTTCATCATAAGATGATGAACTTAGGATAATTTATGGAATTCAAAATCTCGAATTTGCAAAAGAGACCCCTTTTTAATTATAAGGTATGGAAACATTTTGCTTGATAAAAAACATTAATTTAACGTAAGATGAAACCATTGATTTCGTTAGAAAAGCTCAAGTTCCCTTAATCTTAGTCATAGAAAAGTTGAATGACCTCTTAGGATTACTCTAGTATTGTAGATAAGTCCTATTGTTTATAAAGTATGTGTAATATTTCTTAGAGGTAGAATTTTTAAAAAAGTCTGGAACCTTTCTTCTAAGGAATATATGGAATATAAAATAATGGAATATAAATATGGAATATAAATAATGGAATATAAAAAACACATAGATATCCTTTTTTAGAATTGAAAATTGATTTTAATGTTTTTCAACAGAACGGGCTAGATAATAATTTAAGGTACAGTATCTCATGCAATCGTCCAGGATATTTAACAGACAAACTTGTACTAGAAGAAAATCGTGGGTTATTTATCAGCTCCGAATATGTGTAATAAATCCATGATTTCAACGAGTTGTGTCACTAAGTTTTACTTAGTTTAAATAATACTTATCACAAAATATTCCTTATTGCGACAGCTATGGTTCCTTAATACCTAATAAAAATAATATTTCGATTTTTGCAGACCTTTGCCATTACCGATAAGTAAAAAGCAAGTTGGTTCACCATGTTTCGGAATCAGGAACCTGAAGATAGTAACATACAACATCCCCTGGTTAAAAATTAGCTAAAACAGAGAACTGTAAAAGCAGTCACAAAAATAGTCTCGGCTCTGCTCTGATTGGGTGTGGACTTGATCTCACCTGTATGGTGATTCTTGTGATACTTGTGTTTTCTGTGTTATATTGAGTTCTTATTTTCTTTTCAGCATAGTGTTTTTGTGACTGCTTTTACAGTGCTCTGTTTTAGCTAAAATCTTTATCCATATTATCCTGGTTGTGTGCTACTGTCTTGTTATGTTCTCGGTTCTTTCCCACATGAAGACAGGATCAGATTCCAGATCGCGAAACTTCGTGAAACTTTCTGTTAATAATCAGTGATGGCAAAAATTCCGCAAAATTAGAATTAAAATATAAAATCACCATTACTAACAATTAATTTCAAATAAAGAACTATTAATATAGCTAAGATATAATTTTAATGCCTTCTAAAAAGGATCCAACATTTTTTAGCTGAAGCAAGGATATCAGTTCATAGTAATTTATTTCAATAGCAAACCTGATTTACTCTTACTCAGGAAATATTATTTTTAAAGTTCCTGTATCAAACACTTTGCTTCTTTTATTAAGTTATACAGGGTGAGTCAGACCACCCGTCCACCTATTGTAACGGCAGAACGGTTTAACGTAGAAACGCCAAATAAAATTATCCCCTACTAATTTGTGTATAAAGAATTCATTAAAAATATTTTCATCGCGATTTATCTACTGGGAGTTACAGAAATGAAGGTCATGAGTTCGATCTCCAAATTTTATAATGTGAACCTATAGCGAACTTTATATAATTTTAAAGGTCTTGTTAGAAGAAACATTTTGGTGGAAACAAAACTAAATTATCTCAATCCGTTTCAAAGTGACGACCATTTTTGTGAAAATGTTCGATATTTATGGAAACCTCTGTATTTTCTAACCCCATTAAATATTTTTCAGTTCTGATTCGAAATCCTTAATCCTTGGTAGCTCCGCATTTCTACGATATGTCAGATGACAGTGTTTTAATAATATCCAATTTTAGGAAACATTTTAATTTTTGAAAATGTTGGTAGCCCTGAAAATAAAAAAATTCAAATAGCAACATATGCCAAAAAGCATATCACTTTAAAGGCCCTCAAAATTCCTGCAACTTAAAAAAACTCCATTTTCCCACATGAAGTGCATGTTATTTATGCAAATACCAAAGGGTATCAGTAGGGTACCCAGCGCTTGGGAACAGGGAATCCCCAAAGTTTCCCGCCAAAATGTCACCGAAAACAAGATGGCGGCGTCTTTTCCCGCCAAAACACATAACCTCACTTCTGCTTCCCGCCAAAACACATAACCTTACTTTTGTTTCCCGCCAAAATGGCGGACATAACCTATACCCATAGAGTATAACCTCTTCACAGTACATAGAGTGTTATACGTCACGCCAACCCCCTATAGGCATAGAGTATAACCCCATAGAGTGCTATACGTCACGCTACCCCTTTACATATGTACTTACTATGTCATAGAGATAGTAATATGTCATATTATTCCCTATAGTGTAGTGTGTACATAGAGTATTAAAAGATGTCAAGTTGCCCGTCCCCCGCCCCCGCCCCCGTCCCCCGTCCCCGTCCCCCGCCACCGATCCCTGTACCGGTGTTGCCAACAGCATAGAGTAAAAAGCATATACTATAACAGGTATATAGTACATAAAATATACTACGTCATGCTACCCCTATTACATATGTATTTGCATACGTACTTCCTATGTCATGCTACCGTATATTATAATGGTGTATATTACGTCACACTAGATATATCAAGTGACCGGTATCCCTGAAGGTGGTGTCTATGCCGCAGACTTATGCGTGGGAGCGCTTATTGAAGGTAAGAGTGAAATATTATTTTTTACTTATAATTATTTTTTACTTATAAAAAATATATTGTGGTCAAAATAATTAAGTGTACAAGTTAAACTTGTATGAAAAATAAAGCTAGTTCCATTCAAAAGGTTATTGAGACACTTGGTCCTTGGAGGTATTATATCATTACATTTTATTCGAAGTAGCCTAATATAAATTATGAATAAATCAAGAGAGAGAATAATTTAACTTTGTAAGCTAGAGTGAGTGAAGCAGATGATTGTGGATTGCGACCGCGGGCTGCGGTCCGCGGCCTGTGGCTGGTTATCGGCCGGCCATCCGGTCTCCTTATCGTCAGCGACACCATATCTCTCTCACACTCTCTGTCAAGTGTCTGTACCAGACAACATCGCTCCAGTTGTGCTTTCTAATGTAAGTATTTTCACTTACTCAATATGATTGTAAATAGATATAGGTTAGTCCCTTTTTATTTGGACATATAATACTCGTTTATCCTATATGGTTTCGGAATTACTATGTTTGGCTCGCTTGTCATCATATTTGGTTTTCCTTTATGGTCTTGGATATTTTTTTTGAGACCCTATATTTTTTAGAGCTCATCCAAAACCATTTTCATCAAGATTCTTTCTGAGTGACCATAAGTAGTTTTTTATGGCGATAAACTTTTTTTTTAAATGTGTGATGATTTCTTGTAAAATGTTCTGTTGTTGTGATAGATATCCATAAACCTCGGGGTGGATTGAGTAGCCCTGAGTTTATTTTCTTGACTGGTTTCTTTCAAACCTAATTCACTAAATCGTTGAGAAAATTTCCTAGCATATTTGAGTAGGTTTTCATTTTCAGTAGAATTATATTAGGGTGAGAAGCCAACGCCCCTGTGTCGTAGTAAAGGACCCGACCCTCAAAGTAGACTTCACGGCCTTTATTATCGTAGTTGTACACGGTGATTTTATGGTCTTTTAACAGGTCCTGAAATTTTTCCAATTCAGGGATCCCTCCCCCACCCTCAGGTATTTCCACCCTAGCTCTACGGCAAAGTTCCCGAGCCATTATAGTTTGTCTTTTTCTATCATCTTGTCGGATAGCTTTGAATAGAGGGTCATTTGTTACTTTAGCTATAGCCACAGCTAAAGCACGAGGGAGGCACAAGTTATCTTTGTTATTAATAACTACAATCCCTTTCCTAGCCTTACATTCCTCATCAAAACTGTTGTAGAGGCCGGGCAACAAA
This sequence comes from Flexamia atlantica, assembly GCA_035578135.1. Classification (NCBI taxonomy): domain Eukaryota; kingdom Metazoa; phylum Arthropoda; class Insecta; order Hemiptera; family Cicadellidae; genus Flexamia; species Flexamia atlantica. The sequence continues at coordinate 555,706 of JAQJVK010000032.1, forward strand.
GCCTGGAATTTCTCTAATTCAAAAATACCAGCTCCACCCTCAGAGATCTCTACCCTCACTCTATGTATGAGTTCTTTCACCATTATGGTTTATCTGCCGTTTTTATTATCTTGTCGAATCGCTTTGTACTGAGGGTCATTATTTAGTTTTGTTTTTTATTTAGTATGTGTTTTTCAAAGTCCCCAGTTGAGTAAACGATTTACAATTATTACTACACATACAACAATTAATATTACATATAACACAATTATTACTACACATACAATAATTATTATTACTTAATAAATAACACAATTATTAATAAATAAACAATATTAAGCCCCCCTCTGTACTTAGCCTATATCTGTATACAGTCATATTGAAACAAAACCTTTCACAGGTGGAGGAATTCAGGGCCTTTGCTGAGCAACACTACCCTACCCATGCGGCATTTCCAGGAAACGTCTCTGCAGACCGGAGTAAGGAGGCAGGGCGAGAAAGCTAGCACCTGAGGTGGGTAGTCATGATATTTAAACAATTCTTTAGGGGATACTAGTAATGTCCCTGTAGGCTTTGGAAGGCCAATATATTTAGACCATATGATAAAAATTTTGAACGTCCAGTTTCCACACCACGGTAGGTCGTAACCAGGCCGTATGGACGCCGGCGCGTTTATTTTTGTTAACCCAGAGTAATCGCCAAGAGCCCTACCTCTGGGGTGAGGATAGAACCATTAGTTCTATCTCTCACAGTAATGTTGAAAATTTTGAACGTCCAGTTTCCACACCACGGTAGGTCGTAACCAGGCCGTATGGACGCCGGCGCGTTTTTTATTATAGTGAGTTCCCCAGTAGGCCTAGTCTCACTTTTTTAAACCACTGCCCCATCCATCGCAGTGGTTCGTGACAGCCATTCCATAACAATTTGCTGCCTCCGAAATATTTTTTTTGTATTTTATATTTTTATATATTTTTTTTGCCCTCTGTTGGTCCGTTCATTGTGTATGAGGTTTAAGGTAGAGACTTTGTCCTCTACCTGTATCTCTCTCCATTTACTGAGACCAACAGAGGATTTTTTAAAATTTTACATTTTTTTTGGTCTCTTACAAATACTAAGGTAATCCTAAAGATGGGTAGTAGGTACAAGGGGAAACATTTCACGTTTTCTAGGTGTTATCCAAACCCTTATTATGTTCACCCGTGGTCTTACAGGTTTTACGCTAGCCTGATGGTGAACATTGTACCTTAAAACATTCATACTTGGAGAATTGCTAGAGGGAAACATTTCATGTTTTCTAGGTGTTATCCAAACCCTTATTATGTTCACCCGTGGTCTTACAGGTTTTACGCTAGCCTGATGGTGAACACTGTACCTTAAAACATTCATACTTGGAGAATTGCTAGAGGGAAACATTTCACGTTTTCTAGGTGTTACCCAAACCTCTTTTACTTGCCCCATGGTCTTACAGGTTTTACGCTGGCCTGTTGAGCAAGTCGCAATCTCCCACATACACACACCGGGCTGTTCAAAGGTGTAGCCTAGACCCTCCTCAGATCTAGGCGCCACAGTCTACTAGGCCCTTCATCACATTCACACCGGGCTGTTCAAAGGTGTAGCCTAGACCCTCCTCAGATCTAGGCGCCACAGTCTACTAGGCCCTTCATCACATTCACACCGGGCTGTTCAAAGGTGTAGCCTAGACCCTCCTCGGTTCTAGGCGCCACAGTTTACTAAGCCCCACATTCACACATTCATTCCCCCATCTTGGATATACCAAAAATATATGTAAGAGACCTATAATATTTTCTCAGCATAGAATTGTGCCAATTTTAAGGCACAATTCTCGCTATTCAATTTATGTTGATTAATAATGCAGTCTACTGTAATATCATTATCATCTGTATACAAACTTTCATCTATTTCCAAGACATTATAGTGAAACTGTCTTAAAAAGTTTGCCTTTTCCAGGCCTTTGGTGTAAATAGCCTCAAATGGCTTACACAAATTTTTAATCAATTCTTTACTGTAATGAACATTACCATCCTCCCACCTAAGGTGGTGATAGTGGCGAGTCAACCAGCGGGCTGTTCGCTTAATTTTACTATTTAAAATATCATAGTCAAAAGGAGGTTTGAACAGGAGTTGGGCTCTGTAAGATTTCCCAACAATAGCAAACTCTTTAACTATAAACATATTATTATCGTCTTTAAACCCCTGAAATTGAACTACGGCCTCCATCATCTGATTGATCCAAGTAAAACAAAACTTCTCTGTTTAATCTTTCCACTATGTTGGGAGGTAATAATTCAAAATAGTTTTTGAAAATATTGTTTATTATAATATTTTCAATATAATCCTTGACAAGGTCTTCTATATAAAACAATTCCAAGAGGTCCCGACTGATTAAATGCAAATTGAAAATAAACTGATCCCACTCGTCTTTATTCAAAGACAAAGTATGCTCCCCATCAGTTAAATAAGCATGTTTTCTATTAAGAATGCATGCAACTTTGATCTTGTCTTCACTTTGGTTCTCCTTCTCAATTATACAATCTTTTCCATAGTGTAATGCCAACGATATATCGTGGAATTTTTCAAAGAATTGGCAAAAAGTATCGTAAGACCACCAAACCCAACCTCTCCTTCCTTTAATCAAAATACCGAGACTGTTGTCTCTGTTTTTGAAAATACCCGTGATGATTGACTTTGTCCCCTCACAGTTGAGAAGATAGACTGACTTTAAAAAGATGCTAGCCTGAATATTTATAGGCTCCAAAGGCTTTGGAATAGGAACAGCTGTTACATCCGCTCCGGTCGAAGTCATGTCTGCTACTGATTGATCCCTTAAGTTAAAATACCCTCAGCTAGAACCACCCCCTCTCCCTCTTCCTCCGATGAGAAATATTCGTCAGAGGAGGAGGAGGATGAATAAGACGATATGCGGCTTGTGGTTTGCCATTTTACTTTAATGTTTTGAGCCCCAGGAGGAATAGAAAATTTTCTCTCAACAGGAGCTAGGTAATTACTGTCCAAGTAATGTTTCTTTACCAAGCCCCCGTTTGAAGTGTAAAATTCAATTTCAATCCACCCGTGACGAGACATGATGTTACCTCTCCCAGCGCTGATCCCAGACTAATCTCTTTAAGCAGACACTTTTCTAACATCCCCGGTGATGGGTGTGTAAGTGAAGTGAGTGTCGTGAATTAAAAGACAGTATCCCCAAGTATGTTCCGGGAAGGCGGTTTTAGTTTCAATCTCTAGGCGTATATCTACAGGTCCCGATTTAATGCTGTCGTCTTGCTTTGAACAATCAATAACATAAATCGGACACTTTGTTTTATATTCGTTAAAGTCTAGTGCAGGGGATCCCGCTCTCCCATAGTAAGAACTTTGAAAATTAGCAAACATGTCATAGAACAAGCAAGTATTCCCCCGTAAATTATCATAGGGGTAAAATGAAGAATTAAGAAATAGTTTTACATCCAATAGATCGCACGCATCAAACTCACTCTTATTTTTAGTCAAATCGCCTTTTCTCCCAGTTTGGAATGCCAAGATGACTTAGCGTGGCTTTTCAGTCTGATTACTTGTTCTCAAAGTCCAGCTGAAATTCTTTGTACTTGGCAAATTAGGGTACTCTATAAGCTCCCATTTCCTGAACGGTACATGGATAGCAGGGTCTTTTTCGATAAATTTATAAAGTCTTAGCTTTTGAGCATCATTTACTGTTATGTGCGGTATGCGCCAATATATTTTTTCAATAACTAGGTTAATTGTGCCGGCTACCGCTGTTGTTACGGCATTAATGTCTGTGGCTGAACGTAAAATAACCAATTCCTGCTTAATATTGACCAGTACTTTTCTGTAATCCTCTGCAAAACCCAGTTTAAGGGGGATAGAGTAAATAAAATCTGTAACTGTTTCAGTCTTACCCGGTCCTAACCAACAAGAATTTTTCAAATAGTTTTTCTCCTCTTCCCGAATAGATACTATATTTTTTAAAGTTGTAGTGATACCGACGCTTCTCACCCTATCGATCTCCTTCCCACATATTTCATATCTGATTTCATCAAAGAGAAACGCGATCGCATTGTTAATAAATGAAACATCTTGGGCGGTATCGTCAGCTTTTTTCCCACTAACTTTTCCATGTATAACAATATAGCTTTCAAACGGGGCCGTAATTATATCTTGTTGTAGGATCGGAATACGTAGTTCATCCGAATTACCATATGTTGTTGAAGCGTAAGGGTTGTGCGTATGATATTCCATACTAGTTATCAAATCATCGTACAGCGCCTTGCTGTCTATTGCCAACATGGCCATTTTGAAATACTTTGAAACCGAGAGAGCGTAGGAATTTAATATTTCTGTGAGTTAACACTTTGGCTTTCTGAACACCACTGAATCTACCCTCCAGGGATGTATCCCTATATACCAGTCCCATTACTGCGTCTGAGATGTAGTCTCACTGAGATTTTTTCTCCGCGAAAATTTACAAGTTCCCCGTCTTGGTCTTTTAAACTGACTGTCAGGTTGTTTATCCTCTGACTGATTACCGGCAAATAAATTACATTCCTAGGTGTCTCTATAATTTTATAGCCTGGAGGATCGGATGGGTAAAACTCGTGTATAACATGCCCCTCGATGCCGTTTTGGTAAGATCCGCGTGTAATGTTACACTCTACACGTATTGAATTAACTTTGATTATCGCAACAGGCAGTTCAGAAATATGTGTTTTATTCGCCTCGTATACTTTATCTTTGAACCCCAACAGTTTTCCCAATGAATGATCTTTTTTAAAATCAACCTTTTCCGAACAAAACAATTCGGACTTTAAAGTATTATTATTGGGTTTTAATGTAAATTTTATATTTTTCGGTAACTGGGATACCAGATATTTTTCAATGTCCTCGATTTCATAAGACCCTTCAGGAATAGTTATTTCCTGCTGGTCACCATAGTAAAACTTGTCATTTTTATTTTTTTCTATATTCGGTATAGAGTTATATGTTGAGAGTTCAATTAACCCCAGCTCCCAGTCACCATTGCTAACATCAATCGGAAAAGGCAAGTCGTATGACAGTTCACTAGTTATTCCCGTTAGACAAAACATTATTGCACAGAAACTTTAAACACAAGTGCCCGCAAATTACTGAATCGAAACTCTGTTGTCTCTCGTAATTATAGTAAATTTCACATCCGTTAAAATACTTTAACAATTCATAGGGTGGTTTGAGATTGTCAAAGCTATCGTAATAGTAAACCTTTTCCTTTAACTTTTTATAACAGACCCAATGGGTCCCTGGACCACTTGATGTATCCAGGTTAACAATTGCAGTTTCGTATCCTTTAGGCTTTTTGGGCAATGAATCCCTCATGAAAACTCCTCTGAAATTTGGGATATTCAACAACTTTGCATACTTGATTAAATCAAAGTTTGTAAGTGGTTTTATCGGTATTGGTAAGCTTTTTTTTTCTTCTTGCAACACTTTCTTTTCTTCCTTTTCTGTTCGCCGCCGGCACCTCGTTTTGGATATGGTCTGAGATATAAGCCTTTGCCTCTTTTTGGACGCCTTACTTGGCGTTTTTTCGTACGGCCACCACCAAATTTCGTCTTTGCCTTCATAGCTGTTGTCACCGCCCAAGCTGCGGCTCGTTCTCCTATTGATGAGTCTGAGGCTTTAAACCTTTGCCAAGCACGTTCAGCTAGCTCTTTGTCAGCTTGTCTCCTTCTCTCTGAATCCTTATACCGCGAGTAGGCAATGTCGTGTACCTTACAGGCTTGGTCCAATTTATTGATTACCGGGTCTCCTCTAGCTAATCTCTGCTTTAATCTAGTTCCAGGTCCACAATACTGATAACCACCGGGTATATGAAGTTCCACAGGTAATAGGTCAATCGCCTTGTTCAGGACCGACGAAACTATACCTCCACCCACTTTCAGTGCTCCTTTATGTCTGATTGATTTCCTCTTGGTCTTTGGCATTTTATTGTAAGTACTTGATCACCTCGTACAGTTTGTTTAACAGTGTTTCCCTGATACACCCAATCCCCAACACATCGAATGTAGTAGGCACAGTCTGAACCACAGAATTTGTGAACTCGTTAAACTCCAAAACACCACTGTCAGTCATAAAGTAAATCATGCCATTTATATATTTGAACGCACCGTAAACTTTGCCCGAGATACCACTCAATACACTGGGGACCAGACCCATAAAAGACCCGGAAAAGTTACACTCATAAATTTCAACCAAATAATAATCATTATATATCATAAATGTTTTTGCTTGGTTTGTGGAAAATACAGCATTAACTTTATTAATCTTTCTACCGGCAACCAAGTCGACATTACATTTATATCTAAGTGATAGTGCTGGGTATGTAAATACGTATACAACATTTCCGGTAAATAAGGCAATACTCCCATCTGGTCTCTGATAAATAGCTGAAATTTCTTTGAAATCCCCAGGAAGAAATCCAAGCCAAGCGGTGATTTTTCTTACCTCTGTAAATTGATCAGGAGTTCTTTCAGTAGGATTTAAACTTATAACCCATACATATTCCTTATAAAAAGCAAATATCTTACGGTTCACGACTACATACTTGGTAATTTGGTTATTTTTAAACTCGCAAATATCTTTCTCTTCTTTTAATTCAACTAAATCGGTTTTAGGTGTTGTGGAGGTTGTAGTAGTGGTAGTGGTAGTACTAGTGGTACTAGTGGTAGTTGAGGTACTGGTTGTCTGAGGTCTACCATACAAAAACTGTATTGCCAATATATCGTCTTTACCAAGATCAAACTCGGTCAAGTTAACAATACCCTTGGGTGTTATTGGGTAGGGATACGTGACTGATTTTTCATCACTAGAATGGTCCAAGCCCAAGGCATGACCAATTTCATGCACTAAAGTTTGAAAGAATGATATGTTATTACCTCTTGTTAGGTTCATTGTAAAATCCCAGGGTTCTTCAGAGTCTAAATGAATATCGGTTTGGTTATACCTATTTGTTGGCAGAAAAGCATGAGCCAACACATCTCCCGGACCTTCGAAATCGTAATAACACATGTCATTTCTAGAGTAAAACATGTGTTTTCTATCATCAGCAAATGAAATTATTATTGTTGGGTTTTTAAAGTCTTTTTTAAAAGTAAGATTTGCATGTTTTCCCCACACATTAAATGCTTTTTGTATTAGTTCACTGTACTGTGGCCTACCATATTGATACCATGTAATAACTGAATTGTTCCAACGTCTACCCGGTAAAGCAGAGAACGGTTTCATATTATCCTTAACACCGCATCTAGGTAAAGCCATGAGTTCAAGAGTTGCATTATCCAAAAGCCCAGTGGGCTCAAGACTAAAGGTCTCTTGGAATTGTAAGACTGCAGGTGTTATATATTGTGTCAATGATGCATTATTAATATATCCATAGTGCAATAGATATTCTATAGACTTGTTGTTGCATAGTGCAACCGGTAAAATGATTAGTAGTATAACCAGCATCTTTGAATGTTGATTGGTTTATGACAAACTTTGTGTATTTTACCTCTATTTAAAGTCTTCTATCTCTGTAATAGTCTGTATCATCACCTTCCTCTACTGGGAGATGTACATCAAGTGGTAGTACACCACCACCTCTATTTTGAGCTGGTGGTTGTGGATTGGGTAACTTAAACAATTCTTCCCAATTTAAGTAATCATTTACGCCAGCTTGCGGTAAAATAGCTGCTCTACCGGTTTGTTTTTGATTGATATAATTGTATACATATACTCCAAACTTTTTCAATTGCATATCGTGATAGATCTTATTACCACTGATTAACCCTTCGCATTTGGCCAATCTAGTATTAATTTGTGTCATATCAGAAATTACCTTTGCAAGGTTAGTAGTTAATGGTAAGATTTTGTCACTACATGATTGGTCAACATATCCTTTGTTAGCTACATCAGTTGATTCAGCGGGTATCGCAGTGTTTTTTATTTGCTTGTTCTGAGCATCATAGTGCTCATTACTAAGTATCATACTTAGTTTATTCAGGCTTTGCAGGTTTACAGCATCCATAGGGTCTACTGGGTCACCGATATTGGAAACTCTCTTCTTTCTCATATTGTATTTATATTTTGTATAAGGTATACAGTTTTCATCCACATAGCTCTTTGTTGCTGCATCAGGTGGCGCCAAAGGTATAGCCAAGTTACAAAGTCTTTTAGTTTGCATATCATAGTTACCATCAGGCGTTAAATTGAAACCTTCACCCTTGGGGCCTTTAAGGCTCTTGGAGTGGGATGTTAGGCTACGTCCAAACTTGTCAATAGTCATCGTAGTAATACTTTAAATCTACTGTTCCCCGCTCCTTTTATGTATGTTAATTCTTCTTATATCACGCTCAATATATCCGTGGCTGCGGCTGCGGCTGGGGCAGCGGCTGCGGCTACGGCTGCGGCTGCGGCTGCGGCTGCGACTGCGATTTCAATATAGTAAAGCTTTAAATCTACTGTTTCCCGCTCCTCTAACGTATCCAGCTTCCCTCAATTCTTCGATTATACTCAATATTTCATTGGTATGTACTCCTCTGTTACCACTCTCGGTGGACATGGCAATGTGTCTTAGCCTCTCAACCAACTCATTTGGATCGTCCCAGTGTATAATGTCGTAGGACTTTGCCTTTTTCCAAAGTAATCCCGTACCCTTTGCTGAAGGAAACAGGTTTTTAATAATGTTCATGTACTTTGTCGCCCTACTAGATTTTATTTTACCATTAAACGTATGCCCGTCCCTGTGAGCATTAGTATTAATCAATATACTTTTATAAGTATTTAAATCATCACCATTGAACACTGTACTATCGGGTACTCTTTTGAAAATAAGTTCGTATAGACCAAGGGATCTTCCATACTTTGTACCACCGATAATTATATTTCCGTCATTATCAAAGTCCAAGACTTTGTCATCAATCATAAGTGTGTCGTTTTCATAACGTGGCCCAAAAATATTGTCAGTCATTCCCCTTTTTCCGGCATCTCTAATAAATAAAGTCATATACTCTTTGGTAGTAGGGTTTTGGAAATATTTATCAATAAACTGGGTAGTTGAGGCCAAGTCTTCTTCAGTGGACACTAGTTGTGACAAGTCCCTGGAATTAGGTGTTGAAACCACTGATGGTTCAAATCTGTCTCTTGCTCTTGCTGTTGTTTCAAACGATTCTTCAAATTCCTCCTCCTCCTCCTCTTCAGAGTCTGCTGTATCATAATTCATAGGTTCTTCCTCCTCCTCCTCCTCCTCCTCTTTTTTAATACTCTTTTGCTCGGTTTTAATATTATTCAATGCATCTGGTGTATTGGATTTTTGTCTAAGTTCTTTTAATAAAGGTTTATACTGTTTTTCAAGCATAATATCGCTTTCCTCCACACCGTCTTTAAACATTTGATACTTGCGCTTGATAGCATTTCTCAGTTCGATGAGCTTTGACTTGAGCTGTTTACTGTTTCGCTCCATAATTGCAAATGATGGTGTTAATTATTATACTCGCCGATTTATGGCATTTCCACTTGTCTAAAAAATAGAGCATGCTTTTTATATCTTTTAACATAGTCTATTATGTCTAACAGTGAAACACCGGTCCTAAAATCCAACCCTCTATAGTAACTCTCCTCTCTCCTGTCAAACCTCGGGATCACATAACGTTTTGTAAAACTCTTGAATACAAAAGTTCTCTTCCAACCGTCTCTCCACTCTGGTATCTCAGCCACTGTATACTTGTCGTTTTCAACAGTTTTTTCCATAAATCTCTTTAATAGCTCCATAGGTCTAGGTTCATTTATATTTTCTAAAAGGTATGAATTTAGAAGCCAAAATTCACTCGGATTGGCTCCTGTAAACGATCGCCACTGCTCAAATAGGCCTCTGTTAGTTATACTATATACTCCGTTATTTAGAGAAATACCAAACTTTTCACACTGCCTTGGCAAACATGGTAGGGCTTCTTTAAGGAATTCTACAGTGTATAATCCTTGACAGAGGTTATTAACTCCGTTATACGGTTTATTTCTACGACATTTAGGAACACTATCTGGCACTTTTGAATATCCAATGTTATAACTAATATCGATATAACACTTGGATTTTATTGCCTTTTTATAAATCTTTAATGGGTCTCTTATGGGTATAGTTCGCTCAGTTAGCAGTATACATTTAGAGGCATAGGGTATTTTACTGCCGTATGCCAACATTTCATTGCATATTTGTGTAAAGTTTACGCTACCATGAAGGTTACGTAGTGGTAACACTTTGCCAAACAAATCGGGGATAGGTCTGAATCTTGACAACATATTTTGGGGGTCTCTCACGGTACAATTTCCCATGTCCTCGTGATAAATTACAAGCTCCAATGGTATACCTCTTTTTCCACATTTATTGAGAAATGTCAACCATGTTTCACGGTTGTACGTTCTCTCACTCGCGGAAATCATTAAAAGTACAACAGGTGGGAGCAAAGCTGAGCTCTTTGGTTTTTTATGTCGCCAGCATCTTTTGTTAAATTGATGGCCGTGAGGAGGTTTTCTACTACAGTAGTTGCCACAAAACTTTTTCTTGTCTTTGTAATAGTATGAACATAGGTTTGATTTTACATTATGCAGTTTGGGGGTGTTGTAGCCCCTTAAATCGTTATATGCATAGATCCTAACCATTATGCTTCCGTCACAAAACTGTCCAAACCGATCCTATATCTTCCCTTATATGGGTCAGAAGTCTTGTCGATAACCAAAAACCCAAAGTTATCTTGCCAGGCCTTGGCGCATAACTCTTTGAATTTTTCAAATGACATGTCAGTTGTGACATGGTCGTTGTATATATGTTTTAAATTCATTTCGTCTTGTTTGAATAAAATGACAAAGTTTGAATTATCCCTGATTAGCTGCTTGGGAATAGCGCTATATGTCTGCCCCAAGTAAAAGGTGTCAATATGTTTATGTTTAGCCATAGTGAAATAACTCCTTATACAATTATGCTTTTCACAAGATATGTCATCGAATATCATTATAGAATTGGGTTTAGCTTTATTTGGATGTGTAACCAAACTATTGTCATCATAGGCGAAATAACCCACTTCTTTTGGTAATACCTTCTTTAAAAACTCATATTTAGGCTGGTATAGTGATTTTGAAAATACATAAATATTCTCAAACCTTAATCCGTTAGGATCGAATAATAAATTAAACAGTACATTTGTTTTGCCTGAAGAACTCGGCCCACAAATAATACAACGTATAGAGTCGGGTAATAAATTACCGTGTTTATTCTTTTTAACCATGCCACCTGCCCCAATATACTCATCAAAGTTTCTAACGGGGAATTCAACTTCCTGCTTCTCGATCCGCATCGTTAATGATTACAATATCTAATCTACAACGTGATATATACTTTCCCTGGGTGTTGTAGTTTTCCTCTGTTGGATCAAGCCAAGTCCTTTCTGTCAATCCATGAGTCATGACTACTATCATACCCCTTCCACCTTACAAGTAATTTGGAACCTTTTCTCCGTAACACTTTTTCAACCAAATATACATAACCTGTTTTAGACTTGCTAATTTCTTCAGCATAAAAACCCCCTTTAAGAATTTCACCTTTAGAGTCTTGTAGTATATATGTCACGGGTCGTGTAGGTTTAATCGCGTATATTTTAAAAGTTTCATTTGTCCAATTGGGGAGGTAACCCTTTTTAAAAACCATTTTAGCCTTACTAATCCTAACACTGTCCCCCAAATTAAACCTTTGCTTTTTAACTTTTTTACTTTTCTTGACTTTATAAATTTTTTTCAAAATATCTTTAACATGTTTGTGTTTGACATCTTTTGGTTTCATTCCAATAGTCCTATGTATAGTGTTGTTGTAGGACTTTACAATATCTGGCAATATACTCAACCATTCATAGCTACCTCTAGCTGTAAACTCTTTCCACATTTTATTTTTCAAAGTTCTGTTGAACCTTTCTACTATACTCGCTTTGAGTTCGGAAAATGTATGATAGTGATTTATTTTGTACTTTTTCATAAGGCCATTTATATGTTTATTGAACCATTCAGTACCTTGATCGGTGTGAAAGTTTTTCATTTTATGTTTAGCTAAGATTGGCTCTAACGCCTTGGCTACTTCAGGCCCTGACTTGTCTTTTAAGGGAATAGCAAAAGCAAATTTCTTCAAACAATTGATCATAGTAAGAATATACAGAAAACCCTTATTAATTTTGGCATAATTCTGCATTTCGACGAGATCTGCCTGATAAAGGTCATTAATTCCTTTTAGTGTCACCTTACGTCTAGGATAATGTTTCCTCGCGGGTCTGTGTAGCTCTTCAGCTATTGCCCTCTTTCCATCCATTTTATAAATGATGGGTTTTAATCCTTTAACATTAGTTTTATAGAGTTATTCAATGCACTTACATCTGTATCACATTAAATAAATATCATGCAAGCTAAAAGTACAGCAAGAACAAATAGCTTATCAGTCAACGAAACCACCAAACAGGATACCGTACTTCCTGTCGATAGCTGAATCAATACTGAGTCAGTCTTGAACGCAATGTGGTGTTTAGTGCAGTGTTTCGGTTGTTCGCTCGCTTGTTTTAAAGACTCGCCGCCACCACCACCACCACCGCCGACCTCACAGGAGCCAGAGTACGCGGAAATAATCGATAGGCCCCCACCTCATCGGAACCCAGTCAATGCTGTCATGAATCCCGGTTACTCTGAATAAGTAAGTTACAGTTATTTCTGTTTGCTTGAGTGGGGTTTGAGACCACTCGTGTTTACACACCCAGGTTAAACATTATTCCATACATGGGGAGTCCAGACGAAAACTTCACTCAGTTTTCCCGCTTTCACCCAGTATGAACTAATGTCCTCTCCCTTTTAGCAAACAAAGGACAGAGGTTTTTTTTATGTAGCCAATGGTCCCACCACCGCCATGGCCCGTGGAGGCCTTCCACAAACTAGTTGCCTCCTCCGCATTTTTAAATTTTTTTTGTAATCACCCCACCGGGCATATTAATTGAATGACCCAGCCAAGTTTTGAGCCAAACTATTAACTTTGCCCTACCATTCAAGGTTTACGGGTTTTTACACCGCGCCAGTGACCATCATTCAGGTTTACGGGTTTTTACACCGCGCCAGTGACCCTCATTCACACCGGACATCAAGTCCTTGTCTGTGGCAGACGCAAGAAATAATTTTCTACGGCAATTAAGCCAACTTGCCATCCACATATGGACTTACCAGGGGTTAGCCCAGCCAAAATGTGGGTGTCTGTCCACAGAACAGAAGCTTTCAAGACTAAGCCTTACTAACTTCTCACATACACACACACACACAAAAACACACACACACACACAGTGGGGTGATTTTTACATTTTTCAACAATATTTACAAAGTTGATAAAAACTTTTTTTTAAGTTACAAATACAGTTACAAATGGCTGAACCAAGATAGGCAGGGCTCACGCCTCCTGGCTCCGCCCAGAGTGGGGGGAACCAATGGGAGAGCGATTAACCACTACCACCACTTCCGCCACACTGAGGTCTGTTTCTTTGTTAGCAGCTCATGGTTCAATACTCAAAAAATGATCTTTTACTATTTCCTTGTGCATGTGGTAATGACGACCGGGTATATTATTAATATATAGATTTGAAATATAAAAAAGTGCTACAAGCCATAGTGGAATTAGGTGAGTTTTTGTAATTTATATCCAAACGGCACTGTATCGTTGTCTTCAACTATTTTCCTCTTAGGTCCTGTGATTTTAAATATTTTTGTTTCACTGATTGTTACAATGTCTCTATCCTTAGTCCTCCTGATTCGTTTCTCTTCAATTTCCAATGTTTGCTTTGCTTCACTTAAAACCATTTCTTTCAACTTTTCAAAGTTTAGAGTCTTGGAAGTTTTACAATTTAATGTCAATCCTTTATTTTACAGACTGAGACAAGGGCTTGCTTGTTAGTTGACCAAACTATGTAGGCATAGGTTTTAGGTCCCCCTGACACAAACTCTACAATATACGAACCTGGACCGTACTCTGCAAGCTCATCAGTCATTTCACCCAGGTAATCTCCTGTAGGCACTCTGTAAAGACCTCCCCGGAAGTAGTAGACCACACTGTCAGTGTCGTAGTAGCACACCTGACACCCCAAAGCATCCAGATGTTCGTATAATTTTAACCTCGCCTGTGCTGTAGTATAGGCTGATACTACGACATTGACATTACTGAGGGGCTCCCCGACCTCTTCAATATATTGCCAACTTACAACAACCACCTCCTCGTTTACCACATTGATCTTGTTGACTTGAACCTCAGGGCTTATTAACAGATCAAACAACACTTTGGATTCCCTAACTATCGATGCTTTAGTCTGGTTCTCCCTCTGTCCAAATTTACCCCAAAAACTGTTCAACATCAACTTGGCCAATGATCTCAAACCCCCATTCTTAGCAATTTTGCCCTTCTCCAATTTCATCCCTTCATGTTGAAAATAGTCTGCAATGTACTTGTCTTTGTCTTCCTCAGTCTTACACCATTCTGGGTACCCCGATGCTTCCTGTTTCATTTTTAAAAATTTATTGATGAAATCAGTAAACAGGCCTCCCTTCTCATAAGTGGCTACCTCGTACTCCCACAGCTCATACATGTCCAACACCACATAACCCTTCTCTACTGCTTTTCTCAACTCATCCATGGTCCATGTTCCCACTAAAGCTCTTTCTTGACTTTCATGTTCACACTCCCCTTGATTTTGAGTTTCCCCACAAGTACGACACAGTACAAACATTAACTTGTCATTCATTTTAGCTGGGAGTACGGGGTGGTAGAGATCCCTGGGGGGCAGGACTTTACATTTTAGCAAACCATCTACTTCCATACCTCTCTGCCTACACTCCCTATCACCAACGTAGATTGTAGGGTGACCAATTGGATATTTCCCATACTTACAAACATAAGGGTACAGGGAGCATACATCCACATACTGTATGCTTTCTCCCTCCTTTCATTTGTAGTAAGTTTTTGAATTTCCAGTTCTACCTCCAAAGAATGACTGGCGTGGGTCAAGGGGAAGGGTGTTGAGGATAGGCAAACTGTCCAAATGTTTAAGGTTTTCTTTCTTTTTCAAAGCCCTAAACTCGCACTCCCACATCTGAACAACTTCGTACTCGCTGATTTTTGACATCTTTTTCAAAGTCCTCTCGTACCTCAAATGAAGCGAATCAGAGGGATCCTCCTTCAGAGGAGCCTCTCTGTTGTAGGGAAAGCATTTTGGATACCCGTGCCAATAACACCTGTGAAATTCATACACATTCTCCCCGTCAAACCCATCGACTTTCAGCCCATTAATTTTGACTTCTTTTCCCCTGCCTGCATGCTCTATCCTCACACCTCGCTTTTCCTCTTCCCACGACAACCACTGAAGGGCTACTTTTGATTGATTATCGGTCAATCTGTACCCGTCTTTTGGTATCAAGCCAATTGTGTTTGGTTTTAAAAAGTTTCGGCGGAAGGCCAAATTGCAAGCACTAGCAATGGTGACTGCTTCAAGGAACGGGTCAACATTACATTCCTCTAGGAAAATCTTTCTAAATTTCAAACAGGCTTGAGCCAGGATTTCCACATCTGAGATGCAGTACTCCAAAATTTCTTTTTTAAAGTCAAACACATAGTTTTCAGCTACTCGTTCACTGTACCATTTCTCAAAGGCGTTGTGATTTTTCTCGAACATCGCCTCTGGGCAATAGTACTGTTTGTCTGGCATAGGGCCCACATAATTTTGATTTGCCAATGTGTTGAACAAGTGTGGGAAGTAGCCCTTCTTTTTCTCGGGAGGCAGATCGAAGGCTTTAGGGAGTGCAGAGAGGGCCATGGGGAAATAGCTCAAAGAGTCCACAAACCTTACATTGTCAATTTCCATCAAAATAATTTTGGTTCCCCTCATGATCAGTTCCGGTGTGAATTTAGTTTCCTCTAACAAATACTTTACCAAAAACTGAAAATCAAAGCCCTGACCGTTGTGAGCAATCAAACAAACTTGTTTAAACTGTTTTCTCACCTGCATGACATAGTCCATGAATTGTTGAACCGGGTCAGAGTTGAAGACTCTTGTTCGGTTCTGGCAAGCCATACAGAATTTTCCTTCAATGCATTGGTAACAAAACTGTTGTGAAACACACAAGTTCACTTTGTGAACATTTTTACTAGAATCAAAAGCCAAAGTCTCGTCTTGACGTGTTTCCAAATGAAAGAAAATATACAAGAAATATTTAGTTTTCGGCTTGCCTTTATTTACCTTCATGTAACATTTGTGGTTGGGATCTTTAAATTCGCTACAAATTTTACAAAAGACTTCTCCGCACTTGTGAGAATCACTTTCACTGATTTGAATAAGTTTTCCACAGTCAAGACATTTTTTTACTTTTTTGCATCTATCTACTTTGTGAGCAATAAAACAGTGCTGGTTTCTCATAGTCATGTTACAGTCAGGGCAAGTTATTCCCCCATGCTCCTCTTTACAGGGAGGTGAGATGGTTTGACACTGTTGACATATGTTAGAGCACCTATGCTCACCCTTATGATCATAGGGAACATGGCATGCCTCGCAAAAGTAGTTACAAACAAACGCAGCAGTCAATGAGTTGATGACATTGTAGTGACCATTATGAAAGAGCAAATTAATTTTGAATTTTGGATTGTCTACCCGGCCTTCAAAGTACACATCGTGGCCTTTACTGTCAAAATTGTACACCGTCAGTTTATACTTTTTTAGGTGGTCTTGAAACTTGATTAATTCTTGGATACCTGCCCCCTCTTCAGGTATTTCCACCCTTGCCTTCTGCATAAGTTTTTCCGCCTTCCTAGTCTGCCTTCCCCGTCTATCCATTTGAATAAGTTTGTATTCCGGATCTTTCTTCACTTTCGCTTTTCCCACCACGATCGCCCTAGGGAGACACAATTTGTCTCTATTGTTGATCACTACTATCCCCCTTCTTGATTTACATTCTTCATCGAAGGTATTGAAGAGGCCGGGTCTTACTCTACCACTACCAACAGGGAGATTTACCCGGGTGCATTCGACCTGGAAGGTGTCTGTTGATTTGATTGATTCACTGTTAGATTGCACAATCCCCCCAAAAATTTGCCAAAGGATGTCTTCATTAATTTCGGTTGCAGGTCGAAAAGTAACAAAGCCAGGTTCTTTAGATTTTAAATTTAAACTGTTTAAAGTAAATCCAAGGTAGTCACTGTCTGAAGCTTCTTCTTTCATCATGGTTACAATCTGCCCAAACCCCTGTCTCAGCCAATCAATTTCATTAGTTTCAGGAGGAGGGTTGGAAAATTTAAAGGTAATTCTAGATCCGTACAATCTAAATTTTTTGACATAGGAATCATCTCTAGAAAACAAATAAACAGGTTCAACCTTTACTTCTTCCCCATCATCATTAGGACATATGGGTGCAGACTCAACAATATCGATTTGTTCCTCGTCAGAGTTAACAACAGCCATTTCTCACAAAATAATAATAATCAAAGGACCAAAGAGGTAACTAGATATACAAAAAAGCTAAATCTAGAATAATATACAAGGGTAATTAGATAATATTATACAAAAGTGAGGTTATGTTACACTAAAGTAAGGTTATATTTAATAAAAGTGAGGTTATGTTACAAAAAGTAAGGTTATGCAATATCAAAGAGCAAAGTAACGCAGGGACGTCTTACCGGCACAGGAGCAAGTAAGAGAATGAGCCGGGGGAAGAATCCAAAAGGGCGCTGATTCTCACGACCAATGAGAGAGCAGGAAATTTCGACCAATGAGAGAGCTTGAAATTTTCATGTTGCAACAGGCAAAAGGCGCGGATTTCATTCTTTCTTACCCTCCCGCGCATGCGCGACAGCTGTGACCTTGATTTTGTTCTTCTTGTTACAGGAGGCGGGAAAAGAACGAGCGAGGGAAAGAGGAAGGTACGTATCCATTAGTACGTATTACTCTGTTTTATCTTACCTGAATATAGTATTATATGTATATGATATTCTAACATAATATACACCATTATTATAGTATACCATTCAATGATAGGAGGTAGTATGACATAAACCATTATAATATACGGTAGCGTGACGTAGTAAGTACGTATGTAAATACGTATGTAATAGGGGTAGCGTGACATAGTATGTTATAGTATATACTTTTTACTCTATGCTGTTGGCAACACCGGTACAGGGATCGGGGGCGGGGGACGGGGACGGGGGACCGTGGACGGGGGCGGGGGCGGGGGACGGGCAACTTGACATCTTTTAATACTCTATGTACACACTACACTATAGGGAATAATATGACATATTACTATCTCTATGACATAGTAAGTACATATGTAATAGGGGTAGCGTGACGTATAGCACTCTATGGGGTTATACTCTATGCCTATAGGGGGTTGGCGTGACGTATAACACTCTATGTACTGTGAGGAGGTTATACTCTATGGGTATAGGTTATGTCCGCCATTTTGGCGGGAAACAAAAGTAAGGTTATGTGTTTTGGCGGGAAGCAGAAGTGAGGTTATGTGTTTTGGCGGGAAAAGACGCCGCCATCTTGTTTTCGGTGACATTTTGGCGGGAAACTTTGTGGATTCCCTGTTTCCAAGCGCTGGGTACCCTACTGGTATCCATAGAACGTTTTCTATGGACATGCAAATAAAGGGAAAATAACATGCACTTCATATGGGAAAATGGAGTTTTTTGGCCATAACTAAAAAACTAAAAAGGATAGAATATTTGTGTAAACTACAAAGTTGTAGGAATTTTGAAGGCCTTTAAAATTATAAGATTACATGTACTACATGTTGCTATTTGAATTTTTTTTATTTTCAAGGCTACCAACATTTTTTTAAATTATTTTTTTCCTAAAATTTAATATTATCAAAACATTGTCATGTGACAAATCGTGGTAAAGCTGAGCTACCATGGATTTAGGATTTCGAATCAGAACTGAAAAATATTTAATGGCTTAGAAAATACAGGGGTTTCCGTAAATATCGAAAATTTTCACAAAAATGGCCGCCATTTTGAAACGGATTGAGATAATTTAGTTCTGTTTCCACCAAAATGTTTCTTTTAACTAAACCTTTAAAATGATATAAATGTCGCTATAGGTTCACATTATAAAATTTGGCGATTCGAAGTCATCACCTTCATTTCTGGAACACCCTGTAGATAAATCGCGAAGAAAATATTTTAAATGATTTCTTTGTACACAAATTAGTAGGGAATAATTTTATTTGGCGTTTCTACGTTAAACCGTTCTCCCGTTACAATAGGTAGACGGGTGGTCTGACTCACCCTGTATATATTCCCTTACATTTCTTTCTCCTGCCTTTTAGTTTGGACGCTACAACAAAAAGGGACCGAGATGATGTATTGTTTATGAGTTCCATTTTTTGGTATGACTTAAAATGTATTTCATCCTGTAAAGTGTTTGATTTTTTGAATTGCCACCCACCACGAGAACCAGTGGCCCAGGTACAGGGCCAGACAGGCTTGCAGCTGGAGAAGGATAACGGTGTTATCGATCGGACGTGCAGACTTGTGTTGGCGTGACAACTCTAGGCAGGCAGCAAGTCTGCTGTTTAATCAATAATTGACAACTCTGTTGATGAAGGTACCTGTACAGTTAAAGCATATACAAAATACAGTAATATAACTGGCGCCAATTCTTGGGGCCCAGTCCGCGCATGGGGTGGGGAGTGGGTAGGCTGGGAGGAGAGGGGAGTAGTAGCGGCAGCGGCGGCCGACAGTGTACTAGCCTGGCTGCGTATATTCGGCAGCTCGCACATAGTTACTACTTCTGTGTCAATCGATGTTCAGAGTATCAAGACGCTTTAATAAATACTAATGAAATATTTCATATTATTGTCTAGAATTAAAACAGATCATTAATCGTCAATAATTGTCAATGTTCCGCCGGTCAATGTTTTTAAGACGACATGTAGTGACACGCTATTGATGAAGGCTGAGAGCAGAATGACAGTGACGCGCTGAGAGAGCTGCGCTCTAGTGACGCGTTGTCGCGCATGCGCACTAGCCGTTTTTGCTACCGCGCATCCACCGCACTGGACCGCAAGAATTGGCGTCAGTTATACGTTGTACTTAATCCAAAAAGATTATGAGGACAATTTCAATATTTTTGCACTCTAGCCCTATAACTATCTCATTACAATATTGTTTTTTTTTAATAAAATTAAAGAAAACCCACAATGTACCGTAATAATAAAGCAGTATAATCATTGAAACAAACTTATAGTTATTATAATACAACAAGTGGGTAATTACTTTAGTATGTAAACTATAGAATCTGTTAAAGGATTATTACTTTCAGACAGTAACACACATTACATGAGTGTTTTTGTTATACGTAAGCTAAACAAATCTGTTTCTGCCATGGCATTTCTTGATTTTAAAATTGTTTTAAGAGGTATTTTAATCCTAAAATTAACAGTTTGCTGTTTAATCAATAATTGACAACTGTGTTGATGAAGGTACCTGTACAGTTAAAGCATATACAAAATAAACGTTGTACTTAATCCAAAAAAATATCAGAACAATTTCAATATTTTTGCACCCTAGCTATTTTTAGCTTCTTGTAAAATATTATCAGTTAATAAAGCAATCCCGAACTGTTTCTCTGTATTACAAAGCATTTTACCATCAGTCTGATAGTAGTAATCCACTTCCCATTAGTTTTGAAACCCCCATGATGAAAAGGATTTTTCAGTTGGTTATTTTTTCTACACAAACGAGCCTTATCAATGATTGAAGCTAAAAGCAGATAGTACCAACAGTACCAATGAAGAAGACAGGTGACAGTAATTCTAATTCAAAATACCTTCGGTAACGATAAGAACTACGTTAAGAAATTTTATTGCACTAAGTCTGCCAGCTTCTGAATCGAAATGCAACATTTGTCTTTTTGAGACCAAATTTACCCAAGAGGGTGAATGAATCTATTTACGGCATCTCCGTTACGGCATTGTCGCGTGGGGAGCAGCATCTGCCAAAAACATTGAAAGAATACTTGTACTACAGAAGAAAACAGTAAGAACGATTCTCAGACAACACCCGCAGGAGCACTGCAAGCCGCTTTTCATCCATTCAAGGATCCCCACCATAGTATCTCTCTACATCCTAGAAACCATAATCCTAGTCATAAACTCTAATCCTGTTCTTAGACAAACCCAGCACTCTCACAATACCCGCCATAGAACAAATATAGATCTTCCTAAACACAGATTACAGAAATTTAGTCATACTCCACAATATTCTGGCGCACTTTTTTACAATCTACTACCAGACCATCTAAAACAGATTCAAAATAAAACCACATTCATCAGAAAACTTAAAACTTATTTCACTGAAAATCCATACGACACCACATCAGAATATATAGAAGACCACACATTTAATCATAAGAAGTGAGCTCACTCCGCGAAGCCCCACCCGGAGGGAAGAAGAATTGACGAACTCCCAATCATCCGATTGCGGCAGTGACTGCAGAAGTATGAAGTAAGTAAGTAAGTATGAATGTCTCCAGCGTTAGTGTAGTTACTGCTAATAGGTGCATTGACCTTTGGGTATACTGTTTTTGGGCATTTACATGTTAAGTTTGGTTTAATTAGTTTATATAGTTTTAATTAGTTTTTATTTCTTGTATTGTAGTTGTGGGTGTTCATTTGTAGTGGAAATTGTGATTTATTCTTCTGGACAAAACAGGCACTTTGTAGAATGTACATTGATGCAAGGGTTAAAATTTTATGTTTTTTTAAAGAGAGGACGACATGAATTTATTTTAGGAATCTTAAAAAGAGTTCGTAAGGCCTTTTTTTGAAGGATAAATACTTTTTTGATTTATTACTGAGACCCCAGAACATAAGGCCATATGAAAATTGAGATTCAACGTAGGCATGATAAACCAATTTAGTAACGTTGACGGAGCAACATCTTAATAAACTCTTGATCATAAATATCCCATTGCTTATCTTCTTACAAAGGTGCTCTATATGGATGTCCCAGGATAAATTATTTGATATAGTGAGTCCAAGAAATTTCACATTGCTGCATGGAGAAACAATAGTTTCATTTAACATCAAGTGGATGTCTTCTTATGTCTTCTTTAAAAATCGCTTATGTCTCAAGATATCTTAATGAAACTTGATACTGTATGTGGCTTCATATAGTTAAGAACTATTGTATATTAGCCTGAAATCCCCCATTTTTTCATTTCCGTGGCAGTAACCTTGCACACATATTTTCTATGTTATTCTTATGGGAAGAAAATAGAAGTCTATGTCATCCTTATTTTTTAACATAACGATAAAACTTGGCATAAGGCTTCTTCTAGTCGAGGTTTATTGGATACCACCCAATTTATACATACCTATTGCAACACACCTGAAAACTTCATCCCCATGTTATTCTTATGGAGAATACAAAAAAATGTCACATTCAAGCTTGTCCACCTTGGAGAAAGCCCCCAGATTGAGGGCTCACAAACCCATTTTTGAAACTCCCCAGGATGCCCCTTCAAAACTGCACAGCTTTTACATGTGCACTTATGACGTAATTTTTGACCTCCCAGCTCCCGGTCTAATAGCCTAGCAGTAAAAACAACTGCAATATTGATTAAGCTTTTACTTTTGGACCTTTAACTGACTAATTTAAAACGTACAACGCACAAACGTCTTATTCCCAAACGGATGTCAACGCGCTAAAACAAATTTCAGTTGTTTAAGTCAAATTACTAGCTTTGGATGAACAAAAACATAACATCTTCGTCATTGTGTGTCTGGCATTGTCGGTTACAAAAACTCTGATTAAACTGAAGTAATAAACTAAACTCACAAAATTATATTAACTTTGTATATTTTATTAATTATTAATTAATTACTGACTTTCCCAGTTACATTTCTAAATATCTTAATTAGAACAAATATTAAGTTTAACCTCATACTGGATTAGATTCTGAAAATTAAGTTTAATAAAAACTGCGCAGGTGTAAAAAACGTGACGTTGCATTTTATAGTTGCCAGATTAGAAATGTTATAGTATTGTAAAGGTTCGAATAAAATAAGTTTTGCTTACTGATATCATGAGTATTTTAAACATGTTCTAGAAACTAAAAAAGTATTCTTATTATTGATTTTTCAGATTAAATAATTTAGTTTCCTCAACGTAAATGTTAGTATTAGTGTTATTTTATTGAACATGTCAAAATGAATAAATTTCCCGAATAACATTTCACCATTGGATGATAAATACAGCAATGTTTTTTCAGGAAATGATAGACCCGAGAGAAATTCGCTCTGGAGATGGCAGTTGTTATCATAATGATCGTCGTTTATCATATCAATATTTCCAATTTTTTTCTTTTCTGTTATCGTCTGCGTCATCTCTTGAACTAGTTTTCGTTGTCAAGACACAAATATTTTTCTAGAAAATCAGGAAATGAAATCATAAAAATAAATGTTTAACTTCCGAAAAATTATTAAATGTCTACTGTATGATATTAGTTCAATAATACAGTACCTCCATCAAGTTTATTAGGCATTTGATAATTATTTGACGTTTACTATGATTTTTCATTATGAATTAAGGATGTAATGTATAGATAACTTACGTGAATAATAAAATGATATAAGAGATCTCGGTGTAGACTTTCGACCTTCAGTGGAAGAACCAAACAAAAACTTGCATTATAAAACTTAGTCTGATCTTTTCAGCAGCCAAGTGATTAAGGATTGTGAGGTTGAATGAGGATTAATGTTTCAGAAACATAATTCTTAGTCTCTGCCAGACGAGAAGAGTAACCAGCGTTCAGGCCGCATCAAATATCGTGGTAATTATAAAGATATAATTACAATATATTTTATAATTTTAATTTTTAACATGTTTGTGGACGTATCAACAGAAAATTGTATGCATAATATGACACAAAAGACACAATCAACTAAAATAAATCATCCTAGTAAATTGTTATCAGTTTTTAATTAACAGTTTATTATTATTATGTTTTAATAATATACTTTTCGAATTAATTGTCAAACTTTAGCGTATGACAAATAAATTTATGAAAAAGGTAATAATAATTTTTCTTTGATACTTAACGAGTGCATTAATAATAATCACTTGTTACAATATATTTCGTTATAAATAAATTAATCATACTTCTATTTCAATTAATGGTATAATTATTTGGATTACAACAAAACTTCACCACGTATTTCCCATCACACTTCAGCATTTATCAGCTTAAATTAAAATGAATACAAGCAAAGCTTTAAACTTAATTGATACAAAACAATAGAGATTATAAACGCAGGCCGCTTTTAGTCTTTTAAACTTAAGGAGACCCTTTGTTTGAAATTCATTGTTGGTGATGGTGATTTTATATTTTGATTAGGATTTTTGCGGACATTTGCCATCACTGATTAGTAAAAAACAAGTTTCACGACGTTTCGGGATCTGGAATCTGATCCCGTCTTCAGGTGGAAGAAAACCTAGAACATAACAAGATTAGTAACACATAGCCAGGAAAACCTGGAGAAAAACACAGCTAAAACAGAGAACTGTAAAAGCAGTCACAAAAACAATAAGCTGAAAAGAAAAACAATACACAAAATAACACAGGAATCACAAGTATCAAGAATCACCATGCCGGAGAGAGCACGTCCACACCCAATCAGAGCTGAGCTGAGACTGGTGGGAGGAAAGCAAATGGCGGCGGCAACGGAAATGGCGGCGCCCACAGCCAACCAAATCACGGCGCGCTACCGGTGGCGAAAACCTGAAACAGAGACATGTGATATGCAAATTCCGTGTGTCTGTTTGTGTCTTTTTAGTTAATTTTTAACCTGATTTTTCCCCTTGGCCTTGCTACGGGTTAACATGTTATGAGAATTTTGAACAGAATTGTTAGTAATTACCCTATTTGCTGACACTTTATTTTCCCTGTCTTTCAATTCTTTGTTTAATATTGGTAGCCATACTGGCCTTATTTCAAGTGAAGATTGACTGATTGGTTGGTCTGCTAGTTTTATGTATGAAGATTCAATTAGTTTTCTTTTGAAAAAATGAGGTTCGCGGTGTACTATTTTTGCTTCGTCAAAATTCATCTGGTGATTTTCAGACCAGCAGTGTTGAGCAATGTTTGATTTATCCACTAAGCCCTTCCTCGTGTTATCTTTGTGTTCTTTGATTCTAACATTTAAAGGTCTTTTTGTCTCGCCATAATACGGCCTAGAGCAACTATTGCAGTTTATTCTGTAAACACAGTTTTTAGATCCCTGAGTGCCATTTTTTGGTTTGGTTTTTACGAGACATTGCCTAAGAGTGTTTTGTGTCCGCCATTTGCTTTCCTCCCACCAGTCTCAGCTCAGCTCTGATTGGGTGTGGACGTGCTCTCTCCGGCATGGTGATTCTTGATACTTGTGATTCCTGTGTTATTTTGTGTATTGTTTTTCTTTTCAGCTTATTGTTTTTGTGACTGCTTTTACAGTTCTCTGTTTTAGCTGTGTTTTTCTCCAGGTTTTCCTGGCTATGTGTTACTAATCTTGTTATGTTCTAGGTTTTCTTCCACCTGAAGACGGGATCAGATTCCAGATCCCGAAACGTCGTGAAACTTGTTTTTTAAGGAGACCTTTAAGAGATTCCATGGAATTAAATCTAGACGTAAAGTTGTCTTGGAGAGCGCAATAGTCTCACCCCAAAGCCTTTTTTTATAACTTTGGATTTTAAATGTTTTGCGAAGAGGAATGTTTTACTGAGCCACTGAAGCAACTAGGAAATATTCGAAAATAAAGATAATTTAGTGTGACAGTAATATTAAGTTTAATTTATGATAGATTTACTGAATCTCGTCCAGATTCATCATCAATGCAAGCGGTGAAAGTATATAGGCAATAAGAGTCAGCAAATTCCATTTTCGTAAAAAAAAACTAGGAAATAAATGTAATGTTATATTTCTAGAACGAATTACTAAATCAGCTTATCAAAACATTTGGGAATCGAATTATATTGTTTGTTACTGTTCATAACAAATAGTAAAACCTTAAATTAACTAAAATCATTTTGAAGATAAATAATTGCTGGCAGAATTGTACGATTTAATTTGTTATTTATTTTTTATAATTAATAATTAAAGCATATATCAAATGGATTAATTACGGATCATTCATCAATTAAAACTTACGTCAATCGAAACAACGAAATGAGTATCTGGTTGCTCTTCATTGGTTGAAATCACTATTGTGATTTCTTCTGTATGTGAACAGACAAAGTATAGGGTCTATGAAATGTAATCCACTTCATTAGCAGAAAAAGTAGACCCCTGTTTTGCATATAAAATGGGTTTTGGATCAAATCTTGCCAATTGAATGCGGCTGAAAAAGAATGTTAAATTGGGAAAATTGCCTGTAGGCCAAAAAACTCATCGATGTTGTCATCATCCAATAGGATTAAAGAAACTTTCACGAAATTTTTACCAGTAAAACATTCAGCCCTTAGTGTAAAGAATTTACTTATTTTAAATAAAAAATAATATTTAAACGGTTTTAACAAAATGGTTTTTGTAAAAAAGGTGGAAATTCCTATAAAATAGTTTTTTGAAGTAGTTGTCAAACTTACAAATAAGATTTCATTTGTTAGTATTCAATAACGTGAATCGTAGCATACGTTTTTGGGAATATCTCACTTTTTCTTACGCACCTAAACGGCTGACCAGAGTTGACCTGAAATAATTATCCACAACAAAATAAATTACAAAAACCCGTGTTAGGAATATGTTGTTGATTAGATTCACGAATAAAAACTATTTAAAGATTGTTTTGGTTAGAGAGTCAAAAAATAACATAATTCAATGAATGTTCATTAATTTGCAAACTATTGCCTATTGTTCTTTCCGAAACTCAAAAATCCAGCTTAAAACGTTTTCAGCGAATTTCCCCTTTAAGGAAGAAGCTATTACCGTAGGTCTCATGGTAAGACCTAAGCCCGAGACCATGACAACTTTTCGTTTTGGGCCCACCAGAAGCAAAAAACACCATTCATTAGAATTTATATATATATATATATATATATATATATATATGTGTGTGTGTGTGTGTGTGTGTGTGTGTGTGTGTGTGTGTGTGTGTGTGTCTGTAAGCACGATAGCGGCCGTAAATAAGGTCCGATCTCAATGAAATTTAGTACAGACATGTAAAGTGGTAATCAATCGGACGAGTTCGAAAACCAGCCTGATCGGACCGTCGGAAGGGGGGGTTTAGGGGGATAAACCACCTCAAAAATGGGGTTTTTCAGTTTTTTACTCGCAAAAAGATTAATTGTCTAATTTTTGTTGGCACCATTGAATTCAGCTCATAAAACAAACAATTTTGTATTTTGAATCATTGCTCTATGACTATTGGACAGAGATATTGAAAGTGGTAAACACAGTTCGTTGTCCCAATGTTAATCTTATGGGAAATTCTATATCTTGCTTATTTCTCAACCCACCTCAATAAAACTTAGTTTGATGCTTCATCTAGATGAGATCTAATGCTTAATAGTCTAAAATCCCCGATACTTCAATTTTTGTTGCAAGAAACCTGCATACTCATTCCCCATGTTATCTTTAAAAAAAAATTATATCTCCCGATATCTTAATTTTATTTTTTTACATAGAAAAATAAAATTTATGTTTGTTGGCACTATTGGCACTATAAAATTTTTGTTGGCACTATTGAATTCAGCTAAAAAAAACAAACAATTTAGTATTTTGAATCACTGCTCTATGTCCATTGGTTACCGAGACATTGAAAGTGGTAAACACAGTACGTTGTCCCAATGTTAATGTTAACCTTATGGGAAATAAGTAAAATTTTATATCTCGGTTATTTCTAAACATATCTTAATAAAACTTGGTGTATGGCTTCTTCCGTTAAATACTGAGGCAAAACCGACCAGTTTTAACATACCTGTTGCAGCAAACCTGCATACTCATTCCCTATGTTATTCTTAAGGAGATTACAACAAATGTCAAATTTCGCTATGTTAGATTGAAATATGTTATTTTGCATTTCGCTGAGTATGCAGATCTGCTGCAACAGGGGTATTATTGATAAACATAGAAACAACAACACGTTCCTCACGAGTAATCAGGGTTGTGAATCATATCATGGTTGAACAGCTTTTGTCGATAATCCTCGCAATAAATATGTTGCAGTGTTACCAGCCTCTAACAATAACAAATGAGTTTCTCATGTATAGCCACCACTGCGTCTCCAATGTCAGTAACAGTTGGTGCCACTGTTAAGCTGCAGTCACACGCCCGGAACATCTGATTGGCCAAACAACAAGTAACTAGTCAGCAACTTTCAATGTGGATGTGGTTTTGTACATTTAAGAATTTCCGTCATAGCAAATCCACTAAGTCTACTGCAGCCTTGTGTCCATGGGGGAATGCATTGTTGTCTATTAAACTGGCATTGTATACCTACTGTTGGTGATGAATTGTATAATTAAACATATTTCAACCAGTTTCCTTTGTACATGTTAATGATTCCATACATACATTTTAAAACACAAATTACTTCTACAGAAACTCCGGTTTGTTCTAAAGCAACTCACAATTTTGTAGGCATTGTACAGCGGAGATGAAGTTTTAAACATTTAATTTGACATCTTGGTACAATATCCGCTCCGTAGTTTTCCTTAATCCCTAATCCCAAATCTCTTATTTGATTAAATAATCCCCTCCAGCGTGTTTACTCTGGCCGGTACCAGAGTTGAAAAGAAAGCCTTGTCGTATTTGCATATTTATAAAACATGGCTTTATATTTCTTTACCAACGAATTTAATATTAACTTCAGCGATCTTTCGCAATAATATTTACAAGATGCCGAAAAATATTATTTTCTTAGTTCTCTTATTATAAAAATCTAGTTCATTTTTGTATGTTGACGTGATTAGGGTACAGTTTTTGAAATAAAAGTAATAATTTCTGTATATACAGTGAGCAATGTCTCTTCAGTGTCAGAAATGATAATTTATTTATGTTTAAACTTAATTTAAAATTAAAAAATATAACAAAAATTTAAACTTAAAAAAGGCACTGTTTAATAAGTATATGTAATAGCATTGCTATTAATTATATTTTTGCAATAACTTGATCATATCAGTTAGGATTCAACAGATATAGAAGTCTTGGATGAAGAATAATGAATATCTTAAATTATTTGACTTACGTCCAACAATCCTGATTTTTATTCTGGATGTACGCGTTTCAGCCTAGGCCATCATCAGCATCCATAAAAAATATACTTGTACACTAGGTTTCCTGCATTCTTCGCTGTTTTGCATACTGCATGCAGGAAACCTAGTGTACAAGTACATTTTTTATGGATGCTGATGATGACCTAGGCTGAAACGCGTACATCCAGAATAAAAATCAGGATTGTTGAACGTAAGTCAAATAATTTAAGATATTGACAAAACCAATCCGTGCTACAAATCATAAATCAAGAATAATGAATGTTTAGATTTGATAATATCTACTGGAACTTGATACCAAACTAAACAATCTAAAAGAAAGGTAAAAATCTAAACTTTCCATGAAACGTTCTGTAGCACTTCTCGTTTGGACAATACTCTTCATAATTTAATCATGGAGCCTCTTCATTTTCCAACCTCTTTTGTATTCACAGAGCTAAACAGTCATTTCTATGCACCAGTTTCCTTTTGTTGTATTTAAGATTTTAGTAATATAAAATTATATTGCGGTCTCAGTAATATATATTTGTTTAACAAATCCTTTAAAATCTTGATGTTTCTTGAAGTTTTTCGTTTTTCGCTGAGGAAATATTTTTGGTTTTTAATTTATTGGGTTATTTTGAAACTATCTGATACAGACCTAAAATTATATAATTATATATGAATATATATATATTTATATATGAATTATATATTTGTATATTTATATTGTACATGATGAGTCTTCTAACAATAACACATTGTACACGAACGGTTTGAGATACAAGGACGAAACAAAACGTTTACCTTCTTACTCATATCCAAGGAACAACGTAAATATAGTTTTAATCTTTTTAAAGTACTAAGTATTCCAAAAACCGGAGGTTATGGGTTCGAATCTCAGATTTCCAAATGTAAATATATGTCATGTTATACACCATGGCAAAGCTCTAAGCAATAAGTATGGTTAAACAGACTCCTCTTATCTTTATAAATTTGTAAATAGCGGTCATTTCCGTGGTATACATTGGTATTTGCGGAACGCTCTGTATCTCGAGAATCAAAAGATAATTTTTGTTCTGTTTAAAAATTATTATTCTTTAAAAACATGGATTTAATTTTGTTATACAACATGCTAAAATGTATATAATATAAGTTTTTTACGATACATTTAATTTTTTCAAATGATTGTAGTACTGAAAATAAAACTTTTAAGAAAACCCATATGCAAATTTGGGTATTATTAAAAAAGAAAACAACGACTTTTTAATGTATATTTAACAGGTCGTTAAGTAGCAATTCGTATCTTTGGTCGTTTTGTAGCAATGCATACTCCATTTTCCCATATAAAGCCCATGATTAATGTGCAGTAATGCCTTGAGGACTCCAGATTTATTTATGGATGAGAAAAAGTAGTTTTTATATTATAACTACGAAACCACTAAAAGTAGGAGGAGGTAGGTATATATTGAAAAGCTTCTGGTTTGTGCAAGACCTGTAAAATGATCCGCTATTTTACAAATGCTGTTAGTTTTTTTTAGGGGTAGCAACATAAACAAAATAAATGCACTGTAAAAAAACATATTTTGCATACATGCTGGCATTTCGTATACAAATTGAATCTGAGTTCATAAGGAGAAGTCATTCTTAAACTGAACCAAACAAGTTTTGCTGTTCTCGAGGTACTAGGGTATTTAGTAAATACACCCGTTGCAGCAGACCTGCATACTCAGCGAATTTAAAATGCAAAACAACATTTCAATCCAACATAGCGAGATTCAACATGTTTTTCTAAGCTCCATAAGAATAACATGGGGAATGAGTATGCAGGTTTGCTGCTACGGGTATATTAAAACTGGCTGGTTTTAATTCAATATTTAGTTGATCTGAACTAGAAGAAGCCATTTACCAAGTTTTATCAAGATATGATGAGAAATAAGGGAGAAGAGAATTTTCTTTATTTCCCATAAGGTTAACATTGGGACAACGTACAGTGTTTACCACTTTCAATATCTCGGAAACCACTGGACATAGAGCAGTGATTAAAAATACTAAATTGTTTGTTTTTTTGAGCTGAATTAAAAAATGCTAGCAAAAATTGGATAATTTTAAATTTTCTATGTAAAAAACTCAAAAAACCCATTTTTGGGGGGGTTTACCCCCCTTTACCCCCCCCTTCCGGTGGTCCGATCGGGCTGGTTCACGAACTCGTCCGAGTGATTACCACTTTACACGTCTGTACCAAATTTCATTAAGATCGGTTCATATTTACGGCCGCTATCGTGTTAACAGACATATATATATATAAATTCGATTGAATAGTGTTTTTTGCTTCTGGGGGCCCCAAAATGAAGTTAAGTCTTACCATGAGACCTACGGTAATAGCTTATTCCTTTAAGGAAATTCGCTAAAAAAACATTATTTCTACTAAATTGGCCGCCATTTTTAAACTAATAAAAACAAGTGAATTCCGTTATCATTACATTGTTTGTCTTGTATAGAGCTTTAAAACGATTCACTACATGACATAATACAAATTTAAAAATGCAAAAATTCAAATCCACGACCTCCAGTTTTTGGGTAACCTTGTATTTTAAAAGGGTAAAAAAATTAACGTTGTAGCTCGGGAATGATTTAGTGGGGAAAGGTTTTGTTTCGTCCTTTTTTGTCAAGCAGTTTGTCTAAAATCCGTTGTGGACGGCTTAAAAGACTCGCCCTGTGTATTGTTTTAAAAATTAAATATCGAAGTACTCAATATTTCTTTATTTGAACACTGATACATGTTTCAGCAACCAGGGCATGATCACAGCCTGTTTTTGAATAATTAATTACCAATGATAAGATAATAAATACTGATTTATACTTCGTAACTACTAATAATTAATAACTGGGAATAGTTATTTGTGTGCTGAGTGAGGAAAGTAAAACATTTCTTAAGAGTGAAAATGTTGGCGCCCGAGCTTGCGAGAGCGACGATTTTCACGAGGGAGACAATGTGCTTTACTCTCGAAATACATCAAACATTTTTCCCCCACCTGCAGTATTAATTATCCAATCCTTAAAATCTACTTCATTAATTTAGTAATTAACAAACAATATCCATTTTGTTTCAATCTACAGTGAGTGCCTTGCATACTAGTACCATACAGACTACTATGAACTTGCGATCAGATGATGTTGCAGCATTCTTACTCGCTTAATTCGTTGAAGTTCTCACAGGTGATTTTTGTCAAAGTTATTCTTATATGATTATTGATTATTCCTGCCACTAAATCAGCTGTATATCCTGAGCCTACAAGCTGTTGAAACTCAATATATTTGTATGTGTGCGATGAAAATTTGAAGGCGCTAAATTTTGAATTATTCATTTCAATATTATTCTTGTGGGTTTACGTTGTCTCCCGCCGGTAGACAAAATAATGACTTTACTCCCGCTGGGAGACAAAATCTATTTTACTCACTCATTACAAGGAGTAAAAAGCGTCAAAACATAGCAGGTGGGAGGAAAAATAGTTTTTCCCTAATTGTTCTCATAAAATCCAAACATTATTTGTATTAGTTACTTAAACAAAATAAAAATCACCCAGTAAGGTGATAAGTGATCTAGAAAGTGACTGAAAGTGAGTTACGTAGACCATTTTCAACCTGGTTTATACAGTCAGAATGTTTTTATCCAACAAAATTTTATTTACGAAAACAATTTACATTTTAGTTCACTTATAATTTCTTCTTAGCTTGAGGTTTCCTGGATGAGTTTAGAATGGCGAAGTTTTCTTCCGTATCATTAATCCGTCCATTATGAAATCTTCTGGCCTCAGTTAATGTGCAAAGTTCGCCCCAACTTCCCCGAGGAACTTTTTAGATGCAAGTTAAAAGTGTGGGCGTTTGGTTTCAATAAAATCGACAACCCTTAAAAACGGTAAAAACTGTTTAAACACCGTTACTAAACTTGATAAAATGTGTTCTCATCTTAATTATATATTTTGTTTGATTACCATATTAACTGTTGTACCCTTTCTTTGAAAGGCTTGGTTGAGTTATGTCCTGAAAGTATATAACATAATTATAATTAACTTCACCTATAAAGCAAATTTTGTTCAATAAACATATATTACCAGTCTTGATGTTGCAGAAAAATATATGGTTTCCAAATATTTTGTAGCAGCTTAACACAATACAAGAAGTTTGAATAAATATTTGAATGAAAAGACCACATGCTCAAATATATTTGAATACATCTCCACCATGAAATATCTACAAACGTTGTTTTTGTAATCGATAACAAAAAATCAAAAGAAAAAGTGTGTTAGTTTATGAAATTTTGCTTTCATCGTTTTATTATAGTCAAATCAATGCAATTTGCATTTTATAGTAGGTGCTATAGGTAAAGCCAAATAAATTTCCCTCTTAGTTTTTCATATTAATAACATCACATAGCTCTGAAGCCAGTGCAATTACTCCTTTCCAATTACACTTGTGGTGCATAATCTGAATAATGGTAATAAAACATGAGTTAAGTCAATTATTCAAAGTGGGTAGTAGTCAACCAGTTGATTTTTTTTCAGTTTTTACCCATACAAAATTTTGAAACTCAAACTTTTCCAACTTTTTCTAAAAATTTAATATAAAAATAACCCCGTTGCAGCAGACCTGCATACTCAGCGAATTTCAAATGCAAAACAACACATTTTAATCCAATATAGCGAGATTTGACATGTTTTTGTAAGCTCCATAAGAATAACATGAATGAGTATGCAGGTTTGCTGCTACAGGTATATTAAAACTGGCTGGTTTTAATTCAATATTTAGTAGATCTGAACTAGAAGAAGCTATTTACCAAGTTTTATCAAGATATGTTGACAAATAAGCGAGATATAGAATTTTTCGCAACACTACACTAGTAAGTAGCCGATTTCCGCTTCCGTTTCAGTGTGGGAAGTCGCCGTTTACAAAAGAGTACGGCAAATATCAGCTGTAGTGAGGTAACAAATCAGCTGGAGTGCGGTAAAGAGTTTGCATTGAGCATTTACCGCACGAGTGGTAACTCCACGAGTGGTTGCCAACTCAAGAAAAAAAAGTGTATCACACATTTACATACATTACACATAACCACAACGTACACATGTTAACTATGACGACCATATCTCAATTGAAAATAAACTGGTTTCCCAGGTTGCGACTACGTACAGTTAATAGCGATAAGTTAATAAAGAGCAGGATTATTTAATCAATTATTCCCGCCTGTGTGACGAGGTCGAAGTCGAGACAAGTCGCTCGACTTGCCTTGCTGCAAAGCGGACGCACACAGCAGAAGGCGAGGCGAGTCGAGGCATCCAAAGTTTTGGCGCGGTTTCACGAGTCCAGTCTCAAATGTGCTTTCGCAGGTGATTGACATAGGTTACAAGTGTCTCTGCTGCGCGCTATCGAGACACGATAGATATGGAAGAAGAGACTGTTCTCATGTTGTGGGGTTTCATACAGCTGCTGGATCAAAATGTGAAAAACAGAAGAATGTGGGTACATTTTATAAATGAGAAAAGGGATATAAGTGGATTTATAGTTGAGCTGCGGTCAGATCCGGCACTGATAAAGAGAAACAATGCACAACTCAAATCACACTGCGTGAACACTTGACAGTAGTCAAGCTCAGAGTGGGTGAATTAACTCCCTCCCGCACATGCGCAGAACGCTCCGACTGTCAGCGACTGTCCATGCGACGAAATTTTTGACTGCTTCGCTTTTTGATTAAAGGCGCCTTTTCGCCTCGCCTCGCCTCGTCTCTTGCAGTGTGTGGTGCTCCGTAACCGCCCATGCGTTCTCTGTCGCTTAAGACTCCTTTAGTCAAAATGCCTCGCCTCGCCTCGCCTCGACTGATGCAGTGTGTGGCCGGCCTAAGACGTATTCCTTGAAAGGCTTACCGTGCGCAACTCATCCGGAAAGGTGGTTACGTTGCTCGCATGAAATTCCCGCGCTCCGCAAGCGTCGCGCGTGAACTATCGTGCTCGCACGTAAACACCTACTTCCCGCACTAGTTGCGTAATATACTATTACTTATTTCCCATAAGGTTAACATTGGGACAACGTACTGTGTTTACCACCTTACGTAAAGTCCAGCTTATGTAAAGTAGAGCTTATGTAAATAAGCTCTTCAATATGTATCTCGGCAACCAGAGGATATAGAGGAATGATTCAAGTTACTAAATTGTTTGTTTTTTCGAGCTGAATTCAATGGTGCCAACAAAAATTCAATAAACTTTATTTTTTATGTAAAAAACTCAAAAAACCCATTTTTGGGGGGTTTATCCCCCTTTACCCCCCCTTCCAATGGTCCGATCGGGCTGGTTTACGAACTCGTCCGAATAATGACTACTTTACACGTCTGTGCCTAATTTCATTCCAACCGGACCATTTTTGCGAGCGCTATCGTGCTCACAGACACACACACACACACACACACACACACACACACACACACACACACACACACACACACACACACACACACACATAAATATATATATATATATATATATATATATATATATATAAAATTTTGAACGAATAGTGTTTTTGGCTTCTGGGAACCCCCAAAACAAAAAGTTATGGTGGTCCCGGGCTTAGATCTTACCATGAGTCCTACGGTAATAGCTTCTTCCCTTTAGGGGAAATTCGCTAAAAACATATTTTTTTTCCTCTAATATCATATGGGACGAGCTGTTTACGTTTGTTTTCAGGGTAGCAATTTCGTGACGTCCAGTTAAGTTACCTCATTTAAACAGCTTCTCTTTTATTTATTTAATTTTTTTAAAACCTTAACTGCCCGTTGCAAAAGGCAAATAAGCCTATGCGGCGATCTAAAGACAGCGAGGTGCCGTAGCCTCAATAGTCACAAAGTCTAGCCAGAGGTGACCGCTCATGATAGAGCTGGGATCGAACCAGCAGCGTTTGACACTCAGGGCCAGCGCTTTACCTCTGAGCTACCGCCTTGGTAAAGACCCAGTCTAAGAAAAATAGTCTCAGCACTTGTCATATGTTGCAATTCATTTTCTTGTCCGCAGGGCAACACTAGTGTTTCAAAGTGGCCCGCAAGC
Organism: Flexamia atlantica; assembly: GCA_035578135.1. Classification (NCBI taxonomy): domain Eukaryota; kingdom Metazoa; phylum Arthropoda; class Insecta; order Hemiptera; family Cicadellidae; genus Flexamia; species Flexamia atlantica. Next base: position 592,096 of record JAQJVK010000032.1, read on the forward strand.
ACAATTACTACAACAATTAGACACCATCTGCTTGTAATAATTGTACTTATGTGCCAGCCACCAGGATCGCCTAGGGAGGACCCTTTTTCATCTGATTGACGAGACTGTATTTGTTGTTAAACAGTGAATTGTGAAACAACGTGTGGTTTGCTTGTGTACGTAGTAATTGTGCTTGCGTGCCACCAGTGTTGCGGAAGGGGGACACTTTTTGCCACCAAGTGACGGAACTATATTTTTTTAGACAGCTGCAAAGCGTTCTCTATCGTACTCTATTTTGGATGTAATCACACACAGCTGTTCACATTACAGGTGATGAATATTTACTTTCTTCCGACATGTAAAAATTGATGTCCTTACTTTTGCTCTTTTTAGGCTGTAAACTGTCAAATTCCAATGGCCACAGCTGATTGAATTTTAGTGTTTGAATGTTTATACCCTTATAAAATGTAAATGTATCACCTTCAAAAACACACTGTTATAAAATGTAAACATTTAAACACAGGGCGTTGCCCGAAAGAATTTTAAAATGCCAATATGTTGCATTGGTCAATAATCTACCTACCTTCGTGTAAAACTTCAGCCCAGTCGGTTCGGTAGTTTTTCACCTCTTACTAAGTAAAGAATTCACAAGAATCACTTCTTCTTTATAATTTTCTGGATTCATCATCTGCTTGCTATCTTACAGTCAGGGCCAATTACGTATTTTTATCTTTCTAGATATTCCATGTGGTAAATTACGCTTAGCCAAAATTATTTCGAACTGCTCATACTTTGAGCAAATTTGTAACATGGATAATAAATCAGGAGGAACCACTCAATCATTTTAAGTAGAAAGTCTTTCGATTGGCTGGACTGAAAAGTAATATTCTTGCTTCTATTATACCATTAATAAAATTATGACAGCAAGGTAGGCAAGAATCAACCCGTCAAAATACCTAAAGAAATTCGAAGGATTCATCCGAAGTCCCTTGAAATAGAAGATAAACTCTATTAACACTTGGCTCACCGACATTTTGCAATTTTAACCAAACCGTTGAATGAAAAGAAAAATAATATTAACTAGCAGCCTGCGTCACTTCGTGACTTTTACTTTTTGGTTTCATGTTGGTTAGTTATGAAGTTTCGTAGTGTAAAAGACCGTTCAATGAGGAAGTGTGTGGTTTGTCGTGTTTTTTCTAGAGAAATTCGCTGCGTTTTTTTTTAATAAAATTACCCGTAGTTGAACTTTTAATCAAAGTAAACTTTTAAAATTAACCTATTGCTTAAGATTTGAAACTTTAATATGGATAAGAAATTCCTCACAGAATTTTCGGAGTTCATTAATTTAACCTCCTTGAAAGTGTCCATGAATATAACGTTATGCTGATTGTAATCACTGAAATATCCTTCGCATTCCAAGTACGTTGAAATATGCACCAATTGTTTGTTAGAAAGCCCCACTTCATGAGCTCCTAAGAAGTTACATTTGTTCCTTTTTTAAGTTTCATTTTTAGAAAATAAATACTGGAAATTAAAATGATGACAGACTGGCCTTTGTTTCAATAGAGTAGATACTCTTCCTCAATGAAAATTGATTATTTTCTGTTGTCTTATAAAAATAACTTCCATATTTTAATAAATTAAAATCATAATGTAAATAAATATTATCTGACATTTGCTGGCCCCACATGTGGTATAGGAGTAACTGTGTGAATATTTAAAATCTTGACCATCTGTTTTGTTATAAGCAATTAAGAATTGGTAAAAGTTCACAGGTTTTACAACAGATTGTAGCACTTTCGCTAAAATTTTATAAGCCTCCTGTTCGAAGGCCTTTTATGCAATATTTTCCAAACCAACAAAAGGAACATCTAGAGAATAATAGCTTTAATTTGATACCAAATATGTATGGGCAAATATATTTATAGGGGTAGATTTGCTCTGGACAAAATCCCAGAAATTCTTTTAATAATATAGATACTTATTATTGGTAAAATCACAAAAAAAGGGAAAGCCTACGACTCATGATTTCTTATTGCCTCGCAGCTCATGTTTTGTTGTCATGATGACGCTATGATATTATTCAACCAAAACTTTTCTGTTTTCATTTTCCTGCGAAAATTAGCTCAGTTAAAAAGTTCTACGTGTACAGCTACAAAGAGGATAAAAACCCCGTAATATGAATGTCAAAGGCACAGTCACAGCGCTCACTGCCAGAAAACAAATGGCATATTGGATTTGGAATTTTCCCTGCAGTTATTGTACCGTAACCAAAGAGACGTGCGTTGATGTAATTGTACCCTTCAGCACACTCGAGGCCGGTAGATCATTTTATTCATAGTTATCGCCACCTGAATTGATGTAATCAATGGATAAAAAATGTTACGTACCTTATGACCGTCTTCAATTCATGTGTATAAATAATGTCTACTGAAGTTTCAACATATAAAATGTCATTTTTAAGACTCGTACAAGAACTTTTTCTCATTAGTCGTCATATTTAAAAATATTGTTCACAACACTGAAATTACAAATAATTAATTTTTTTTTAAATTGTCAACCGAAAATGACATTTTATATGTTGAAACTTAAGTAGACATTATTTCTACACATGAATTGGAGACGGTCATAAGGGACGTAACCTTTTTTATGAATTGAAGAGTATTGTTGAACGTTGTTGGTGAATTTTCATTGTAGTTACATTAGTACACGCTAGTTGGTGACACATTTGTCGAATTGACTGTTAATTATGCGTCAATCGAAAGACAAACAGTTGTAAGTTGGCTGTATGTCGTGGGCTAGCTGAAAAGTAGGTGGTTGAAACTAAAAATTGACTACTAACCTGTAGTTCTTAAGAAATATTTGGCAACAGATAGAAAAAAAGATGGTCTCTGTGCCCGTGCAGTACTGTGCGGTTCTTGAATAGACTCACTATCCCTAGTAGCAAAAAAGCATAGTAAAAAATGTAAAACAACATTTTGTAATATTGCTGACAATATTGAGATAATATTGTTTCAATGTTTTCTCAATATTCATTCAAGTTGTGGCAGTATTATTAAAAATGTATTGTCACAATATTTAAACAATATTATTTCTGTATTGATTTATATTTTCGGGAAAATATTGTTTGTTTTAATTAAATAATATCAACAAAATATTGTTATACATTGCAACAATATTAATATAGTAAATTTAAATGTATTAAACTGAATATTTCTCTAACAACTGGTGAAGTGCGCACAAGTGTTAACACATAATTATTATCAAAAATGTTTGTCTGTTGAAGTTTTAACTTTGTTTGACATTTATTTATTGTTAGCACATGTCCACTTTTATATTTCCCTCAAATGTCAAAAATCTGAAATGTTTTGTTACTAGTAAACATGTTTGAGCTTTTGCAATTAATTGAGTTCTTTTAGCGAATTTCCCCTATAGGGAAGAAGCTATTACCGTAGGTCTCATGGTAAGACCTAAGCCCGAGACCATGATAACTTTTCGTTTTGGGGCCCCCAGAAGCAAAAAACACCATTCGTTCAAATTTCTAGATATATATATATATATATATATATATATATATATATATATATGTGTGTGTGTCTGTAAGCACGATAGCGCTCGCAAAAATGGTCCAATCGGAATTAAATTTGGCACAGGCGTGTAAAGTAGTAATTATTCGGATGAGTTCGTGAACCAGCCCGATCGGGCCATCGGAAGGGGGGGTAAAGGGGGATAAACCCCTTCAAAAATAGGTTTTTTGAGTTTTTTACATAGAAAAATAAAATTTATGTTTGTTGGCACTATTGGCACTATAAAATTTTTGTTGGCACTATTGAATTCAGCTCAAAAAACAAACAATTTAGTATTTTGAATCACTGCTCTATGTCCATTGGTTACCGAGATATTGAAAGTGGTAAACACAGTACGTTGTCCCAATGTTAATGTTTACCTTATGGGAAATAAGTAAAATTCTATATCTCGGTTATTTCTAAACATATCTTGAGAAAACTTGGTAAATAGCTTCTTCTAGTTGAGATCTACTAAATATTGAATCAAAACCATCCAGTTTTTATATACCTGTAGCAGCAGACCTGCATACTCATTCCCCATGTTATTCTTATGGAGCTAACCAAAACATGTCAAATCTCGCTATGTTGGATTGAAATACGTTGTTTTGCATTTGAAATTCTCTGAGTATGCAGGTCTGCTGCAACGGGGGTATTTAGTTTTTTAGCGAATTTCCCCTATAGGGAAGAAGCTATTACCGTAGGTCTCATTGTAAGACTTAAGCTCGGAACCACTATAACTTTTCGTTTTGGGGCCCCCAGAAGCAAAAAACACTATTCGTTTGAATTTATATATATATATATATATATATATATATATATATATATATACATATATATACATATCTATGTGTCTGTTAGCACGATAGCGGCCGCAAAAATGTTCCGATCTTTATGAAATTTGGTACGGACATGTAAAGTGGTAATCAATTGGACGAGTTCGTGAACCAGCCCGATCGGACCACCGGAAGGGGGGGTAAAGGGGGATAAACCCCCCAAAAATGGGTTTTTTGAATTTTTTACATAGAAAAAAAAATTTATCGAATTTTTGTGGGCACCATTGAATTCAGCTCAAAAAAACAAACAATTTAGTATCTTGAAACACTGCTCTATGTCCATTGGTTACCGAGATATTAAAAGTGGTAAACACAGTACGTTGTCCCAATGTTAACTTTATGGGAAGTAAGTAAAATTCTATATCTCGCTTATTTCTCAACATATCTCAATAAAACTTGGTAAATAGCTTCTTCTAGTTCAGATCTACTAAATATTGAATTAAAACCACCCAGTTTTTATATACCTGTAGCAGCACACCTGCATACTCATTCCCCATGTTATTCTTATGGAGCTTACAAAAACATGTCAAATCTCGCAATGTTGGGTTGAAATATGTTGTTTTGCATTTGAAATTCGCTGAGTATGCAGGTCTGCTGCAACGGGGGTATTGTATAAATAAAATTTCCTTTGAAACTTTTCTGATGCCAAAAATTTGATATGACGTTTGTGAATATAAGAAGTTTTTATTCTACATCGTAAAAGAACCTACTTCTCTTCCTCTGTAGTATTTATTACAGTTAAGTGATAATTTTAGGAAAAAAGGGAATGTTAAACTTTTATTTTATTTGGAATTTGTTTAATGGTATACTGTTCTGTGTTAAGGAATTTTTCTTCCATGTAAACGTAACTTATTTACTACGTTAGATCAGTTAAAAATTTTAATGTTGGTCTATAAATAATTTAAATTGTCTTGCGTTATAAAATTTTAATCAACAATTTACTTAATGCAAAATGCATTTCCCTATTTACGAAACTAAACAACACGAATCAGTGAATCAAATGCAAGCACTTTTACTAACTTAAGTTTATAGTGCTAATTCATCTTATTTTATTAATCTTGTTAGTTAAGTTATTAATTTATCTTAAGTTAATTTATCTAATTTAATAATAAATCAGAATGGCTGCGAGGGTTGAAGAAAACAGAATGTCAGCTTAAACCATCGTTTAAATATGATATAACCATCACACTTAACCATCACAATCCCTCCAAGCTCGACGTCAGCGCCGCGGCGCCGCTGGTTCGCGTCCCACCCGACGTTGTGATTTTAGCACGGATATTTTTAATGCTTTATTTTCCTTTTGCTAATATTTTTTCGACTTTATCTGATAATACTGAGATAATGTTGAACAATATTGCCAGAATATTGTCTAGAAAATGTTTTTGATGCTTAAAAAATATTAACAATATTGTTAGAATATTATTTAATATTCAGAAAATATTTAATAATGTTGAGAACATAGTGAGATCTAATTTTTTTACCATACTTCAAATTTTTCTCAGCAACATTTTTGTTATTTTGTTGCTCCATTGAATTATTCAACTCGTAAAAACAAAAATTTTGTATTTAGAATCACTGCTCTACGTCCATCGGTTACCGAGATATTGACATTGGTAAACACAGTACGTTGTCCCAATGTTAATCTAATGGGAAATAGTTAAAATTCTATAATTTGCTTATTTCTCAACATATCTCAATAAAACTCGGTTTGTGTCATCATATAGATGAAATCTAATGCATATAGGTCTAATATCCCCGATTCTTCAAAACCTGCATACTCATTCCTCATTATATCCTTGAGTGAAATAAAAAAAACGTTATCTTCCTTATTTCTTAACATATTTTGGCAAAACTGGTATTTTATGACTCCTTATAGTTCACATATAAGTACTAAATGCTAAGTATTGAATTAAAACAACCCAGTTTTAACTTACCTGATGCAGTAAACCTGTATACTTCTTCTCCATGTTATTCTAATAGATCCACTTAAACATGTAAAATTTAGCTATTACGATTGAAATACGTTCTTTGGCGTTTGAAATTCGCTGAGTATGCAGGTCCGCTGCAACGAGTGGATTGGTTGGTGTACTGGTCATAGACCTGGTAGCGGGTAACAACTAAGAAAATTAAATGTAATCATATTAAACGACTAATACTTATCTTTCTCAGCACAACCCGAATTTTCTTTTAGTCTAGTATCTACAAAAAGTTTAAATTGATTGTTTCTGCCAAATAAATCTGGTGACAGAGATAACAGAGATAACAGAGCGGTAATGGCGGCGATGGGTGGAAGTTTCCGTGTGATGTACGAGCGGGGCGAGAGAACAGCGCTTTCTCAAGAAAGGATTTGTCTCCACCCTGTCATTTCCCGAGACACAATAGACCGTTTGTCTCGTGGCAATCAAAAGTTTTTGAAAGAAAGTTATTTAATTCGAATGCTATTAACTTACTCTGATTGTGCCAGTAATTGGCAAAATTAATAATTTGATTTTAATCAAAGATTGTTGTGGTAAATGAATAATATATACCAGTTTAACTTTATTTTTAAAACGATTTTCCAACCATTATTACTTTGCCCTAAACGTAATTTATGTCACAAGACGATGGGAGAAAATTACTCATTATTTCTTAAGCTGGCTGAAAATATTAAATGCACATTAAACATAAATAAAATAGTAGTTTTTATCACTAGGAGCGAAAGTGGCCCTTTTTGGTACGAGATTGTAATTTACAGGTGAGGCGCAGTCGAGCTTGTATTGGAAATGCGATCGAGTACCAACTTTTGCTCCGTGTGATGAACAACTATTTTCATCATTATGTATAAATAACCATTTAATCGTTAAAAATCAGACTACATAATTTTGAGGTTATTCAAAATATCATCGTCATTTACACATCTGTTAGTTGTTTACAAACACAAGTTGAGAAATCGTTCAACCTTTCAAACGTAACATAAACATATTTTGACATTAGAGTACGGCAAAATACCATGTGTTTTTTTTCAGTAGGCCTATTCGAAGTAATCCAAAAACATCATTTTGCGTACGATTTAGACAACTAAAAACGGCTATTTTCAGGACAGTATGATGAAAACAGTGTTTTTACTCTGGAGGACTTGATTTTTTGTCATGAAAACAATATTAGTGCAGTTCGCGCAGGAAGATCCTGACCAGCGCGAACATTTTGAGGCACCGGGGTGTGAAGGAGAAGGGGAAGTTTACTCCCCCACTCAAGCCCCACCCCTTTAGTACTGCTACGTAGCTGTTAAATAAGCGAACTATAATTGAAAACAAAGCAAAATTCTTAGTTGTCAAAATATATATCAGGTTATGGTTTGAGGTTTTGCTTACGTAGGTTTATCTTTGTAATTTCTGCCATAAAATTGGACATTTACATTGCATTTTCCGTATTTGTATTTATTTGTTATTAAAAATAAGCGTTTAAACTCATATTTGTTGTTTCCTCAAGTCTTATGTAAACAATCATTTTCCCTGAAGTAAACAAATATTGCTTATTTTATTTGATTGATGACAGCTGTCAATTCGGTTCAGATTTTAGAGTCACTATCTAGCGGATGATAAAAATACTTCAAGAACAATAAAAAATAAAAAAAACGAAAGGATCGTCCAATAGGAAACCAAATAGGTACACAAAACCCACTTTGCTGCAGCCAATGATATAGCATATTTAGGAATCGTCTCTCTTTCTCTGTCTAAACATTCATCATCCATCTCTCTCGCATACGTTCTTTAAAATGGTCGGGATTTTTATGCGCGAACTATACCACTGCAGTCTTAAAAATTTTTTAAATCGTAAATATGTTGTTTTTTCTTACTAATGGTTTAAGATGTACAATTCAAGCTGACAATTTGTTTTCTTGTCTCAAATAAAGAGGTAGTAAAGTGCAAAAATACATTTTTGGATAACAGACGAAAATATATCTGTGGTTTGACTGAAAAGCCTTTGTTTTAATTAATCTTTTTTTATATAAATAATAGGTCAAAGTAAGAAATAACTTTTCCGAGTCTGTATCCAGTTAAGCAACACAAATATGTAAAAATTTACAGGCTATTATTCAAGTTATTTAAGGCAAGAAAAAATGTCAATATCTATCTAATAAAGGAGCCATTACTTATTTTTCCACATTATAGTTACGGTAGGACCAACATCAGCAGTATTATAAAAAATAAATAAAAAGAAGATTCAAGCAATAAAAGTAATGACAAAAAATACATCCAAGATTTAAAGTCATTAATTTTCACATCACATGTCCGTGCAATTAATTAAATAATAAACGAACTGAATATGCGAGGTAAAAAGTGAAAGGTTAATTTACAATTTAACAACCATTCATGCATGCAATTAAAATAAATTACAATAAGTACATGTCATATCTTCATTAATATGTATAAACAGAGTTATATTTTATAATTTGATGGTGGGGTGTGTGTATGTACATAAAAATTGTGAATATGACACAAAAGTGGAGTTTTATCATCCTTTATCTCCTTAATCCGACGCCTTCATTCAAGTCTACAAATCAAATCTGAAATCCTAACCTCTATACAAAAATGTAATCCTAATCTTTAATCCCTGCCAGGATTCAATCTGACCTTTGAGCGGCCAGGCTCTATATAATTTTTATACATCAAATCCTCGTGAAGCTGAGGAAGATTGTTAAATTTTTAATATTTTTCTTCTTATAGTTCCTTTTATTTTGTATGTGATACTTTTTGGAAGTTTATTGTTCGTAAAGAATAACAAGAAGTAATCCGTTGATTGAATCAAGCCTTGAAAGAAGGCAACACTTCACTTGTCCCATCTGTAATTGAGAATATGTAAAAAAGGTAACAAAATCTTATACTTAGAAAATAATATTTGTTATTTATTAAGGATGATATTGGAGTAATATATTGCGTAAGCTTAATATTAAGCTATATGGGTTTATATATTCTACGAAAAATATATCAAATAAAACAAAATTTATTTGTAGTACAAAAATACACAATGTATTTGACAAATAAATGGCTTCATTACCAATATATTCAGTCTCTCCATTTTAATTATCATTTGCTTGAGGAAATTGTTTAATGGTATAATATCACAATATCTCTAATTTATCACAGAAAGATAGTTTTCGTTTTTTATTCTTCATTAAATAATCAACATTTTCATTCTCTTCTTTATTTTATTGTTGATTTTAAAACGTTATCCACAAAACTCACTATTTTGTTCTTTAATAATCCCTGAAAAATGTAAAGTTATAGTAAACAAAATTTTTACCGGGAGAATAATTCATGAACCTGGTTGTTTCATCTACTTCAATGACATTTTTGCGTTTGATATGTAACTACCCAAAATAAAGTTTCCTAGCTAACGCCAACCTTTAATTTAGACAGCATCTTTGCATTGCTCAATGACAAAATGCAACTGGATCCAATTTTTAAACATCTCTTAAAACGTTCCTGATAGTCCAATCACGACTGAACTGGGCGACTTCGGATTTTATAAAATAAATTTCTCTCTCTAACCTGTTTTAGTTTTATAAAATGTTTCATTAAATGAATAATTGTCATTCAATGAATAGTTAATGTTAACATTCATTGTCATTAAATGAATAATTGATTTTAGCTAATAATCAGAAAGATTTAATTCATTTACTTAGCGTCCTTAAAAGTCCATAGCCAGACTAGTTTCTAGTGATAGCTCCCAGTTTCAACTCATTTTGTGAATCAATGTTGTTTTTATACGGCGTGAGTCTCATTTATTGTTAAACTACAGAAATGCGGGCTTTGTTTTTGAAGTATACAATGCCGCTTAAGATGAGAGCTTTATATCTTGAGACTAGTCCGACAAACAATAAGTAATTTGATTACTAAAGATAAAAACGTAGATGACATTTTATACATTTACGGCTTACTATTTTTTCAACTTTACAAATTTTCTACTCAAGCGTATTTTTAGTTAAAGTTTAAATCATTCAATTCGTTACGATTCAAAAAATACATTTCGTGCTGATTTTATTCTTCACCTAATTTATTTTAACTTCCTGCAGCATAGAATTGATTTATTACAAAGAAATTACATCCAGTTGTTCTAAACAGGAACGCACCATATAAATCAGGAGAAATAGTAAACTGAAATTTACTGTTTTTTTCAAATGTGTCCATACCTATTCATACCCAAACTAGGAATAACGCAATTAAATAGTTGGTACACGCGATTTAAGATTGAGATTCATCCTTGACCGCCTGGATGTCCACAGTTCTTCTTTATCTTCATATTGAAAAGTTTACTAACTCTGGAGGCTGGTCCCTCGCTTTTATACCGCTACTACACACTAAACGGGTTCCTGAGGCATGTTTCGAGAAATTCATAGAAGTTTATCATTGATGAACCTGTGACACAAGTTCATTAATCTGATTTCAGATTGAGGTTTTATTTTCAGTTCTGCGCATATTGGTTAAGCTCTCATCAATTAATATGGAAAAAAAGATTATTTCACTGGATTGGTTTGATTTTTTTTTTACTTTGATTTGTTAGTTTCTTTTACTGAGGGGGTTAGTTTCTTACAAAATTATTCCAGTAAGGTTTTGACAGGAAACAAACCCAAATCTTACTGGAATGATTTACTATTATTCTAATACTAAACTAAACGATAAAGTATTCAGTACAACAATCTTTAGAGACAGTAACGTTTGTCCAAAACACTGAATTGTTCCAAAGACAAAACATGTTTGTGTTGCAAATGTCATATTCTATTGTTGTCTTAGAAATATGTGAACAATAATTTATATAAGTTTTATAGCATGGCAGAACATTGCACCTCAAGGGGGTTTTGAATAAAATTTACCATATATATCACAATCACGATGTTAAACATATTGATTAAAAAATTTTAATCTTTAACATCGTTATAAGAAAGTTTTATTGAAAAATCAAGAGAGCCGTTCAGTATCATGTTTTTATAAATACTTATTACTACTTACCATTAGAGCTTCATGAGGAGTGACATTGATTATTGGGTATTTTGGCGTCTAAAACAAAACAAGAAACGCTTTTATCAAGAGCTGTATATTTTTCATAAATACATTTGGTTTAAGTATATTAAAAGTTTGAATTGTAAATAACAATAAACTGTTATAAAATCAATAATATTGTAAGCCACTATAAGTTTACCAAACACAATAGAGTTTGTTTCCATCAATATCTTTTGCTGTTGTGGAATTTAGAGGTGGTTGTGTAGTCCTTACTTTTTTCAGAGCTGCGATTTTCCTGTCAGTGGCTTTCCTAATTTCATGGTATTCGATGTAAAACTCTTCCTAGAAAGGAACATTTGTTTACCTTGTTGATCTAGGTTACTAAAAGTGGTACTGAAAATCATAGTACGTCCCACGAGATCATGATCATCCACGTTCCATTGAGATATTTGAAGAAACCTTTTAGAGTTAGTTAGAGTTACAAATAGTTTTCGCTGAGAGCGTTGATATGGAATTAATAAAATGTAGTAAATTTAATTAAAGTAATTGGGAATCATCGTTACTGAGGGGAAATAACCCTTTTTTATCATCTCAATGTTTTCGACCAAAATGCCAATTTAAAATAGTGATTTTTTCTTTACCGATTTATTTTTTTTAATTAACATGTTTTATTTAAAAAAAGTGGAAAACAACGAAAAAAATATATTTATTTAATTATAAGTCACAAAAGAGAAAAACGAAAACACAAGTACAAGAATTATGGAATTAAGAATTATGGAATATCAAAATAATTAAAGAAACTTTAACGCTATTATTTTAAAATATGTTATTTTCGATATAGACTATGGAACAAATTCAATTGTAAATTAACCTTTTTTTTATTATATTAAAATAATTTTCTGTTATTGAAAAAAAATTAAAAAGGACTTTGAAATAAGTAATTAAAGATTTGATCAAAATGAATAATGAATAATGAAAGTCACCTAAAACAACCAAACTAAAAATGTTTAATTTTTTAACCGAATCGGTATAAATTGATCCTCATTTCCTTTGTGAGTAAGCAATCCTAGTTAGTGCTGAAGCCTGAATTCAATGTAATATCTCTCAGTGTCGGTATAAAAAAAGAGGTTGATTTAAATATCGGAGGAGAGCAAAATGAAATGTTTACCAATTTTTTCTTTATAAATGATAGAGAAAATTAGTTTTTAGTTTATGCTTTAGGTACTCAATTAAAAAGTCTTAAAGTGGAAGCAAAAGGAAACTCTCACCTCAGAAGTAGTCCATTCGGAGTCTTTGTCGCCGAATGAACTCTCAAGTTCCTCTTCCTTCAAAACCTTTTCCATTTCCTGTTTGATCTGTTTCCGCTTTTCCCTTACTTCCTGTTTTACAAATATCAATATATTTTGAACGATCTTTAGTGAAAACTATTCACTTTTCAAATTGTCCTTGTCTGCTGTTATCTTATCGTTAGTAATGTTTTATCCTGCGACCACAAAGTACATTTGTACTATGTCGCTGGTTTTATCTTTAGGTTTGGTTTATTTATAATTGTAAATAAACAGGATATTTATAATTATAAATAAACAGGACAGATATTAATATTTGATTTTTAACATTTTAACAAACAAGACATCAGACAGAATAAGCTCTACATGCTATTTACTAATAAATAAACTCATCATTTCTCTATGGTTTTTTATATCTTAAAAACATTTCGTTGATTAATTTTTCGTATTTTCTTATTATTAAGAACCTAACAGATGATTCTGTGAGGTTTAAACCTTCCTCCTCAGAGCTTTTCACTCGGTCCATTGCGGAAGTTTTTATATCTTATATTCTCATATATTTTTAGGTTTTATCTTCACAATTCCTTAAAACCTTCAAAATAAACCAAAACTTTCCAAATATTTAGAAAAATATAGATTCATTAACTCTTCCAAATTAATTCTTATTAATTATTTTAATTGGATAATATCCTTGTGTAAATGGTTGTAAACTTATTTAACATTCGGTTTGAGAACAATTTAGTGACATAAAAGTTAAGAGCACTAATAATATTGCCAAAAATAACTCTTACAATTTTCTTTCGGGAAATGGTGCTTTCAATTTTATTTTTTTCCGTTACTGTCACTTTTTCTGTGGTATGAGTGGAAGAGACTGTAAATACTTTTTCGGTTGTTGTGGAATTCACACTTTTAATGTCCAGTTCCGGAGATTTAGTCATGTTTTCAGTTTTCTGTGTCCCTTGGTTCAATTCCGTTGTACCTCCAGTGATCCTGTTGTCAACAGCTACAGTGATTTCCTAAAACCCACAAGAAAGGAACATTAAATAGATTAGGCGGCGAAGTACGGTTTTGAAATGTTTGAATGTTTCAAAAATTACCCACGAAAATCTGTTAAATATATGAAAGACGATGTAAACAGTAAATTCAGTTATAAAGAACAGTTCTATGAAAGTGATATTAATATTTTAATAATCAATGAACCGTTCTTTTTCAATTTCCTTTAATTTAATCACTTTAAATCATAATAGGACTTCCATGAAGCCTATTCGTAGTATATTAAGGCGGTAAAAATTGCCTTGACCTTTTATTCTCAAACAGGTTTGCTAATTTTAATACAAAAAATACATTAAAAATATAGTTAATCTTTATCTAAAGCAAAACTTGTTGTGTAATTAAAGAACTAAACAAACATTTAAATATTAAATATTTTCAAGGGATATTTTATTCCAGTATTAACAGAAAACGTATTAAATATAACATAAGGTGTTGTTGCTATTCGGTATATGTCGAAGTACATAGTTCACAAGTAATAAATTAAGAAGGAAAGTAGTTCAAAATATTTTTACCTCATCAGAGCTCACTGAAGACTTCTCAGAAGACGAACTTCTTTCACTGGACGATTTTGAAGCGGACCCCCTGGGTTTGCTAAGCCTCTTAGACTCTCCAGTTTTTGAAGACGTTTGACTCCCACTTTCGCTCGAGCGATGCACATCAAACGCAAATTTCTTTGCTTTAACCTTTCGCTTTTTCGGTTTTATATCATCTTCCCCAGTTTTCCTTTTAGTAAGTCTCTTTCTTTTCAATTTCTTTACTCTTGTTTTTCCTTGTTTGACAGACGTTTTTAAATCATTACTGTGCTTTACCTGAAAATGTGAAAAGCTGTACATAAATTATATTTGAACTCTCAGTTTGAATAAATACCAATGAAAAACAGTTATTTTTTACTCTATGCGCAGGAATACCGCTATGATAAATATAAAACAGGAAAATAATATATAAGAAACAACTATCAATTATTCCCCCTTAGTTACATGTTTTTCTTTAGTGTTAGTCATAAAATTACTTAAATAATTCATCAGCCCCATGTTGATATCCCTTAGTATTACTATAATACGTTTTCTGATCTCATTTTTAAACCTATACTTTTAACTTACATAAACATAAAAAACATCAAATCATACGACTTTTGTTCAATTGGCACACTTTTTTCAGTTATTAAGACTTATTTTTGTAACATTTAACCTTTTTTGTAATAATTATGACAGTATATTTATTAGAGGAGCCCAGCACAATTTTACTAGCATTATATTAATTTTAAAAATGTATCTGTGAAGCCGTTGAGTAGGGTGTGACTCCCGCCGAGATGGCTGACTACACATTAAATAAACCTCTAAAGCTACTAGTCTACTAAAGCTACTAAAGCTACTTGTTGACTAAATTACAACTTCAAACAGTAAAAATACCTTCTCTTGTTGGTCCAACCTTTTAACGGGTTCAGACATGGGCTTTATTTTACTTATTTTGTTCTTAACGGAATACTCAGCTTTGGAAGTTTTCTCCGTTTTACCGAATACTCGTTTCTTTAATTGAGAGGCAATCTTGTTTTGCGTGCTCAATATGGGTGCCAGTTTTTTGTTCAGCTTCAGTAACTCATTTGGGTCTAACAGCTTCTTAAATTCTTCCTAAAGAAAAGAAAAATACACATTCTGATTAACAATATGATTTTAATATGAGTCATATTGTTCATATTGTCCAAGTTCTTCAATATACCTCCACACTAAAGTTGAACAGTTTTTAACGTATCTTTGGTTTCCTGTAACTTGGCTTAAGGTCTATGTAGTTACCTCTAATTTTCACCATTCTCCTTCTTTTATCGCGCGCCTTAAAAAAGAGAAGTCACATGGTGGGGTTTCCGTTAAGAAGTTCTTATTTTGCACTTTTTCGACGGAAGGAGTAAAAATTTGGAAGGACCAAAAAATTACTTCCTAAGACCTATAGTGGTTCTCTGATGTAGAATGCTATTGGAATCTACCAAAAATATGATAAAGGAGCATCATAAATCGGTATTTTGGGATATTTAGCGTTTGCAAAATAATAATTAAATTAAATATACCCCTAACTATCTCCAGAACCGTTAACTTGAGATAAGTGATGTGTATCACTTTGATTGAAAATAAGCGTAGATTATTTTGCAAATTATTATGTCGTAGCATAAACGCATCGTTTTCAAGATATTTGCAATAAAATCAGAATATTAAAATTTTCCCTCCTATTAACCCCCCTCCCATCACTCAAGCCCGACGTTCAAATCAGTGTAACTTGTGTTTATGTTCCCGGCAAAGTATGTAATCAGGCATTTTATAGAACGCCTAGGCAATCTATACAAAGCCAAAAACTGGCCAGAGAAAGTATGAAATAACGCGCATTTTATATTTTGCTGAGTCATTCTATAGAATGCCCGCTGGCTCTTTAGGCAAAGTATGAAAAACAGTGTTTCCACAGTTCGCAGTTCGGGCGAAGTCTCAAGGTCAATGCCTCCCCCCACCCTTCCCGTTCATCTCTTCTCGCGCCTACGCCGCCGTAACATATGTGCTAACCTAAACCTAATCTAACTGTAGGTTAAGTTAGGTTAACAAATTTTCAAATTTCAGAACTTTTATATTGTACAGTGATTAATTAAGTTCTTATAAAAGGACATTTTCAACTTTCAGCACTTCTATATTTTACTATAAAAATGTTTCTAATCAAATTTATTCATTTAATACTTTGCCCGCTTACCTAGAAGGCGTTCTATAAAATGCCTAGGCATTATATACAATGCCTAGTCAAAGTGTTTAAATTAATAATAATATTATTCCATTTCGCACTTTGCCTAAAAGTATTAGGTAATGTATAGATTTCGTAGTCATTCTATAAAATGCCTGAATGTCATACTTTGTCGGTAACATTTATATATTGAAGGAATTGGAGGAACAATTTGCGTTAGCTAGAAACTTGTTTCTGTCCAGGTTTACTTCTAATTGAAACGCACTAAGTACAATTATTGTGTCTATTCAGGGTGTCTACAAAAGAACTCCGGGGTTTTTAAAATTCATATCTTAATAACTATAGAAGATAGCAAAACGTAGTTAATTCATCTGAAACGAGTATCTCATCAAGTTTTACTCATACGAATTGGGAATGTCTGCGGGGAGCGCTGCGGAGCGATAACCTTGAAACAACGTAACGCGGCTAAGAGTGCTGTCAGTATTGCCGCGATATGGTGACGCCGCAACAAAAGGCTCAGTGCGTTATTTGGCTCATAGGAACTAAATCTGTTGTTACGGTACGAAGAAACTTTCGAAAATTCGTGATATCAGCCATCTTAGGCAACGAATAATCAAATGTGTGACAACCGTACCTCCAGACATGCTGGCTATGACATGGGAAGAGGTGGAATACCGTTACGACGTGAACCGTACCACTAACGGAGCTCAAATTTAACTTTATAAATTGCAAAAAAAAACTCGAAAATGCAACCTTTCTAATAATGTATTAAACATTTATACGTTTTTTACCTCATAAAAATACAGGGTGTTTTTTTTAACACAACCAATTTTTAAGATTGTTAATGATGCACATATAAATTTGAAATTTGAAATGAGTTTTGTTTTATTGATCTTTACATTTTATATAACCTATTGTTTAAGTTTGACCACATTTAGTTGACATTATGTGCTCAAACAATCCGCCATTGGCATTTGTACAAAGACGTGCTCTCTCCATCAAATTCCTGAACACGTGTTGGAATTTATATCTTAAAATTCTCAAATTGTTTGTGCTCTCTCCATCAAATTCCCGAACACGTGTTGCAAAGTACCTCTTTGAATGTTTTGCACTTAATTTGTTATGTTTGTTTTGAGGTACTGAATATCCTGTGGATTCTTTTCGAAGGCCTTACTTTTTATGTATCCCCAAAGAAAATAATATGGTGGGGCCAATCTGGGGATCTTGGGGGGAAATAATCCTTCACTGATAAAGTAAAGTTTTGGGTTACGTTAAAAAACCCCTGAATTTCGCCTCAAAATCCCGGAGTTCTTTTACAGACACCCTGTATATCGGTGAGCTCGCCACATACGTCAGAGGAAGACCACTCGGACGCCGGCGCCGACGCGGCTCTCTGCGGCGGCGGCTTCCTCCTCGACTGCTCCTGCAGGTCTTTCAGATACTCCTGAAAGTAAAGAACAAAAACATGTATCAGGAAACTGACACATACTTTCTCCCTTAAAGTCATTTAAAATTGGAAAACTTACATATGAAATAAAACAAATTAACAATTAATTATCACAAAAATACATACCTAATTTTATCAAAATCGGCTAGGAAATAACGGAGATATTGGTTTTTCAATATTTGCCATAAGAATAACATTGGACAACGTACTGCGTTTACCGCCGAACTAAAATATCAATTATCTCCGCAACCAGTCGACGTAAACTAATGATTAAAAATACTGGATTATTTAGTTTTGGAAGTCAAATTCAATGGTTGCAAGTATATTTTCTTTAGAAGTTACAGATTTTGTGAAATTTGAAGAATATGAATTTTTTAACACTTAAACCTTCCTAACTGCTGAACCTGAATTTTTACAGACATGTCGAAGGTGCCATTTTGTTTTTCATCTTAAGCACTAAAAAACATGAAATTTTTATCATAATCGTTAAAGCCGTTTTTGAGAAATTTTGATTTTTGTAATTTTTATGGGGTAAATACCCTTAAAAAACGCCTAGAGATATCATGGTTTTATACCTACATGCCAAATTTCATGAAAATCGGACCACTGGTGTCTTTTATGGCGGTGACAAACCATCACACATTTCCCCGAACAAGACATCACACCGCGCAGGGAGATAAATTTTTCGCTAAACACATGGGTCCTAAAATGCTCGGTTATCCGTCTGTCGGTAAGTATGGTAATTTTGCATAACTTTGGAGCCACAAGAGATATAAACTTACTTATTGCGTATATGTTGACTAATAGGACCTATTTTGGTTCGGAGTATCAAGTTTCTACATTGTACCATTTAAAAATGGCAGCTATTCTTATATTTTAAAACTTATTATCTTAAAACCGTAAAGTTTACAAAAATTATACAAAACACAAAAAAGTTGTGCAATTTTATAAAAAAAAAAATACAAAGATTATTAAGACGGAACTACAATCGACGGAGTTATTGCAATTTTTATGCGAATATTTGCTATAACTGCCATAAACAAGCATGTACAGTATTCTGTTAGAAAATTGACAAATTTCCTTTATTTTTTTAAGCATATGGAAATACGTTCTGAAACGTTGCAAAACCAAAAATACCAGATAACGCTTTGCACAATGTGTTCAGACATTTTTATTTGGTAAGAAAACTCTCGGTGAAATATTGCAGCGCATACTTTATCATTGTAAATGAAACGAAATGTAAACAAAGTTTTGACAGTTCGACCAAAAAATATGTTTAGTAGAAACTTTGGGAGGTTAAAATTTTTTTCCCCCACCAGTAAGGCTGTCCAGAACTTTAGGTTCAGAAAGTAAGTACAGTAACTAAACTCCTACCTCTTGCAGCTTGGCCTGGTAAGCCTGGAGGGGTGGCAGTGACGTCACATCCGGTTCGTCGTACAGGAAGTCGGCAGCACCCATGGTGGGGGAGGGCCAGTCGGGGGGAGGGGGCTTCAGGCGGAGTGACTCCTGAAAACAGCGATATACCATGCTACCCCATACTTTTTTTCTACACTCAGGCAGTTTTAAAGGCCTGGAGGGAATAATGATCCTGGCTTGTCCTTCTGGAACGTGTTGGAGAATCCTTACCTAATAAACCACTGAGGTCTGGTTTTGAGAGCGGAAACCATCTTTGGTGGATCCATCAACCTGTTTGGTAATTTTTGTTCCACGGAGAGAACCTCGATAAGACCTGTCGGTTAGGTTGTTAAATTGTGAAGTGTTGAAAGCCCCAAAATTACAAGGGCATTTCACCTCCATTTGTGAAAATTACTGAGGCAGAGAATTTGCAGGGATACGAAAGGTATAACATGGTCAGTCAGATTCGCTCGTGTTAAAAGGAGAAAAATACAAAAGGAAAATAGGCGCGTGGCTCCTTCGCGTGGGTTGCTACTGAGACATTGAGTCGGTCGCCACACTTGAACCTTGTCAAATTAATCGATTAATCAATTAATCTAATTAATTAGATTAATTGTCTAGTGCCTAGTGTGACAGCATGGTGACAGACATGCCATGTGTCTGCGGTTGTTTTGATCACTAGCTTTTACCATTAATCCTATATTTAACCTAATTTGTTTCATTTTTAAATTTTCCTATGTCTTTTTTTTAGTAACGTGTATATTTAAATTAAGCAGTGAATCCAGTTTTGTGAAAGTGTTTATTGCGGATTTTAATATCCAATGGACAAAACAAACTGCTTAACTGAACACTTCTTTCGCGCACAGACCTATTGTCTATGCGGGATAATACATTCCATGTTAAATTGATTATGTTTTGTGCATGTATACTTTCTTGGAATAAATGCTTTTGAATTGAAAAAAATATTTCCGACGCATCCGAAGAAATCCTCCAAGGAAGACTCCCTCTCTAGCCCGTCGACCTCCGGGCGGGGACTGCCTCTCAGGATTCCGCCATGTTGTGAATAGTCTCACTTTCGTTACTATTTTCTGAGGGTCCAAATTAAAAGGTAACTAAACTTAATCTGAAAACTAAGATATCCTTTATCCCTTGAAGCTAGAAAAAAATAAGGAAAACGACAAGAAAATAGATGCCGAAAAACTAAACGAGGAATTTCTTTAAACCAATTTCTGCAAATTTCATTATCTCATTTTTTCGTCTTTTTTGTTGATTAAAAAAATAATTTTTATCTCTCTGCGTCTCTAAACAGAGCGAACCCAATAACGTTATTGTCGTCAAGGAACCCCTTCTGTGTATGTAATAAACATTTTATTTTGATAAAAAAATAAGTCTCTGTAAAAAGAACTGTACCTGCCGTCTTCTCCCGTTGTCTCCAGTTCCATCTTTCTGCCCCAGTGAGTAGACCTTGGTCGGCCAATCCTGAAATGGTTCAATTTTGATTTTTCTCATAAAAAATTAAAAAATTGTAATTCCGATCTAAAAAGTTTTAAAGGTAAAATAATTAAGGCCTAAAAAGGAAGATATTTTTATTTCTTCAATCAGAGGTTAACAATAAATCGTTAAAACACTAAAATGCCATAATTATTAAAAGATACAATGTTTGTTTCAATAATAGGCTATTGTAGTTCATCTTACAATTTACTGGTTCATTAAGTTTATCTCGAGCATTAATCTATTTCAGTATTCATCTAAGTATACTCACTCTGTGAGTCTGAAAGTCTAAGGCTGTTATTCTTTATTTTGTTATTATCAATTTAATAATGTTTATTTATTATTTTCTACTATGTTTATGTTTTATAAAATTTATTAACAAGTATTATTTAATATGGATGTATCGTTTGTCAAATTTTATTATTATGCATTCTTATTAGTTCTACACTCATTCAATGCAACCTATGACCTTACTTATTAACAATTTATTTATTTATAGATCCATTAAAAAATAAAAACTCTGTAAACAATCGAAACAAATCTACCACAGTATAGTGTTGATGAAACTCCAGCCGTCTGCGTTTGTCATCAAAACCAGTAATCTGTGATAAAGACATCCTAAAATGATAAGTTAAAATAATTATTAATATTGATTTAAGTGTGTTGGTGTGACACATAAAAATTATTAAAGGAATATCAAGTTTGTTTTTGTCATGGTTTAATTTCTCCTCTGCCTTACATTTTACGCCAATGAGTGTGGTATTAAGTCCTTTTACAATATATTTAGAATCTGAATTTAATTTAATTTATTAAATTTAGAATATTTTACTAAACCGAAGCACATGCCTACTGTAACAAAAAAACGAGGAAACAATAATCAACAAAAGCATTGGAAAATCCCATCGCCTTACAAAACCAGTTCGATGGATGTTAAAACTAACTAGAAAGTTAATGAGCTAAGCTAAAAAGAATTTTCAAGAAACATGTACAGTATGACATTTTATGATATTTTTGTATGAAAGCTCATCAAAATAATCTAGCAATTAAAAACCATCCTATCGTAAGGCATTTGCGTTTTTCGTGTATATCTTTCTGTTGATTTTCTTTCGTGTAAGTTCTTTGTGGGAAAACTTTCTTGCTCTATTATAAATTCGTTGAATAAAAAACTTTTTTTGTGTTAGTTATTTCGATGTTATGCTTAAACCTAAAATGATTTGTGGGTTGTTTCACTTTAATGGTTCCACCTTTCACAAGTTAATTTGATATTTATTGGCTTATTGTTCATGTTGTTGAAATTGGTGTTGATATTGTGATTCATTGTTACTTTTTTAATTGTATACACCGTACTATTTTCTCAATTATGATTTGTCACTGTCTCTGTAACGTATCTTGTAAAATCTGAGTACGCTGAAATAAATAAAAAATAAATGCTGAAAAGACTTTGGTGAAAATTGAATCTTACATAAAATATGTTACCTGATTCCACGATCTCCCCGGTTGATAACAACACTGTAGTGCGGACAGCAGGAGAATACGAATGTGCATGTTGTGTCGCACTCATCTTGATTCTACTGATAAGAACTGCTGATAAGGCCCCACCGCCTGATAAGACGAGATAAGGCAGTCGTCTCACCTTATGGCTATGGCAGCACGGCAGTCCATGATTGTTGGGATCAGATATTAAACTATTTGGATATTGTTTCCTCTTTATTACGTGTACATTAATGCATACAACATAAACACCAGGAAAACCCAAGTTATATTCTATATCTCTGGACAGACTTACTGGCGGGTGAGTGAGTGCGCTGTTGTCGTCATTACTGTTTAATATCTGCGATGTTTAGGTAATAAATCACATGGTCATTTGTTTATGTAAAGGTAATCTACACAAGAAAATATTTTGCTGCAACCGCAAGTGCAACTAATGTTAAATGCTTGCAAGTTCAACACAATTCATGAAGTACGACGAAAAATTGTGTAAACACATTCTTAAATGTAAACAAATCATTTGAGATGAAAGGTTGCCAAAACAAAAAGGCCAGCTGATGCATTGCGCAAATATTTTCCAGAAACTTTTAATTGCGTAAGAAATCTCTCGGTGAAATATTACAGGGCATTCTTTTGTAGTGTAAATGAGGTGAAACTTAAACAAAGTTTTGACAGTTCTACCAAAACATGTGTTTATTTAGCAGACATTTTGGGAGATTACAATTTTCACCACCCGCCAGTAAGGCTGTCCAGAACTATAGCTTGCACTTGATAAAAGCATTTTATGGCTACCTTTATAAGTCAATTGTTTACAGAAATACAATGTTTTTCATACGATTAAAATACAGGGTGTCCAACTTAACTGTGCCACCATTGGTCCACACCATATCTATGCCTTAGTCAGTAACAAGACTACAAGATCCTTCACTCATCTGTCATTCATACTTGGCTTAAAATACCTACCTGGGTAGGTCGCCATTTCAAAGAAATGTATAATGTGTAATGTATAATAATGTATGTATCTCAGAAACGATTGGATTTACTCGAACTCATTATTACTCGTTAATAATCAGTTATTTTCTCATAACCTTTTCCCTTTTTCAATACACAATCCATCGGACTTGAATTCATGCTGAAATCTCAGATTACGCCAAAGGTGCCATTGTAAAATGATTTATATATTTTATGAACGAAATGTATTGATTTTAAAACAAGATATGAACAATAACTCGTTTGGATAGTTTGTATGTAACTAGATTTTAATAAAGAAAATTATGTAATTGTACTTAGAGACCTACCGCACGATTGACATTTACATCTGTGAAATTTGGGAAATTGAATAAAGGTCTTGAATCTTCCCGGTCAGCGGAACGTGTTTGGTTTGCGACACATTTAAAAAACCCTTTTAGTGCCGGAACAGAAAATTAATGTAGGTACATGTAGTGCCAGACCTTTTTTCATTGTTACCTTCAATAAGTGTCAGGCTTTTTTAGCAAAATTAGAAGTGTTTGGGAAAAAATTCACTAAATATTGATTTCTTAACACTTTTTAACAATTTTTTTCTTTGTTTCTAAACACTTGTTTTATTTAAAAATGACAAGAAGAAAGACAAATTTCATGTATCTGGTAAAAATAAATGTTAATAAATAAAAATTTTTTATTATATTCATTTTTTATGTTTACACGAAAAAAACATATTTTCATCACTCTGTATACGAAAATTGCCCGTTACTATACAGTTGAGATCTACGAAAACCCTCGACTTCCTTACATCAAAACAATAATGATCTGCGGATTTTTCGGTACCTAAACTTTGCATTTCCGTACCCAAACAAAAGAGGTCCAATTTTGACTGTTCGACCAGCTGACTCTAAACTAAAATAGACAGTTTAGCCGTATTGTGTTTGCTGATAGAAAAATGACAAAATTATGAAATTTTGGATGATTTTTTTATAAGTTTCGTTACTTATTTGCATCATGATGAAAAGTATTGTTCACAACTCGTCACAAAAGTCCCATTTCAGGGCTCGATAGTGTTTTACATGCTCGGATTACGCCTCGCAAGTAAAACACTATCTTGTCCCGAAATGGGCTATTTTCGTGTCTAGTAGTGAAATATACTATTGGGTTTTACTCTGATGCAATTTTTATTAGTTTTGTGTTAAACTACGTAAAAACAAGTAAAAACCACTTATAAAACATCAGTTTACTGTAAAAGGTTATGAATTTACAAAATAAAACGATAAACTTCCAATAATATAGAGTTGAAAAACGTCACTAAGTAACCTACTTCAAACAGTATTCGTGTACCACATTTCCGCTAGAAACACTATATTTCAATAAAACCCCGCTATTGAAACTATATTTCAATAATAACTCTACAGGTAACACAAAATCATTGCCTAAAAATTACACAAACGAAGTTGCATCTCCGCCATATGAAATGCATGGTTTATTTATCTACCAACAGCTGTTTGCATTTCAGCATGTCATTTCAGCTAACCGTAAAGACAGTTCAGGAAAAAAGTGACATGAAACGAAAGGGTGGTTTGTAGAAAGACGTTTGGCACGAATTTCAGCCAGTAAAGCAGAAAAAATATGTTTCATATGTATAAAAATGTAAACGTCTCGCTATGAGATCCCGGTATTTAATGCAGTTGGTCCCGGTATCTCGCTACGAGATCCTCGGCACTAAAAGGGTTGATTACGTTTCCACATTTTCCCCGGTTGCTTTTTGGTTCCAGTAAATGCTTCATAATATGAAGCATATTATGTATACATATTATGTATTATATAGTGCACAAGAATGCTTTACACTGACATTTGTGTATTTAAAATGTATCATCATTTGTTATTTTTGCGAATTTAGGAATAAACTATTACCGAAGGTCTCATGGTAAGACCTAAGCCCAAGACCATGTTAACTTTTAATTTTGGGGCTCCGAGAAGCAGCAAACACTATTCATTCGAATTTACATATTTATGTCTAAGTCTGGGATAACTTTGAAATACCATTTCGATGAAGCCTTTATATGTTGATCAAATACCAAGTTTTTGAAGCATTTATTGTAGATCCTTTTTTCAAAATTTGTCCAAATCCAAAATTTGTGTACAGCTATTCAATTTATAGTATTATTTATTTTATAGGTATAACATAAAAAAGGATGAAAACAAGAATGTGCGATGAGCTAAAATTTAAATTTATTGATGGAACAATACATTTTACGGCCAAATCGAACTGACAATAAAATAAAACCAGTGAACAATAGTGGCTTACGGACTCGGTAGGTGTTGGCGCCTGTACGAGTCACACGATTTTATTTAGAGTTTTAATGATTTCCTAAAAATATTACAGAGGTTTTGCTAACTAAATAGGAAATATTATGATGATGTTTACAATAAATTATTGACATTTTGTCTTACTTTTCATAATATTTTCTTTTTCCAAAACGTTTCCAAACCACTTTGGGTTTATCATCTGTGGGGTTATGATTACAAAAAATAAAAAGCCATATGATAGGTATGAGTATAAATAAATAATGTAAAACATAGAAAATTTAAGCGAGTAAAGAAATAAATGAATACATACATGTATAAAAGTGACTCTGATGAAACATCATTTCTTTTTCTTTAAAATTGGAGTTTAAACCCGTCATCTTCATTTATGTCTAATTATTTCAATAGACTCTCTTATTTTTTTACGCAGTCCTCTTCTTTGAATATTAGTTTTGTCTGGTCGAATTCCATACTATGACTTGATTTAGGTGTATGTTCAGCAATTGCTGACGTGTTTGTTCTGCCTTTTTTGTCATCTCTGATATGCTCTGTTTCTGCAATATTTATTGATCTCCCTGTTTCCTCAATATATACCTTTTTATAACTGCGGGGTATGCTGCAGACACCATTGTTCTTCAATACAGCTGTTTTATCTTTTACTTTAGGGTAAAGGTTTTTTTTATTTTTTAGCAAACAGTGAATGTGGTTTTTATATCAAGCTTGGCAAAAACTTTGAATTTTGTCTGTTATTCCTTGAATATAGGACAGAATTGCACGTTTGCATTTTTCTTGTTGGTGTTAATTATATATCTTTTTGATTTTGGCCGCGTTTTCTTATAACGTGTTCTATTGCTTTATTAATGTGGTCAATTGCCAACAGAATATTGTGCAGACTATTCATTTCTTCATTTAGGTATTTAGGGTTATTTATTATTATTGCTATATTAGCGAAGTAGTTATTTAGCCCTTCTTTGGAGCTAGATGGTGGTGGGACGTTCCATTTACTTTGTTGTTATGTGTTTTTCTTGAATAATTTACGTTTAATAGTAGTTTTCATTACTAGGAGCGGAAGTGGCTCTTTTTGGTACGAGATCGTAATTTACGGGCGAGGCGCACTTCCACAAATTTTGACATTAGAGTACGGCAAAATTTACCACATGTTTTTTCGGTACTCCTATTCTAAGAGATCCAAAAACGACCATTTTGCATGCGATTTAGAGAACTAAAAACGGCTGTTTTCGGGACAGTATGATGAAAAGGTGTTTGTTGTTGATAACCATTACAACTAAAAATAGGAGTGTTTCATTCTGTTATTTTTTCACTGTAAATTTGATTTTTTTATGTATTGATAAGTATTGTTTTAGCGAATTTCCTTAAAGGAATAAGCTATTACGGTAGTACTCATGGTAAGACCTAAGTCCGAGACCATGTTAAGTTTTCATATTGGGGTCCCCAGAAGCAAAAAACACCATTCGTTCGAATTGTTATATATGTTAACACGATAACGGCCGTAGTACGGTCCGATCTTAATGAAATTTGGTACAGACGTGTAAAGTGGTAATCACTCGGACGGGTTCGTGAACCAGCACAATCGGACTACCGTAAGGGGGGGGGAAAGGGGGATAAACCCCCCCAAAATGGGGTTTTTGAGTTTTTCACACAGAAAAATAAAATTTATCAAATTTTTGTTAGAACCATTGAATTCAGCTCAAAAAAACAAACAATTTCGTATCTTGAATAATTACTGCTCTATGTCAATTGGTTACCGAGATACTGAATGTGGTAAACACAGTACGTTGTCTCAATGTTAACCTTATGGGAAATAAGTAAAATTCTATATTTCGCTTATTTCTCAACATATCTTGATAAAACTTGGTAAATGGCTTCTTCTAGTTCAGATCTACTAAATATTGAATTAAAACCAACCAGTTTAAACATACCTGTAGCAGCAAACCTGCATACTCATTCCCCATGTTATTCTTAAGGAGCTTACAAAAACATGTCAAATCTCGCTATGGATTAAAATGTGTTGTTTTGCATTTGAAATTCGCTGAGTATGCAGGTCTGCTGCAACGGGGGTATTTATGTATAGCGTATGCGTCGTAAGCGACTCTCGTTTTCGCTCTTACTCTTACTCATGCTACTTTTAATTAATTGCCATGATCTATTTGATTTTACGTTACCACGGAAGGATTATATTATTTATGATATTTCAAAGGGAGTTCACGTGCTCTTGCGCTTATATGCACAAGCCGCCACAGGGAACAACACCTCTCCTTCACTTAAGATGGTCTAAGAGTCTAAGAGGTTAGGCCTAGGCCAGAAACTTCGCAGGTCTACGAAGTTCACCACGTAACATTAGCCTGGTTATTCCGATTCGTCGGGAAAATGGACCAAATCTTACTCTTTACACACTAGGCTCATTACAATGAAAGTCTGAATTTAGGTGACAATATTAGATTTATTGGAACTTGTTGAGTTAGTGGCGATGCTTACTGCTAACACTAAGCTCTATCACTTGACCACCGTTTGGTCCCGAATAGCTTGGATGGTCAGGGTCCTTTTGAATAAAAAAAAATATTGGAAATCATTGAAATATTGGAACTCTTTAAAGCTATACACGTTGTCACAGATTTGATCGTAGGTCTAAGAAAGGAAATCAGCTATTAACTTGTATCCACGTTTGGCAAAAAAAAAAAAAAACATTTACAAACTACATGACTTGAGTAGATTATAAGCATATTAAAATGTTTACGAAAAAATAAATATTTCATTTAGATTTAATAAGCATTACCTTTCTCTATGAGTAATGTAAAAGTTCCTTTCTTTAGCTTAAATGGTACTTTGCTAAGTTTGTGTCTGCACTTTTTACATCCATTTTGTTTTGGAGAAAAATAGAAACCTGATAATTTGTGCCCAAAAGGACATGGGATATTAGAGATATTAGTCATAACAAATCATAACAAAAGTTTATATTCAAAAAGAATATCAAAAATATGCCAATCTTTGTAAAAGAACACATAGGCGAATCGAGAGACAAAATGGGTAAAAAGTCACATTTTAAGATCTTCAATTGTATTTTTTTACCTTGAATACGATAATACCGTTTTTAAAATCCTGCATTCAGAACAACATAAACAATCAATAAAATTGTAAAATTATATTTTCTGTAAAAAATACGATTTACACATACTTTTAATTTTTGCTTATTAGAAATATATATTTATTTATATTCTTTTAGATATAGACTATTGATTGTGAGTTCAAGAGGCAAAAGAACAATTTAATAAACAATCAAAAATTTATAAATCGAAAATTCCAATATTTATTATACGTTTAACAACCATATATGTTATTAGCATAAAAATAAATAAGCAATTAATAACAATATATTGGAGATTTTGGTATCGTTCAGTAGGAAGAGGTAATCAAACTATCCTTGAGGAACGTGGGTTTAATATGCCATGATATATTACATTATATTGTAGCTTGCTATTACCAAATTCAAGATGACTTTATAAGGGCTATACTTCGGAAAGACTACATAGAATGATCGCAATGTAAATTGTAACTTTACTAGTAGCTAACATATAAATGTTAATAGTAGCTGTTTAACAGATTTATGAAACTCGGTCTGATTATTTACTTGACCCACACATTAAGCATATTGCAATACATTGAAGAGTTCTGCATCCCTACCAACTATAAAGCTGAGTAGGTTTATAATTGATATAAAACTGGTCTGTTGTAAATTGGTTCGCTATTTTGTATCAGATCGATCATTTTGAAAATTTTTAAATTAGTATGTTATTTCTTTTGTACAATATCTTCAGACTAATTATTACTATTATCATCAAACTATTAAATATCATTATTTTCCATCAAATAGTATAGTTAGCTTACGGTTCATTTCATCTAATTAAGAAAAGAATTACAGTTTTTCCTAATTGTTTTATTCTAGTTCTGAACTTGGAACTGTATTTGTACTTTGTTGTTAGTTCTGATTATGTTATCGATCAATATAAATTTTTTCTATAGAAACCTTCCACAAAACACTTTATTAATAATTTAATAAAAAAGGAACACATAGTTATTTTTACCACATTAAGACGTAATATTAAAAAAAAGTCTTATAGTGACCGAAACAAGCTCTTTTCCGCTATAGGACCAAATATTTTCGGCCCTAGGGCCGGAAATCAGCTAATCGTCTATTTTTTTCTTGAAACAAAGCGTGAACATCACATAATTATACGACATTCAATAGGTTCCAAAGACAGTATGATTGCGATCGTTTGATTTCCATAGCTGTGTTTGTTTAAACCATGACAAAGAAGTTTTATCGTCGCTCATAATCTCAAAGTTTAGTTTTCAAGTTTGTCAAAGATTTTTATGTTATATGGGATATTTCTTTGTGTAGTGTGGTGAAAAATAGCGTTCGGCCCTGAGCCGACAGTATTTTGCAGCTCTCTATCGTTTCAAATTCTCGACTTCCTTTCGAATTTGAACACGTGCTCGAACCTGCAAAACCTCATTTTCGGCACTCGTTACGAAATGTAGCTACTATTAGGTTTATCGAGTAATTACAATGCTACATTCTCTAGGTAAATTTATAACACTGTTGTTAATTTTAGTATAGCTTTTAACATACACAGCATTGGGCAGCCAATTTTTACTACCCTGCGCTAGTTAGTAAAATTTATTGAAATTAATTGCAACCCCTTGTTTGAGTGGGTAGACTTTCACACTTGTTTTGTAAACAAATACTACATTGAAATATATTAAATTGAAATATTAACAAATACGATATTTTACTGTCATCAATATAACAAAGGAAAATTGTCATGTTCACATTTAAATAACTTAAAGCACTCATCAAACAGTTCCGAGTGAGTAATTTATCTTACGTAATGCCCAATCGCAATGATAGAATTAATATTGTAAGCTAAAATGGCATCAAATGTTAACCAGAGAAGACAACAAAATTGTTAAAATACAAACTTGAATGAAAGAGCCAAATGCATTTCCATGTTCTCTAATCCCACTAGTGATTCAAACCAACTCGACCAATAGAATATATCCAATGCATTCATTAGTTTAGCTGTAATGATCATTGACTGAACAGGGAATAGTTTTAATAATATGTTTATCGGTTTTAAAATCCTGCTCTAGGTATTTACTACTCCTGAGTTTTTTTTTTATTAGAAGCATTGAGTTCCGGCACATAAATCGATAATCAAGCCGTTCTTTGCAAGGATTAGAAGGGTTTCTTAGCCTTTTCAATGATATAATTTTGTATGTTAATCACAAAGGTGTGATATTTTTAATCGACTGAACTATATTATCATGTTTTCAAAATGTTGAAACCAACATGAGAATGATGTTCTCAATTGTTGGAATTATGTTTGAGTTAATGCTCTTAGCAAATTCTAGACGGATTTTTAAACTTAAAAAATGTTTCTCATTTGTTTAATTAAGTATAATGCATTTTATTGTGCCAAGACATACGTTTAAGCGAATTTCCTTAAAGGAATAAGCTATGAATATATATATATATATATATATATATATATATATATATATGTCTGTTAACACGATAGCGGTCGTAAATATTGTCCGATCTAAATGAAATTTGGTACAGACATGTAAAGTGGTAATCACTCGGACGAGTTCGTAAACCAGCATGATCGGACCACCGGAATGGGGGGTTAAGGGGGGTAAACCCCCAAAAAAATGGGGTTTTTAAGTTTTTTACATAGAAAAATTAAAATAATCCAATTTTTGATACTACCATTCAATTCAGCTAAAAAAAAAAAAATTTAGTATTTTGAATCACTGCTCTATGTCCATTGGTAACCGAGATATTGAAAGTGGTAAACACAGTACGTTGTCCCTATGTTAACCTTATGTGAAATAAGTAAAATTCTATATCTCACTTATTTCTCAACATATCTTGATAAAACTTGGTGAATGTCTTCTTCTAGTTGAGATCTACTAAATATTGAACTAAAATAACCCAGTTTTAAAATACCTGTAGCAGCAAACCTGCATACTCATTCCCCATGTTATTCTTATGGAGCTTACAAAAACATGTTAAATCTCGCTATGTTGGATTGAAACATGCTGTTTTGCATTTGAAATTCGCTGAGTATGCAGGTCTGCTGCAACGGGGGTATTATTATGTACCTGAATGTACATTACATGTTTTCAGTAAAAGGAATGGAAATAAAATTATAGCCTGCTTATAAAATACAAACAAAATCTTAGGATATTTCCAAATCAACTAAGCGGATCAATGTTTTTCTTATTTGATAAAAATTAACATTTATTTTCAGTAGATTCTCTGGCTAATCACTGGTACAGAACAATTTGGAGAATCTTAGCATGTCATCTCAATGTAAGTACCTTACTTTACTGGATTTTTTTTTCAAATTAACTTATAAACACCTTGTAAATTAATGTTAGTGTTTTTTACAATAAATGAAGTTTTGTCAGCCCCTAATTTTCTTATAACAGACTCACGTAACTGATTCTACCACTCTTAGCCGTTACAGTACGAATCAAATGCCACGGCTCAGATCGTCGTGAGCCTGATGCAACAAT
This sequence comes from Flexamia atlantica, assembly GCA_035578135.1. NCBI lineage: Eukaryota > Metazoa > Arthropoda > Insecta > Hemiptera > Cicadellidae > Flexamia > Flexamia atlantica. Next base: position 624,202 of record JAQJVK010000032.1, read on the forward strand.
TAACATTAGACCACTTGGGTGTATCGGGCCAAGTCGTTTGATTCTGAATGTACATCAATGGCTTTGATCTAGGAGGGAGTGATTGACCTTTGAACATTGAAATGTGCTCGCGACCCGCTGATGAACATTCCACTAATGGGGTTGTGCGATCGTGGATAATGAATGAGAGCTGGGGTGGTAGAGATAAAATAGAAAAGCCTTTAGTGATTAAAATCTCACTTGCAAAAGTTATATTCCCTTAAAAATGCAAGTAAAGGTCATTCAGTGTTGTGCCATTTTCATACTAACTAATAGAGATATCCAAAATATCTTACCTTAAGTGTGATTGTAATCATTTTAATATTTTGCCTCCTTTGAAATTTAATAAAGTTTAATTTGATTGATTACTCAGAACAAAGTTTGATTTCTTGAAATGTAGAGTATGTTGGTGATACTTTATTTTCTTTTGATCTTAACGTACAAAAAACACAAAAAGTATTCCAAGGGACAATTTATTTTTCTTCATGTGGCTGTAATGGTCTACTTTTAGAACAATTTACAAAAAAAACTGCAAAAAATATGTTTGAGGATGTCAATTGATTTTATACTTTCTGAATACGTGTTATAATAATTTCAAGCTAGCTTTTTAGCTTTTTAATTTTTTATAAAAATTAAACTATAAAAACATAATAAATGAATGAATGAATGAACAATTTATTTATTCCAGTGCAAATATTTACAATCTTTACAGCATATGGTTTGTAGTTGATAACAAAAACTTCTTCTTAATGCATAAATAAATACCTATGGTGAATCCGCAAACGGAAACTAGAATTTACCTTAAGAACTTAGTAAACAAAACTAAATTTTGATAAAGTTCTTTCAATAAAAACGTCTATTTATTATTTGAGAGTCTTCAGAATTCGTATGAAATTCAATATATTCAGCACGTTGAAGCTGTAATTTAACGAGCAAAAAATGTTGAGGAAATCTAATTTTGTTTCCGCATTTCCCATTACTTTCATTTTAGCTCGATCATATTCAAATAGCGTACTGCCCATTTATTTCCTACTACGCCTCGTGTAATTTTCGTCGGAAAATGAAATTAGAAACCTTAATTATGTGTTTTTTTTCTTTTTTTGTTTCTAAACGTCTTCCAGCAAGCAAAAATCCAGTTTTTTATATCCCTATTAGCATCAGAACACTAATAAATATATTATGAAGAGTTTTTATCAGTTATAATGGCAACGAATGCTCAAACAAAGGTATTGAGAGAAATGCATGGAACACAATTTACGACGTTGTAGTTTTGTTTGGATAGTTGGAGGAGAACATATCAAAAGTCCCCGTCCGTAGCCCTTGAGCGAGGGAGGGAGAGGGGTGTGAAGGTAAAATTCTTAGTTTTTTCTTAAGTATCTTGAAAATAATCAACTTTTAGTGTTCCTTATTAAATTGGAAAATCAAATAAAATTAAATTTCCAGTAAGAAAAGTATATAATACATTTATTTTGGTCCAGCCATTTACAAGATAAGCACTAATTTTATTAATTAGTTAGAGCTCGGATTCCCTCAACTACCAGATTACTAAGTTGAACAGTAAAGCAGAGTATAGCAAATTTAAATAAGAATTTTGTATTGATAAACACTTCGAAAGAGCTTAAAATTTGTGCTTTGAGCCGGATTTTAAAAATTTCTCTACCAACCTTTTTGTGTTTTAGTATAAACAGTAGATTTTAATAAATTAAACCATATTTTCTGTGAATGATAAATTTAATATAGACATATTTATGAGAACTTATTATTACTGCACCTTTTGAAATGATATGATACCTCAACTGTTTTTTTTTAGGTACCTGAGCTTGTTTTAAATAAAATCTATCACATCCATATAAGGCGAATTTTTTTCTACAATCAGAGATGGCAAATGTCTGCAAAACTCAAAATAAAAACATCAATCATATTATCAGTTTGGCCCATACTAGGTCAAAAAAGAGTCAAAAAATAATTCTTTGCTCTGAAGACACGTTTTCTTACTGTAATTCACACGGCTTAGGAAAATAATAACTTGCGAGAAATTGTTCGTAATTTGACAGGTAGAGATGTAAAACATATCCAAACAAATTGTTTGATGTTAATTGATAGCTGTGAATGTTATTGTATGAAAACCCTTCAAAATTATTCGTTTCAAACATTGGAAAATGTTGTATGAAAACGCTCATTTTCGTTGTTTAGCATTTTCAACTGTTTACATTGGATAGAAGTTGTAAATTTTGTCTAATGGCACAGAACCCTCACTTCTTCACTTTGACAGTTTCCGGCTCTAAAATGGATCTAGAGCCAAAGTAAACGGCTTTAAATTGTAAAAAGTGAGACAAGTGACCCTAAAACAGCTGTAGGGGGGATAGTGTCCCTAAAATAGTCTTAGTATTTATTTGACACAAACTAAATTATGTTTTTTTACGTTAAAATTGTAAAAAGAAAATAATAAAAAACAATATTAACCAGGGAACCCATGCACAAATTTCGCATTTTAACATTATTTCAGTTTGAGAGAAACTCGCCTACAATTAGAAGTAACTGTATGGTTATAAAATCACCGTTATTAATCAAGTTAACTTTTAGTTAAATTTGAAGTTCTCATCTAAATAAATAAAAACTCAGCTGTACAAAACACAAACACATTGTTCATCACCCCAGCACCAATTATTGCATGCCAATTAAATTGTCTCTCGTAAAACAGTACGATACCGGAAGTTTTTTACGCGTATTCATGCCCTAACATCATCTTTCAGTCACTGCAAGTAGATAGGTGGTGCAGCGTCCCTCTGATGTTCTATCTTTTTCTCACGGCAGTTCTCCGTTCTTGTCGAAGGTTATGTATGTTGTCCCCTATCTCATCGACTCGGTCTCCTCTTTGCCTTATACTTCTTCGTATACGATAAAGAACGAATGGTAAAGAAAGAAATAGGCTACCTTTCTCAATTAGGCTACAATTACCAATAAATGTTACCCATTTGAGAATTAATTTTCATAAGCTGTATCAAATCTTGTTTAGAGTTGCACACTCGCCTTCATGTCCCGCTATATACCAACCCTAGTATACCTTGGGCGCGTTCAGCCCCAGTCAACTACCGGTTACCGTAGTCCATGATAGGCAAATTCAATTCAATTCAATTCAATTCAAAACATATTTATTTTTTATATACATGCAGATTACAAAATCCCATGTGCCTGCAAGGCACGTGCGGGGAAAAGTTTTACATTTACTTTAATACATTATTATATATATATATTTTTCTTTTTTATTTCTGGCAACCATTAATGTCATAAATTAATTTCAAATAACACATGAAGTTCAATAAATAAATAAATAAGATGCAATTTAATAAATAATTAGTCACTAAACATGCAACAAGATTCATTCAATATTAAATTCAAAGACATATTGTAATGCTTTCCCTTTAAAGACTGGACGCGAATCAAAATGCACTTGATTTCCAAAGCACTGGACAAATATATTAAAATACTTAGGGCCCAGGGCACAAAACTGATGCAAGCTTATATCCTTCACATAAAAATATTCTTTAAATAAAGTATATTGAGCTGAGCGAGTTAATCTGGCAAGAGGTCTTAAAGTAAATAAATAGCTGTGTTTTTTAAATACATTAAAATACTATATACATGCAACTGCTTGAATGTTAATATTTTATGTTCTAAAAACAAATGAGACATGCTATTTGTGCGACCTACAGGCATGCTATCTGTGCGAAATCCAAGGCATCTTGAAAATAAAAAATGTCCGGTTACTTACCGAATCCACCGAAATTTTTACGGTGGATTAGTTGCTAAATCCACCACTACCGTTCACTTGTTACAGGTTGGTAGATTACTCACCGGGGAGTGCGGCTAAACGCGTCCATTACCTTAATAACTATAATCTTTCTTTACAATCAGGTTAAAAGCCCATTTGAAGATAATCAGCCGATAAATTACAATCACATTTAAAACCGTTATAATACAAGTTGATCAGCAAAGGGCGTTGAAAACACCCTCTCGAAATAAATCAAAGGCTGGGGGACGAGGCCTTATAAATTACCACAAGGCCAGTCGCCGGTGCGCTGGATCTTAGGCTGTAACATGGCACCTCAACCGGAAAAATCGGTTAAGCAGGATGGTTGAAAAAGGGATGTAATATAGAAAACCCTTATTGAATTAAATATATAGATCATTTGATTAATTTGGTGAGTCATCTAAAGCTCTGGACAGCCTTACTGGTGGGTGGCGAAAATTGTAATCGCCCTAAATGTCTGCTAAATAAACACATGTTTTGGTAGAACTGTCAAAACTTTGTTTACGTTTCACCTCATTTACACTACAAAAGAATACCCTGTAATATTTCACCGAGAGATTTCTTACGTAATTAAAATTTCTGGAAAATATTTGCCCAATGCATCTGCTGGTCTTTTAGTTTGGCAACCTTTCATCTTAAATGATTTGTTTACATTTAAGAATGTGTTTCCACGCTTTTGTCGTCGTACTTCATGAATTGAGTTGAGCTTCCAAGCATTTAACATTAGTTGCACTTGCGGTTGCAGCAAAATATTTTCTTGTGTAATGTACCTCTACATAAACAAATGACCATGTGATTTATTACCAAAACATTGCAGATAATAAACACTAATTACGAAAACAGCGCACTCACTCACCCGCCAGTAAGGCTGTCCAGAGCTATACGATATTTCTACCACAATAAGTAATATATTATCTTAAATTGTCCCATATTATCTCATGGGAAGTAATAAAACGTTAAGTCTTGCATATTTCTCAATTTTATTTGTAACCAATTGACCTGTGCAAAAATAGAAAGCACCCAGATAGAAATAAATCAATATTTGTGGATAAGAAAAAAGTATACAGTACACCTCGGATTATCCGGACCTCACATTATCCGGATCCCGGATTATCCGGACCGGTCCATCCGAGAAATTGAAAAATTAAAATCACGGCAAAAACGTGGTTGTTTTAGGGAGTTTACGAGTGAAATTTGCCTTCTAAAATTAAAATGCAAATGTAATACATTAGTGTACGCATTTAGAATTTCAATAGTTGAAGGAGTCACATTGCCTAGGCAGTAAATGAACGTATTTTTCTGGGGCGTTAGCAGAAATCAACAAAGGCGTAGCGCACGGCAATATTGAGAGCTAATTTACTGCTGTGACTTGATGTGTCACGTGCATTTTTTTAAGAAGAGTTAATGTATTAAGTTTTGATTTACTTCAAGTTTTGTCATTATTATTCTAAGTTTGAGATATTTTGAGTTATGATTATTTAATCTTAATACTTTCAATATTTTAATCTGGTCAAAGACCAGGTTTTTAGGATTGAAATAAAAATGTCAAACCTAAACCGTGGGTACGGTAAAAGTTAATACAGTATTAAATTACGACTAATAATGAAGTTTAGTTCTTAAATTTGTTTCAAAATTAATCCCTCGGAAAATTTGAAAGAATAACATAACATGTTGTAACTGCCTTGATACGCCGTTTGCAGTATCAATTTATCAGGGGCTAAGGTGCGCGATTGCTATTTTGGCGATATTGTAATGACCTCGGATTATCCGGATTTTTTGTAATCCGGATCGGTGTTCCGCCATATTAGTCCGGATAATCCGAGGTGTACTGTATTATCAATTCTACATCCTCATATCGTTGCCATTATCACTAGTAGGGTTTAATGAAAACCGCGCAGCCTCAATATAGCAGCCTCAGTATCAAACCGCCTAGGATTTAAACGCGGTCAGATCGTTCACAATATACAGTAAACCCCCTCTTAACAGACCTAGTTTCAAACGACGATCGGATTATCCGCCCTTGCTGGTCGGATATTAAAGATCGTTTTGACCGACCCTGTTTCAACAACAGTTCGGTTTAACCTCCCTTTTCTAGGAATTGCGGCATTTCCGTTCCCATATCCGATTATGGGAACTTCACGCACAATTCCAAATGTTGTTTGTTACTGGTTAAAATATTTTAATACAGCAATTATTAATATATTAAAACCTACGGTACGCCTTTCAGAGCGCATAGTACGATAAACGTCTGTGAGTTTTCGTTTTCGTATCAGGAAACCATCATATCATTCATCAGTAAAATAAAAAACCACGCACGTCGTGTATTTGTAGGGGTGGGGAAGAGGGGTTAGACGACTCGAAGTTAAGGTTTTTGCAATGGGTTTTTGGGACTCAAGTCTCCAGTGAGAAGCTACAAATCAACTGCCTCACCCGCAATAATGCAACGACTGCTGGTTACTTATCACTAATTTTGACAATCAATAGTTACTGCATTACGTAAAATTTATTAAAAATAAATGAACATGTTATTAAAAGTGTTAACATAAAACATGTTTCGCCTCGTCTAATATCCAGTTTATAAAATGTGACATTTATAGAGTAAATATTATGAAAAATAGGTTGATAATTAGTTAATTTTCTAAGCAATCCACAAACTGCTTTAGAGTTATTTTCATGTAGCCCTAAATCAATAGACCTTTTATTTTTAGGTTTTTAGATGATTACACGTTTTAACCGACCTTTTAAGTTATCCGACCTAGGTCCGGTCCCGCCAAGGTCGGTTAAGAAGGGGTCTACTGTATGATGGTAGACAAAGATACGAGTAGTTTGTCAAGAAAAATTTGGTTTGTGACCCAAATAGACTAACCAACGTCTGAACATCCAGAACTTTTGTTGCATTGCAGAGGACAAACACTATCAATCTTCAACACGAGATATAAAGTAAAACAAACAAACAATATATTCACTATGTAAATTTATTAAATTTCATTCCTAAAAACCTCACCTGGCATGCAATCATCTCTATGTTAGTCATAGAATCAAAGGCCAATTGAGCGCAATTTAGAATTAAATAGCGATTAAATTTGTTCTTTCAATTACACGACCCATCGACCAATATTTAAAATAATCCCACGTAACACCAGTAACCAGCTAGTCTACTACCCATCGAATTTTTTATAACGAAATCTCAAACAAGTGAGTTTGAGTTTTATATGACATAAAATAGTCACATATCTTTTGAAATGAAATAATTTTAATATCAGTGTATATAAGAATCAAGAATCAAGAATATTTTATTGTCATTAGCTTTTACAAGCATGGACAAACGTCAAAGAAACAAATGTACAGAAATAATACAAGATACAGTGTACATATGTGATTCTTACATATAACATAAAAATAAATTTCTTCTAATTTCCAGAAAGGTAATCCTGAACACTGCAATATTCCTTAGATACTAAAAAAGACCGTAACTTTCTTTTGAACCTGGTCTCGATTGATTCTGCTTTGATGGAATTTGGGAGGGAGGTGAAAAGTTTTACTACGTTGAAAAAGGTCTGTTTTTAGAAAAATGTGGTTTTGTGTTGTTGAATGGTTAACGTCAAGGAATGTCTAACGTCGTAAAGACTTTATAAGACTTGTTACCATTCGATAAAAGGACAGTAACAGAACGACTGTCAAAATTGCTTGACGCCAATAGTACTTTTGATGGCGTTAAGAAGGACAAAAGTGTAACGAAAAACGTATTTTTTCTTGGTAGGTTAAACATGTTTTGCTTTTGGTTATGGTTATCAAGCAACTAGAAGTTTTAGGCTCAACAAAAAATTCTGTGAATAATATTAATTTTCTGAGCAGCTGCAAAAACATTTGTAGTTTTTGTTTAACATTTTACAAAATGCAATGATTTGGCCTTCTCTTCAGAAAACCAATTCATTGCGCATTTTCAAGAAAAAAATCGTGTTGGCTAATTTTTTACTAAGGTTAATGTTGCATTAAAAATATAAAATTATCCACAAATCATCGATTATTCAAATAGATTGATTTTAACTATTAAATAAACCGATCGCGTGATTTTAGCTTATCAATTAAGCTACTTTGCGAATATTGCAGTCGAGTTGATGCAAAGTGAGTACTTACCAATGTAATTGCAGTATTAAACCCTGTATACTGATGTGTTCAATTAATATTCATATGACTGCCCAAAGGATATAACTATTTCAAGTGTTATGGCTGAGAGATCGTTCCAAAATGTTTACGTTGTAAAAATCATTCCATAATTAACCTGCTCTATTTTGAGGTGTTGGTTGTTGAATTCGTAAAGGTTTAGGGTGAGCCATATAATTTCAACCGACAAAATAAAATATTTTTTCCAGAAAATACTTTAAATTTAAAATTACTCTTTCGGTTTTTAATTTTATTCACATTTCTTATTTATCGTAATAATAGCCATACTGACTTTCTGTTAAGATAAAAATTGAAGTCTAGCATGCTGAGAACAGGATGGTATACGTTTCCAATATAAACATGATATGTGTACTTTACTATATATGGGCAGTCAATACCTTAACTCACCATTTAATAATAAATTTGCCCTGGCAGAATTGTTCACCTGATTATTTATGACCCTTTCTATATAACAAAATAAGTCATTTTTATCGGTTGGTTAAATTAAATATTGTGAAGGCTAGTATAAACGAATTTTCAGATCTAGGCAATTTGTTGTTATAATCGCAGTTTCTCATTATTAACCTTGAATACGAGGGGAGAGTGGGCTAGTTGATACGGGGGCAGGTTAATACAAAAATTACTAAAATTCAACGCGCATGCGTACATTTAAGAGGGTGATTGGTATAATGTTTCTGAACAGTGACGAAGTGATGTAGGCAGTTTCATGGTCCAGCTACCGTTGGTTACTGAGTGACGAAATATTTGTATTTTTTGCCAATATAGTAAATTTCTCATGTCAATATTGAGTGGAAATAAGTGGGCTAAGTCTTTGTCGGGAACAGTGAAATGCGGACTCATCGTATTCAGCAGCTTTTAATGAGTAAAATAATTAATATTGTTTTCAATTACTCAGGTAACATGTTTAATAGGTTATATTAGTTTTTAATGCACGTGGTCACTGGGGGCAAGTTAATATGTTTCTTTGGGGGCAGGTTGATACAACTTATCAACGCACCCTAACATGATTTTTATGCGAGATTTGATTTTTGTGGACAATTTCCATCATTGATCAGTAAAAACAAAGCTTTTTACTCAGTTGTAAAAAGTGTTTTTACAAAAGAGTGTTGGCCAAAGACAGCAAAAATCAAAAACAAAACATAAACTCACTATCACCTTGAGTTTCAAACAAAGTATAAATATGTACGCTCTTATTTTTTCCAGTGTACAGGCCATTTTTTCTTTAGTTTATAATTATAATTAAAGTCTTTTTTATTGATTTAGCTCAGAATGTCTTCCAGCTTTCAATAATATCAATCGCTTTTACCACAGGATCAAATTGCCCCCTCTCGGTATCAACTTGCCCCGATGTGGGGTAAGTTGAGACACTTTGAGTTGCTTAGCAAAATAAAATTCGAAACATTTATTTGTCAAATGAATTTTTATTGAAATAAAAATAATATACATGTAGACAAAGGTTCGATCTTTCAAAATATTATATTCTCTATAATTTAGTACTACCAATAGCTTCATTAAAAAATAAAAACATTAAACTGTCTCAACTTTAAACTGTCCCCAATCTAGTTTACATCTTAATTTAAACATAATGCTTATATCGGAAACGTCTCTACCGAGACAAAATAAATGTTTTATTTAGTTGGAGTTAAGCTTTTCGATCGCATAAGCCTACGTAGACATAGCCTACATAGACAAATTCATTCCAAAACGCAAAGATGTGAGGGAAAATGTGTTTGAGAGTTAAATTTTTTAACAAAGGGCCTTTAGGTTGATACGATTACGAAATCACGATAAATATTTTATGGTTGGAAATGGACAAGGAAGTTATTGAAAATAGATTGGACAAAAAAAATGAGATGGATAATCAGAAAAATATATAATTGGACAGAGTATTTATATACCGAGCAAAACTCAGTAGTCTTTTACCAATCTAATTTTAAGTTTTAAGTCATGTTATGTTCAAACTTGAACCATTCCAATTTTAAGTCTTACATGATTTTACGTCCAAATTCATAAAGGTATTCAGTCCAAACAAATCTTCTACATTGCTAAATAATGGGTCCGATATGATATACAAGTTATAATGCGATGAACAAGCGTTACAGTTCTGCAGTGTCATTAAATTATATTCGTCAATTTTTGACAACAACAGAAAATCGTTTAAAACTTATTTGCATTCATTGGAAAATCCTATGGATCTGTTTTTGAAGCCGTAGAAATAGTTTTACATTTCAACAGCAGCAGAGCCCAAAAGCCGCGTAGGGTGTAAATTAAACTTTTCCTTTAAATTGTTTCAAATGTTGTGCTCAGGATTCAGAGCGCTGTAAAACAAAAGCTTTTGACCTGCCTATAATAATTGGCATTCGAGCATTGTTATTGTCACTCAATCGAAAACAACTAGTGATTTCATCCATTAATGTAGTTTTGTTTCAATGTTAAATATTTATCCTTGTATTTATTGAAATAGTAAAATGGCGACTAAACTATTAATTTAGCTAAAGCAATTGAGGGAATTAGCATTAAGAAGAAAACATAAAGACAAGAAATTTTAAATGATAAACTAAAGTATGACTGGTGCCAAATGTTAAGGCCCAGTCATACTGCCCAGGATAATGTTAATTTGAGCATTGGGCTTATGGACGGCGCGGCATGGGCCTTAATGTGAACCAAAACATTCTTTCTTAGCACAAGATGCGAGAATATGTCACAGACGGTGATATATAATTCAATTAAGGTTCGTGGACCATATATAACAACAATTAATTACTGTACAAAGCATATTACAAAAATAAATACAGAAAAAAATGAATGAGAAGGTATGTTAATTTAGATTTTAAGTCGAATACTCAAAAATTCACATTGCTACTGATCCTAAAAGGAAAATAATGAACAAAAAATGCAAAAATCTATTTATTTAGGAAGACACAATTTACATGTTTTAGTGATAAAACAATTCAATAAAATTAACAGAGATTCCCATTAAATTTCGAGGCTTTTACAAGGAGCTACGAATTTCATCTTGGTATAAAATCACATGTATGACTAGACAAATATGAATGTACAGGGTGTTTTTTTAAACGCAACCCATTATTAAGATTGAATAATACACATATAAATTTGAAATGAGTTTTGTTTTATTGATCTTTACATTTTATATAACGTGTTGTTTAAGTTTGATCACATTTAGTTTACGTTATGTGCTCAAACAATCTGCCATTGGCATTTGCATATAGTTGTGCTCTCTCCATCAAATTCCCGAACACGTGTTGCGTGGCGCCTCTTTTAATTTCTTGCATTAAATTTGCTATGTTTGTTTTGAGTTGCTGAATATCCTCTGAATTGTTTTCGTGGGCCTTACTTTTTATGCATCCCCAAGGAAAATAATATAGTATGGCCAAATCCGGGGATCATGGGGGGAAATAATCCTTCACTGATAAAATAAAGTTTTGGGTTGCGTTAAAAAAAACACCCTGTATTTGTTTACGGATAAGCTTGGAGTGGAGATGGTTGAGAAACATGTATATACCCATAAACTCTTAATTAGTTTTGTTATTAATTAGGCAATCTTATATCGTGTCCAAAGTATACCAATGTCTATCTTAATATTTATCATTTACTTCTGTAACACTTATAGTCAACAACCAAACATTCTCTATTAAAACATTTCACAGCTTTACAAGAATGGAGTTAAATTTTCATAACACACAATACTAAAAAAAAACTAAAAAAGTCTGCTTGTATACATAAATAAATTAATAAGTTGACACTATTTATTAAGGGAAAAGAAAACCGTAACAGTTCAGCATCAAGGATTCAAATCAATCAAGATAACGTGAGATCTGCTGTTTCATTCTCCAGACAATGTGAGATAAGCTATTACACTCTCAAAGTCAGCTGTTCCATTTTGTCAGCTGACAGAGTTTTCCATCTGACTGTCATCCGATCCTTGCAGCTGAGGCACTAAGTTTAGCCAGAAGGACAAGCGATGAGCTCTGTAGTGGTCCTTCATCTTGGTCCTTGTATCTACAAACAAACGAATTCTTTTACTATCGAGAAAAAATGTAAACCCTTTGGAGGCAAGAGAAAAGTGGAGAACTTAAGATATCCTACGTGCTACAAAACAGTACTACTTGTTTTCCTCAAGAGTCGTAGGCTCTATCTTGCACTTAGTAATGATACTTCTCTTGAAGTAGCTATCATCCGAATGTAACGCTTTCATTAAAGCAGATATCCTTGCCCATCATTTTGATGGATGTCAAAAGTTTTTTGTCAGTAATTGTCTTAGTAAGACCTTTAAAAGGATCGTTTACTTTTAATCTTTATTTCCAAAAATACCTAACACCTTTTACCACTTTTTATTGTTTTACTATAATTTATTCCTATATTTAAACACCAACTTCTAAAAACATGTGGAAGAGGAAAAGATCCAGATTTAAAAAAATATACAAACTACGGTGCTATATTTTATAAATAAAAATAATTTTAAAGGCAATTAATTAGAAAATTTTGACTTATAAGAATTGCTAGACGATTTTTAATTGATTATTAATTTATTCATACGGAAATAAACTTTTAAATATGAAATTTCACTACAAAATGCATTTAATTATAAAGTTAAGAGCTAGTTTTCGAGTTCATCCTTAACAATCTCAAATTGTCTACTATTATAACCAAAATTTTAAACGGATTCATCGTATTTCCTGAACATAAAACCAATAAAATTGCAGGCGACTATTAAAAAGCTGTTTTAGAACTTTTTCAAAAAAATTTTAAAATATCCAAATGGTTTTGCCTTTTGTTTATCAGTTGCAGCTATTTGTCTGATTTTCGAAATTATAAAGTACAAACTGAAATTATATCAAAGACAGGAACTTTTATTTTAAAAATTAATCAGACAAATTATTCTCTAGTCCTGACGCTTGAAAACTGTTATTGATCCAGTCCCTTATTCAATTTAATAATAATCTATGTACACTCACCTAACGTCATGTACCTCTTGTGTACTTTGTCGTACGGTAGCCATACCGCTCTTTGAGGTTTGTTTTTGTGTTTTGACTGATTTGTCTTATTGCCTTCTTTGTTAGGGTCACTAAAACATATTAAAAAACTTAAGACACACGTTAAACAGTCAAACACGCTAAAACATGACAATTGGTTAATTAATGAGTCATTTTCATTAATATGACACTAATGTAGAGAAAGAGGCAAGTACAGTACAAGTCAAATAACTTGGCACAGACAGTACCCAATAATAATTTTAACAATGGGCTTAAGGAGAACCTGGGCCACACATTATTTTACTAGGACCATATAGGCTGGCTACAAGATATATTGATTTGTGGTGACTTGTGAATTTCTTAAAATTCAGTCCTGAAAACTTACCAACCTAGCCAATAATATAATTTTCGTCATACTGCTTCAAAATCAGCTGCACTTGACACATGCGTTGGGATTCAAAATTTGTTTTTTAGTCCTTGGATAATAACGTATGATTTGATGATTAATATTTTCCTTGGACCTTTTGATGATTAATATTTTCCTGTTCACTTTTGATTCGAGGTAAATAATCGAACAATCTTCATTCGATTACAGATAATCGAAACATTCATCGTTGTTGTACGTCAGCGTTGATGTTGAGCTATCGATTGCATCGGAAGTGGTTATCGGTTATTATATTCAATTGCAATACATTGTTGCGTTGTTGTTGGTTTAATCAATTGTGAAACTCGCTTATTTCACCAATCGATTATTGCTAGCATTTGATACGTCTATTGTTGTTCATTGCTGTCAGTCTAACCTAACACAAATGAAAAAATCAGCTGATTGCTTCAAATAGCAAGAACAAGATGGAAGCATCATTGGGAGGTATCTTTAAAGGTAAACAAGCTGTAACATTTTGGTTTTCTTAAGTAGTTTGCGAGCTATATAGAGCGATATGACGAAAAATATAGTTCATCACACGGACCTATAGCTGATTTTTGTTACTCGGTCATTTACAACCTCGGCTTACAGCCTCGGTCATAAAACTTGATCTTGTACGAAAAGCGTCACTTCAGGTCTTAGTAATGAAATATACTATTATTATTTAATGGTGGTCGAAACTCCAAAATGATCAATAAATATGCTACAAATAATGCGTAAAAATGTTTGTAGCTATTAACAAAATGAATATGACACCTTATTAACAAAAATCACTGTAATTGTTTGTGTTTTTGTGTATTTGCGTACGTTAACAATCAGTAAATCACACCAATATGAAGTCTGTGCAATCTAATTAATCAACGTATTTCCATCCCAAGCTGTTAGTTTATTCAATTATTATCGAGATTTTACGTTGGAAAACCAAATCGGCCCAAGAGATATGTTTTGTTTTTGTTTTAAGTAGGAAACTGTTGCTCCTATAGAACAGTAACTATTATTTGCAACTAGTTACTTTGTCAATGGGGTAGTAACAGAAATTTAACTTTGCGCCTGGATAACTATGCTAGGTAACCTGCATTACACAAATGATCGATTCCAACACGTTCCTCTCGCGATCCTTAATGAAATGCACTGATATTTTTTCAAATTCTTATCCAAACACCCTTAAGGCGAATCTTTCAATTTGTAAAACCTAAAACTGTTAAGTATTCAAGTATACGAATATAATGCTGTTGTTAAAGAAGCTCTTCAACCTTTCCTGGAATCAATAAAAGCAACAGATTTGGAGTGCTTTATTTGTGCCTATCGAATGATCACTTTCGATAGTTGGTAAAAATTGGTTATCTACCTCCTCAGATATTTGGTTCCCAAAAACATTTTCAAAGAAATTACAGTTACCGTATACAATACAATGATAAACGTTAAATATTGAGCAAACCAAAACCATTTTTATTTTACCCTTTTTTATTTTAAATTAAATTGTTGGACGTAAAAAGGTATTTATACCTGAAGAGGTCAACACGTCATATCAATCATTATTTTTTTCGTGAAATTAAATCAAGAGTTAGATACCGGTAAAATCCTGTAAAATCGCGTTTTGATTAAAAAATGAGTCTTTCTAATTCCAATAAGTGATACCACGTTAACTTATGAAACATATCTGAATCTTTTCAACGTTAAAGATTTTCTTCTTTTTTAATCAACAATTGCATAAAATTTTGTAATGGACTGTATTTTTACGTTACATTACTAACACAATTAAAATTAACAAAATTACAACCTTATATTTGCAAGTTGTGAACAATGTTCACATATATTTAAAAGTCACATGATCTCATTTAAAATAATTGAAAATCAAGACACAGACTGAAAGCATATTTGACTTATTCTACTGTTTGATCAATATTCCTTAAAATAATTGTGAATGTATAAAAATGTTCTCGAGGTGGGTTTCCGGGTTAAACCCTGTAGATGTCGAACTTATTCGCCAACGTTTCGGATATATTGCAATGACCATTATCAGGGCGACGAGCGTCTCAGTTCACAAACTTACTCATTCACTGTAGCCCTGATGATGGATATTGCAATATATCCGAAACGTCGGTGAACAAGTTCGACATCTACACGGTTTAACTCGGAAACCTACTTCGAGAATGTATCTTCGGACCGTAGAAGTCTACACAAAATAGTTATTAGTGTATTAAGAGCACAATGTATGTCATTGCCGCTCGAGGATTGTAGATGAAAGCACGAAGCGTAAGCTGAATGCAGCCAAACATTTAGAGAGCGGCAATGAGAATTTGTGCTCGAAATAAACACAATATGTATTTTTCCTACCACCATTATTTAAACAGTTTTAATTATTAACTAACCTGTTAAAAAATTCAACACTATTAACTATTAATAAAACACAGTTTAACTGATTAATTAACCAAAAGTTCATTGAGGTTAAGTTTGCTTATTCTATTCGAACGAATCAGAAGTTCAGATAGAAACGGTGACAATTAAATCAGCTGATTTAGAACAAGGCAACTAAAATTTATAATACAATGAGTGCAATGGGTTTTCTGAGAAATAGGAACTGGACTGTGGTGTTTTATGTCATAGTTATCTCTCTTGTTTGCCACCTTAACCTACTCTACTTTTAACCAACAAGTAACCTCGATTTAGCGAGCGGGAATGAAGTTAACGCGGAAATGAACCGTTTTGCGTTGTTTACAAGTGTGGCAACGTGATTACTTCCATGCAGTGGTAGAAAAAATAGATTACACAGAACATACCCGGTTTTGACGAAGTTGGCGACGTAAGAGATGAATGTCTGGGAGAGATGGGTCTCCGCCCGGGTGAGGTTGCTGGCGAAGGCGGGCGATCCTGGGAACAAGTAGGGGAGCTCCCCGCCGCGCACACTGCCCAGCTTCTGCAACGAGAGTGGAGCAGAAGGGGGTGTCGGGTGGTTCTTCAAATTCAAAGTCAAATTATCTTTATTCATAGAATACATAATATGTAAACTGAATGGTGTCATTAAAACTAACCTAATAATGTTACACATAAAAATTCAAAAAAAAATTTGCAGTAGTCAGTAATATGTACATTAGGAGATGGAAAAGAACTCCTCCAACGAATATAGAGATCTACATATCAGGAATTATTTTAGTTTCTTCTTACATTTAATAGGATTATTTTAATTTGATGCTGTTAGGTAGATGCCTGAAGAACTTAAGTCCAATTAGGTTGGTTTTTCCCACAGTTTTTAATTTGTGATTTGTGGTTATGGTATACTTTAATTACTCGTGTTATATGGATAAGAGTTTGAATCGGTATTGTTTAGATTACTTTTTGCAATAATAAATAATTGTCTCAAGAATGTATTGCCCATTTTAGTTCTCTAAATTTCCGGAGAGGAAGGAAAACACTTGAGCACTTGCATTCTTTTTATTTAATTGCTCTTTTTGTTTTTTTTTTAATATTTTACCCATATTCGTGCTTGGTTTTCGAACCACAAAGCCATGATCCATATAATAAGTAGGAGTGAATGTTGGCAAAATAAATGTTTGCAAGGTAAGTACCTCCTTTGGTACTCACTTCCAGAGGAGGCAGAGAAGTAGGGAGTGTTGGGCGGTTCGGTTGCAAGGTAAGTACCTCCTCTGGTACTCACTTCCAGAGGAGGCAGAGTAGTAGGGAGTGTTGGGCGGTTCGGTTGCAAGGTAAGTACCTCCTCTGGTACTCACTTCCAGAGGAGGCGGAGTAGTAGGGAGTGTTGGGCGGTTCGGTTGCAAGGTAAGTACCTCCTCTGGTACTCACTTCCAGAGGAGGCAGAGTAGTAGGGAGTGTTGGGCGGTTCGGTTGCAAGGTAAGTACCTCCTCTGGTACTCACTTCCAGAGGAGGCGGAGTAGTAGGGAGTGTTGGGCGGTTCGGTTGCAAGGTAAGTACCTCCTCTGGTACTCACTTCCAGAGGAGGCAGAGAAGTAGGGAGTGTTGGGCGGTTCGGTTGCAAGGTAAGTACCTCCTCTGGTACTCACTTCCAGAGGAGGAGAGTAGTAGGGAGTGTTGGGCGGTTCGGTTGCAAGGTAAGTACCTCCTCTGGTACTCACTTCCAGAGGAGGCAGAGTAGTAGGGAGTGTTGGGCGGTTCGGTTGCAAGGTAAGTACCTCCTCTGGTACTCACTTCCAGAGGAGGCAGAGTAGTAGGGAGTGTTGGGCGGTTCGGTTGCAAGGTAAGTACCTCCTCTGGTACTCACTTCCAGAGGAGGCAGAGTAGTAGGGAGTGTTGGGCGGTTCGGTTGCAAGGTAAGTACCTCCTCTGGTACTCACTTCCAGAGGAGGAGAGTAGTAGGGAGTGTTGGGCGGTTCGGTTGCAAGGTAAGTACCTCCTCTGGTACTCACTTCCAGAGGAGGCAGAGTAGTAGGGAGTGTTGGGCGGTTCGGTTGCAAGGTAAGTACCTCCCCTGGTACTCACTTCCAGAGGAGGAGAGTGGTAGGGAGTGTTGGGCGGTTCGGAGAAACTTTCGAATCCGTCTCCATCTTTAAAATCGATGTTTTTCTACATTTACAATCTCGATTACTTTAAATTCATGATAAAGTTTCGATATCGTAATTAAGGCATCACTAATCAGAAGTTCAAAACCCAACTAAAGTTTTAACTAACGAAATGAAACCTAACAGTCATACTATGTGAATAAAACTTATTAAGGTATATTCTAACGTTATCTACATATCACACCCTTTTAAGTAACATTACGTATAAAAAACTAATTTCACATCCTTCGCGACCTTACATTTGATTCATTGTCAGTTGCTGTCAGCGTCGTTCTTTACCTAAGTATTTGTGCTACCTGCAATTGAGTATACTTAAATATAATACTTAAATAAAATAAGGTCATGCACATAGTCTAGAGCTCTGCTGCAACGGGGGTATTTTTATGTTCAAGATAGACCCTAAAAACCATAGATTTTTTTTACATTAAATCAAGGAAATTTCTACGTATTACGTACATATACTTTCATGAAACAGAAAACAGCTTTAGGATTCTCTAAGTACGCAAGGTCTGCTGTGACGGAGATATTTATATTCCTGCTTAAGGACCACTATATACCATGAATACCATGCATGCGAGCAGATTCAACGATATTGGACATAAGCCTTCCCAGGGCAGTGGCACCCTTGAGGCCTTTATCGGCGGGGCGCGGAATCTGCTCACATGTATATAGTACAGGGAGCCAGATAGAAATGCCTCCTGCGGGGGGCAGCAATAGAATAACTCCAGTCGCAGCAGACCTGCGGACTTTGAGGATTCCTGAAAACATCTTTCTGGTTAATGAAAGTCCATCATCTTTATATTTGTCCAATACCACTGACCTATCACTGCACAGCTCAAACTACTTGACTTAGAAGCTTGGATCTTTGCATGGACGATCTTAAGGGCTTATAAGCATCCGCTAAGAACGGGATTTTATAATTCGAAGCTTTAAGGGGTTTGGCGGGGTCGAAGTTTATAAATTTTCCTACGCAAGTGGAATGGATGATCTTTTGTTTAATTTTCAATGTTCATTCAACAAGCAGGTGGTTCAGCTTCACATATGGATACGATTTTACAGCTGATTTATTATTTAATTACTTTCATAATGGTTTTATGGTTGTTTTGTTGATTTTACAACTTAACTAAATTTAAAAGTTAAATTTAGTTAAGTTAGTTAAATTAAAGTCGTCATTCGTTTTTGTACCTTATCTGTTTAATCATAAACTCAGTATGTGGCCCTACATTTAGGCAGCGGGAGTAACAGTTTTTATCGTGAGCAAAGCCACGGGCAACTGCTAGTTTTATACATAAACACAACATACACATTTTAACTATGACGACCATATCTCAATTGTAACTAAACTGGTTTCCCAGGTTGCGACTACGTACAGTTAATAGCGATAAGTTAATAAACAGCAGTATTATTTAATCAATTGTTGCCGTCTGTGTGCGATGAAACGTATTCCTAGAAAGGTTTACTCGGTCGCTGAACAGCAGAGATAACGGTTTTTGTTATCTTCCCCGCACAGATAAATATAGTTTTGATCGTATTATCTCCCTACAGTTTATTTAATATTTTTTAAATCTTTTAACTTTCATAGAAGTGTTGTTTTTTACTTACCCTGTATATTTATTGCTGGTAGTGTCGCGAAAACTATCGTACGCAACTCCTCATCCGGGAAGGTGTGTACGTTGCTCGCATGACATTCCCTCGCGTGAACGGGCGCACCGGAATTGCGCACTAAAATTCAGGTAGTCACCGGAATAGCGCACTTGGTCGGGAGACATCCCCTGGACACACACCGGTATTGCGCACTTATTCTTCCGAGAAATCTCTCGGTTAATTAAGCAAGGGTGAAAATTAATAACAACAAGTTTATCAACAGGCATTAAACCTAAATAGTGGGTGCATTTTTATATCCAACATATTTTGTAAAATTTAGTAGGTTAATTTCATTTTGACTCAGCTTATGAATTTTGTTTATAAGAAAGGCTCTTCTCTCACACGCTTTCTTTCTGCTCTTTAGGGCTCACAGGTGTTGAGCCGGACATAGGCCTAGGTGTCTGTCTGCATAAATTTAAGGATTTTTTTAAATATGTATGTATTTGGTTGGGGCGAAGGGCACTCCTTGTTGAATAGAGAGTGAAAACTACCCCTAACAATCCTAAAAACTAACACTTAACTAAATATACTCGAGACAGAAGGTACCGTGGGCTAACTGTACTTATAGTTAGCCTCTTCAACTAAAAATGAACAGAAAAGAATGCTTTCCCGCATATTCCCAGGTAACTGGTCCAAGGGGGTCGGTGGTATGGAAGGATGCAAAGTACAAATTTTGGAAGTCCCAGATCATTGCCACATATACAAGAGTGACATGAGTCACACATATCAGGGCCAGTACGGCGGCCGCTGAGGACTCAGGCACCTGCCGGGCCAAGTGCGCAATTCCGGTGCATAGATGGGCAGCCCTTTTAGGGATTATAACTTGGTGCGCAATTCCGGTGCACCGGCGTGAACTATCATGCTCGCACGTAAACACTTACTTCCCGCACTAGTTGCGTAATATACTATTGTTTTTATTAGGGATATTTTAATTACCTTGATGAACAATAGTAACATTGACTAGAAGTGCGAAGAAACTATTAATATAAAAAAGTTTAAAATGGAAGTTTTTTTGAACGACCTTGAAATTTGGAGTTACCTTGGAATAGTCGCTGGTGCGGGTCCTGTGGGCGAAGAGGTACATGAAGCCGCCGCCAGAGTGCAGCTCGGCCGCGCTGACCAGTGGCGCCGCCACGCGGCCGTCGCTCAAAGCCTCCTCGGTCTCCTGCATGAGGGTGAGGTCTTTTTAAACATCGATACAGTTATGTAGCATTTGCGATAGATCTAGCCATTCATCAACCCAATCAATTAATAAAAAAAGTAAAAAAATTGGATGTCATAAGTACTGTTCTTTCATTCCAGAAACTCCATCAAGGAATTCAATTTGTGCTGCAGAATCCAGTTAGTTGTAACAGTTTTCCATCTTCTCATGGGCAAACTCTTTAAATCATTCGGAAACATGTTAAGCAAGGTTGTACCTTCGTATGAAGGTATTTTCTTTTATGCAGGCTAAGGTGTTGAAGTTCAAAAATATAACTGTGCCAATAGTGTTGAATTGTGCTGGTCTGCAAGTCTTGTTGGAATCGATTTGACAGCGTACATGATGGTCTTATGGATATACAATCAGCGCCACTACCATTGAATGATTATTTACCATTGACCATCATACCATTAATATCAATACCTACAAAAGTCCGGAAACAAGATATATATTTGACTATTTCGAAAAGTGTTGCTTTAGCTAAAGTCAAAATTTATTTTGGCAAGTACAAGTCTATGCTAATAATAACATTAGCATAGACTTGTACTTCTGGAGTTAATATATCAAATATGTTTTCTACCACAGAGTTATTGACAAAAGAGTTGTTTTAAATCAAAATGACCTTCAATACCTATGCCTCAAAATTTGAATTTATAAAAAAACCTTAATAATATTTTGTTCTTTTCATATATTAGATGAAACATATTTATATTTATAATAATGATTATCTCTGAAAGAAACATAGATACTGTATATGCTTCCGGATATAAGGAATTAAAAATATGAATTCTACGCAGTGTTGCCACTTTTTGGGATTTATCACCAAATTGGGGATTTTCTTGGCCCTAGTGATTTTTTAGCGGATTGGGTCAGATGGGGAATTTTTTTGCGGATTTAAATTTTGGTGGATTTTTACGGAGGGTCGGTAAATAATAAATTTTATATGAAGCAAATGTGTGGCGGTAATATATTTAGAGGTTTTTTTTATCCACATATGTACGGTCATAGATATGAATTTTGGGATAATTGGCAGTTAAAAGGGATTTTTGTTGAATTTGGCTTTTGGATGGGGAAATATTGGGGATTTTCTTTCGTTTTCTATGGATTGGCGGATTATTGGAGGATTTTTGCTTCAGCTGTGGATAAAATTGGGATTTTTCGCTAAACAGTTAGGGACATTTCCTGGGTCAGGGGTGGCACCACTGATCCTACGTTACCTGCAGTATGTTGGCGGGGTGTTGGACGGGTCTCTCCCAGCTCGTGTACTCGTTCACCAGGGTGGCCAAGATCTCGGCCGTGTGGTGACTGTCAACAGTGGAAATTTTAGGGGGATTCCTGGCTTAATTAAAAATAGCTTACAATAATATTATGTTTGATTCAATCAAGGATTCAGCAGAAATGTTTAAATCAAAGATGAATAGGCTTTTACGTTTAAAGTGTAAGTTGAATGGAACAGTTGAAGGGTAAGTTTTTTCAGAGTTCAGGTTTGGCCTTTGAAATAAACATCAAAGACCTTTAAATGTTCAATAAATCCATTCATGGTCAGAAACAAAACCTTTCATTGCATCCATTTTGCCATCAGTCACTTTAGTTCTTCTTAAAATTCCACCTGGTGGTAAGAGTCTTGAAAGGATTTACTAGACTTGTTCGAATAATATAACGCTATAAGCAGGGCAGAAAGTAATCGTATTGGTAAAATAATCTAAGTATGGAAACTAAATAAATTAAGGGGAGTGTGTGATATTCTTTAGAGTAAGAAATAGGACAACAGGTTAATTTCAGAATATCTTCATGGACACTTTGAGTTTTCTTTTGTACTATCTACTGAGGTACCTGAGTACTAATAAGTTTTTCGTGAAGATATTGAAGCAGACCCTGATGTTATACCATAAGAGCTCACATTTTACCTTTAAAAAAAAACATTAAAAGAGTTCAAATGTTCCATGAATCCATCCACGATCAGGAACAAAACCTTCATAGCATCCACTTCACAATAGTATTTCACTCATATTCTCCTCAAAATAATTTCAGTCTTAGGAATCTTCCACACAATTTACTAGACCTAATAGATGTATTTATTGCTATGAGTAGGAATGAAAATTATCGTCTTTTATAAATAATTTAAGTAAAGAGACAAAAATGAAAAAGAGGATAAGACGATTGTTACTAGAGTATGTCAACAGTGCTATTCCACAAATTTTTATGGCCCTATTACTCATGGTATTTTATGTTGACTTATCTATCGAGGTAATCTCAAGAATTTTCAGCTCTGGAAAGCTCTTCCTGAGGGATATAAAGAAAAAAAGATTCTTACTAATTTAAAATAATAATATTTCCTTAGGGGAAAATATTATTCTTACAAAAAATGTGTTCCCCGGTTGGGGTTTATTTATTGACAAAAGTGCTAGCAAGAGTCGCAGTGGAAGTCAAGAATATCTTGCTGAGCCTTTAGCTGAAAATTGCCCAGAAGTCCTGGGGGATCAGAAGGATGTCTGGTTCAACTTTGTCTCTGGTTCATAGAAATAAATTAACTTATAATTGAAAAATGAACATCATTAATGTAACCTATGTAAAAAACGTACTGACAGATTTACTAATTATAGACTACAGCTAATGAAAACTGATTTTAATAAATTTCCAACATTTCTTTAAATACTGAAAGCCAACTTTAATGAAAATGCTTAAAAACCAGACTATTGTTTAAAAAATATGAATCCTGAATTTATTAAAAAATGACTCAAAGGTTACTGTGATTGTAGACTATGAGCAACTGAATTGACTCTGGATTGAACACATTGTGAATCTAAGCATAAAAGGTTAATAAATATGCACTGATCTTGGTAACATGTGTATATTGAATTCAAATAGGCTGTATAAATGAATTGACAAAATATTTGGCTGGTAGTTAGGCTTTAAGACTACTCATTTGAAACATAAAGTATCCTTATCCTGGTGTAAATATTGACTGAATATATTGATTGTGAAATGCAAAGAAGAAACGGTTGGTCCAAACTAGAAGGTTAGCTGCAAAAGGAAAAATTGTTTATTTAATATTTATTATTGAGGCTGTCAAGCGACCCAAAATATATTGTTATAGCAACTGGCCAGTTAACGACTGTTCGGCAAAAGGAATTTGTGTTTCGGGTGTGAAACACCCGGCGGCCTTTGAGATGGGGAACTCGGCTACTAAGCCAGACTATTCATTGTTGTAGGTTTATTGTAAATTAATTATGGCGTTAATGGTCGCTTACCCTCACAGCCTGTTCCTATTTTTTCTTCTAGTATTGTCAGGATCCACCGATGTTAATGAATTTGAATTGCTTTATTCAGCCACCTAACCTAACCTATAAGTTTAGGCCTACTTTTGAAGTTCAATATGAAGTATTAATCTTAATTACAGTTCCATAACCAGTTCTCTAAAAATGAATATTACAGCCTTTTATCGTACGTTAAACATGCTAGCCTATTAATAATTTATATCACAGTCTGTATATCACAAAAATGGTAAAAATGGTTCAACAATTGTACGCTGGAATTTAA
Organism: Flexamia atlantica; assembly: GCA_035578135.1. NCBI lineage: Eukaryota > Metazoa > Arthropoda > Insecta > Hemiptera > Cicadellidae > Flexamia > Flexamia atlantica. The sequence continues at coordinate 648,555 of JAQJVK010000032.1, forward strand.
CAGGTATAAAAAATTAGATCAATGCATTTGAAATTAAGTTATAAATAAATTAATAATATAATGGACTTACTTAAAAACTAAAAATCAGACATGAAAAACTTAGGTTTTGTTATAACATGAAATGTTCAAATAACATGTTGCCGGGCTGGCTGGATGGAAATTGATTTAATATTAAATGCCTAAATACCACTTACTTGGTCGACCATTCTAAGGTTAAATTTTAAAACCCCTTCCTAATTTAATATATCGTTGGTGGCCTAACCCCAAAACGACCGGAGGGACTTTTCACCGACGTTGGTCAAGTTTAAAATATCGCTGAGTTATTGAACCGACCGGGAAACTAATAGAAATTTACTTCTTTCTTGAACTAATTTACTCCGAATGTTTTAAGACATATTTACACTTTTTCAAATGAAAATGAATTGATTTACAACGGATACGAACCGGCGAAAAACTTTAACGATGAATTTCAATCTTTCTTGATCGGGGGTTGGCCACAGAAAGGAGGAGGAAGCAGGGTTCGAGCGAAATACATAGCCTCGGTCTCGTCTCCCATTGGCCGGCTTAATTTCAGACTGTTAGCAAAATCTTAAAAACAGTTGATCAGCACAGGGATTGGCCGCTTAACGTTTGCCGTTTTACCACCCCCAAGTAAAGGTTAAATTTATAGGCTGCTGTAGTTAACTAAACAAAAATATAAATTTAAACTCTAATGCACACTGTATACACTAAATTTCTGATTTAGACACTTGAAAGAATATACTTATAATTGGGAAATAATTAAATCATAATGTTCAGGAAAACCATTTTTATGCGCTTAAGTATTTAACTGGAATATTTTATTTTTTCATTAAATGTTTTTATTATTTTGTATTTTGAACATACTGTATTAAGTTCAAATAATCGAATACATGAAAGTAACAAAATAAGACTACTTTAAATGTTAATACCTACTTAGATAAAATAACAAATTACCTGTAGGTTTCGTTGACGAAAGACTCAAGAAGTTCAATTTTTCTGTCGTTTTCGATCCCAAAAAGTAAGTCATATTCCGAAAAATAAAACAAGGCCTCTGATTTGACTAAACCGAATAAAAGATCATATTTTCCAGAATTTCTGTGCTTGTATTTTTCATTGCGAGGAAATCTCAGAAAGCTGCGACTCTTCACTCTGTTGTGAAGTTTATCTGAAAATTATGTATATTGTCATTGATCTTTTAAGGAAGATGTAGTGTTCTTAAATAATACAATACTTACAAATTAAAAAAGTCTTTAATTTATTTTATGGTTATAAGCCGTACAAAAACTGTCGAAAATATTGATTTCATTTATAGGGAACGGAATTCAATGGTTACTCCAGCGCTTGATGTAACAAGAAAATTATGCCCTGTTCTACTAAATATGGCTACGTTTATATGTTTATTACGAATCGCGGAAAAATAAATTTGATAACAACATAGTCGTAGTATTGAATAGCCATTTTCTCGTAAATATTAAACTTCAATTCAATACCTTAAAAACCCTTAAACAGCTATAATTCGTAGCATAGTAAACGGCTAAATGTTAGGACCAAAAAAATCTCATTGGTTGAGAACAGGTCACGTGACCAAACTTCCAAGAGGTTGTGCTAAGTGACGTCATCGATCACATGACTTGCCTCATCTAATTAGATGGTTTTGTCCGAACCAACCAGCACTCCTACTTCTTCTCGCCCAATCGGAACCGTCTAAAAATCCCAGAAAACCCACCTACCGACACTAGTGACGAGCCGTTAGTGGTTAATTTACTAACAGTTGAGAATGTTTCCCGAATAATAATTAGTAAATATCAGTTTAGTGGTACACTTTTTCCACATTTATTAATGAAACCCGCAATCGCAAATTTCATAGCGCGTCTTTCTTATTAAAGATACACCATAATAGCGCTGAGGAATACTTAAGAGAGAATCGAAACATTTTGTTATTTACCATAGTAAAAATTTTATTTTCACCTTAGAAAACATTTTTTTATTAATTCATGTAAATTTTAAGCCCGTTATTTTTACCTCCGATTCTCATTGAACATTAACGCAGAAATTAATTATCGGGTTATATTACTCACTCCTGAACTTTATTATTAATGTGCCAGTAAAATATAAGATTTAATACCAACAACTGTCATTAAATAACACTTTAAATAATATGTTATAACTGATACAAAATCTTAAGACCCAGTGTGGTGCATGCGCCGTAGCAAGGACGGTAGCAAGGAAAGCTAGTGCGCATGCATGGCAACGCGTCGCCAGAGCGCAGCACTGACATTCTGCTCTCAGTTGTCAACAATCGCGTCACTACATGTCGTCCTAAAAACATTGACCGACAGAACATTGACTTTTATTTGCGATCGAAGTAAAATACGGCATAAGATTTAAAATTAATATTTCATTATTATTTATAAAAGCGTCTTGTTACTCTGGACAACGACAGATAAGCACTCACTACATGAGAGCTGCCAAATGTATGCAGCCAGGCTAGTACGCCGTCGACTTCCGCTCCCACTCCTACTCTCCTCTCCTCCCATCCTACTCACTCTCCGCCCCTTGCGCGGACTGGGCCTTATTATTTGTCATCAGTTATAAATTAAAGAAACAGTTACTGCGATACTGTAACAGTTATCCAAAAATAACCCTTAACCTCGTCACTTACTGGCACTGTCGCCTACGACCACGACGCCGTCCTCGACAGGCGCGAAGGGCGTTGCGAACGCAGAGCGCGCCACGGGCGCCGACAGCAGCGCCGCCAGCGGCCGGTCGCGCAGACAGCGGGCCAGGCGGTGGTCCGGGGGACAGTCCAGGTGGCGCGCCACTGCCGCGAGGGCGGGCTGGGGGTCCGCCGCCGCGGGGGCCGAGCCGGACATGAGGACCACGCGGTGGAACAGGCTGCCTGCGATGTATCAAGGTCTATGATTAATTCGAGGGTAATTACCCTTTTCGACGGTAATTACTCTTTTCGTGGGTAATTACTTTTTTCGAGGGTATTTTAGACCTTAGAGGGTAAATTCGAGGGTATTTCATGTTTTAGGGTAAAACTTGGGTTTTACTTTATACATGACGAATTTCACATATAAGCACAAATTCTAAGATATACAAGATTCTAAATTTTTGGGGGTAATTGAAACTCAAACTCAATTTTTCATGTGTTCTAAAACGATCCTAAAAATTTTCGGCACACAACAATCGTATGAAATGTTTATAAACACTATGGAATTATCTTAACCTCTAGGGAACTCTTTCGAAGTCTATCCTAACGTAAAAAGTAGTTTTGAGTGAATGAAAGGAAATAGAATAATACAGACTTATTGATAGGCTAAGTAAAACTATGACAATTTCATATCTAGTTTTGGGAATAAAAGTGGTTAGGTCTTAATAAGTCTATTTCTTTATGCTGACTATTTCACAAAATCCTAACCTGAAAAGTAATTCAGCAGATTTTAAAATATTGGTTAGCTTTTTAACCATTGATTATGAAAAAAGTACTTATAGGTATAAAGTCAATGTTTTAACTCATCTTAAAAAAACATTTGTAGCCTAGGTTAAATTAAGTTCCATGGTATAGATTTAGAAGTTTTAGTGATGGAGCCTCAACCATCACCAACCTTCAGACATGATATAAGTGGGATTATATTTGAGTTGTTTTTTTAACTTTGGTAAATTAAACTATCCAAAATACATTATGTATTTCATGAACAAATGTGGTTGTCATCATGCATTTAATATTTTGTAACGTAAATATGAGGGATATTTCTTGGTATTTTCCTGATTTTGAGGGTATTTTAGGGTAATTTTGGTGTGGATTGAGGGTTATTTGATAAACATTGATTGGCAACACTGCCAGGGCAGCTTATTGGGCAGTCCAGGAGGCGCGCCACTGCCGCGAGGGCGCGCTGGGGGTCCGCGGGACATGAGATCACACGGTGGGACAGGCGCCTTGAATGTATAGGTGATATTTTGATTTGGGTTTTTGCGGCCATTTGCCATCACTGATAAGTAAAAAACAAGTTTCACGACGTTTCGGGATCTGGAATGTGATCCCGTCTTCAGGTGGAAAACCCCTAGAACATTCAAGATTAGTAACACACAGTCAGGATAACCTGGACAAAATACCTAGCTAAAACAGAGAACTGTAAAAGCAGTAAAAAAACACTATGCTGAAAAGAAAAGGAAACACAGAAAAACACGTCACAAGTGTCTAGAATCACCAGTCAGAAGAGAGCACGTCCAGATCCCAAACGTCGTGAAACTTGTTTTTTTACTAATCAGTGATGGCAAATGTCAACAAAAATCCAAATCAAAATATAAAATCACCATCACGAACAATGAATTTCAGACAAAGAATATAAGTTATGTTCAAGGTCTATGAAATGTTTTTTTCGTCAAAGAGGATACCGTGAGCACCAACAGGTGTGGTAGCAGTAGATGCCCTTAGACTGAATAGAAGGACTTTGCGAAAAGTGGTCGGCTTCATTAATTCGTCGGCCACTGGGAATTCCACGAACACCTACACAAGATGGGAATCCCCGTTGATAGCCTACTGTGTATAAAGTGCGGTGAGGAGGAGGAAACAGCCTTCCACGTGCTATTTGAATGCCCAGCCCTTCAAGGTCTGCGTACTAGACTCCTTGGCCTACCAATGAGTGACCTAGGGGAAGAACAGGTAACCATCGTCAAGAGGATTTCAAGGTTCGTTGAGGACCTGGGATTTGACGGAGAATGAGGACCTGTGTCTGAGGGTGCACAATAAGCTAGCTTAGCTGCGTTGCGATACCATGGTTAACTGAAGCCTGACACTCTCATAGAAAAGGTCTATGAAGAGGTGATGTAAATATTAATACTGTAGTAGGTTATCTCAGTCAAACTGAAAACAAATCGTGTCATCAATAGAATGGAAACCAATAAACTCCAGCTGGGACGAATATTAGTCCTGACCGGTCACGGGAAGATATTACTGACAAGTTAATTGAGGCTATAATTTTACCCTAAAGGTTATTAACGCTTGCTTGAAACCGGTCTACGATTGACGTTCTAAGCTTTGGTTTTACAGGCCTTAAGGGAGTAAGGCGACTTGGGAATAGTAATAATATTATTCTCTAATCTATAAACCTTAGGCTACGTGATAATTGCACTAAGCTGCTTGTATGATGGTTTTTGTGACTTATGAACTGTTAGTGTAGCACCTCAAATGGCATATGGAGAGTTAAAAACATATTATGTTATCTATGACAGGTATTATTATTGGTGGGGCAGAGAATGCGCCAATGGATTGTTACCTATAAAAGAAGGTGGTGGAAATAGAACTGATTAGTTGTGACAGTAGGGTCTAGGCGGACTTAAAATGCTCAATGTTTGACCATAAAATACAAAAATGCATCAATATACGTCAATAATCTATTTTTTAATGTACGTGATGGAATAACAGAGTCTAGTTTGAGATATTTCCCACATAAACCATAACGTAAAAAATAGCTCTTTATCTGCCAATCATTGTAGATCAAAATATCACTACAGAATAATATTCTCAAAGCTAATATGTTCCCCCGCCAAGGGAAAAGGGACCTTAACTTCCATTTTTTTCGAAATTGAGTTATTAGTATATCCTTAATCTAAACTAAACACCAAACAAACTGGTGAAAGAATTTTCAAGATATTTTTAAAAATGTCTGAGCTATAAATTGTTGAATTTTAAATATTAAAAACATCAATTTTAGGAAATCTAGGTTTAAAGCTTTACAAACATCTGACTTTAATTTTGTTGTTACTACTTACATTATTGGTTATTATTTACATATCATTTTGTCACAAATTTAAAGCTGAATATGAATCCATCATTAAATTTGTGTTAATTGATTGTATTTTGTTTCAAAACTGCTTAAATAGATGGGAGTAATAAAAAACACTTCGTTTTAAAGACGAAATGTCTTGTTACATGATAAAAACTAAAGATAATTTTAATTTTATACTCAAATAAGAATTAATTTTGAAAAATCTTAGCAAAATATGAATTTATATTAGTTGTCTGAGTTTCACTTTTTTATTTGTTGACCTTCTAGTTTATTTTTGTTTATTTTGAAACTTCACATGGATCAGGAGCTATGTCGTCAACTACTTCTTTTGGAAGTTCCATTCATTTTCATGATCTGATTCATGGATCAGGGTTTAACTAGTCCTGCACTTCTTCCTCACAGAACCCTCGGATTTTCTTAACTTCGAGTCGTCAAAGTAGCATCGGGGAAGTCAGGGTTCCCTTCCTCCAGATTGCAAGGGTTTCGAAAAAAATTGATTTAACCATGTTAAAAGTTTAATTCAGGTATGAGATGGACCAAATGTGGTTTAAAAACATATAAACAGTAAAAACAATAAAAATCAAAACATTTGTTTTTGACGCTATCCTGTACAACTTGCTGCCCTGTAAAACTTTTCTGGGAAGATAAGGTCCCTTCCCCTTGGCGGGTCATATTATGAGGAGACCTAAAAGATGTACCAATCCCCGAATGTGCCGTGGATGATGTCATCATCTATGCAAATACGTCAATTGAACTATGAAAGACAACGTTAATTGTCAAGGAACGATTTGAAGAGGCTGGACTGAGGTGATATAACAAGAAAGTTAATTCAAGATCCTACATAGTGGAAAGCGATGGAACCATATACAGGCAAAATTCAAATCATCCGTTCAAATTGAACCATCCAATGAGAGACACAGATCTAAGAGATGAAACGAGTTTGGAATCCGATAGAACACAGTATCCAAACAGACCTTCAAGAAAAACAGTCACTCAACACTGTCTAAAGTACTATGTAACTAAGAAGAAGAAGAAGAAGGAGGAGGAGGAGGAGGAGGAGAAGGAGAATAATAAGAAGAAGAAGAAGAAGAAGAGGAAGGAGGAGGAGGAGGAGGAGGAGGAGAAGAAGGATGAGGACGAGGAGAAGGAGCAGGGAAGGAGGAGGAGGGGGAGGAGGAGGAAGAGGAGGTGGTGGAGGAGCAAGAAGAAGAAGAAGAGAGGATATGAAATTACAAACGTGTCATCACGTTACTACCGTGAGGTATGTTGGGGGAGTCCTTGAGGCGCTGCACACACGCGGCGCCGGCGCCGTGGCCGGCCAGGGTGACGGTGGCGGGGTCTCCGCCGAACTGCGCCACGTTGGCACGCACCCAGCGCAGCGCCGCCGTCACGTCCTGCAGCCCCAGGTTGCGGTGACGCCCAGCCGCCAGGAACCCTGCACATTGGAGTGTAAAATGAGAAAAAAATTATAAAGTCAAATTGTCAAAATGTACGTGAGGATCTATGTTTGCAAGGGTTGTTATGGTTATTTATTTTCCTACCGGTGCATGGTAATAATCACATTGCCACACCTGTATTCAGTACGCAAAACGGTTAATTTCCGCTTTCATTTCATTCCCGCTCGCTAAATCAGGGTTGTTTATTAGGTTAAGGTGGCACACAAGAGAGATAACTATGACGTCAAACACCACAGACCATTTTCTCTTGGTCAGAAATCCCATGATACTCACCGTATTGTAAATTCTAGTTGCCTTACTCTAAATCAGCTGATATCACAGTAGGCGGTTCAATACATCTAGCGCAATCATTATTGTTCTTATTCTTATTATCACATTTGTGCAACTTGTTTTATTGTTTTTTGCCATCTTTTTGTATTCTTGTTTTTGGTGAATGCCGTTGGTAAATAAAATAAATAAATAAATACACCAAATTCCGGTTCGATCCGATAGAGTAAGCAAACATAACCACAATGAACTTTTGTGTACGGTTAGTTGATAAGTTAAACTGTTTAAATAATGGTGGTAGGAAAAATCTTGTGTGTATAACGAGCTAATATAGTCATTGCCGCTCTCGAAATGTTTGGCCGCACTTAGCTAACGCTTCGTGCGGCCATCTACAATTCTCAAGCGGCAATGACGTACTTTGCTCTCTTTATACACAAATACCGTATTGATTTCTGCGATGTCTTATGGCATTGAGGCTAGGGCGCTAGACCACATTCTTACAAGGTTTTCTTGACGCAGACACAAGCTGTAAGGATTATTATGGGTCTCCCCCTGTTAACATCATGTAGGAGTCTTTTTCTACATCTCCAGATCCTAACTTGTCATTCCCTTTATATATTTAGAACTATTCTACATTTTTACAATAAGAAAAATTAATTCCAAATCATAGGAGCCATGCATCGATTCCCTTCTAGGTATGGGTATGATCTCAGTTTTTCAGGTTCACTAGAATCTATATCCAGACTTTTACTCTTTCGGACTTATTTGTTGAATAATATTGATGAGATTAAATTCAAGATTTGGGAAATTTGTAAAACCTTTCATCCAATCAGATAAAAAAATTAACATAACTATATATTATTCATTGTGACCCTGGATTGGAATATATAAATAATGAAATAAAACTACCTTATAAACCGAAACCAAGGCTGGATGAACTTGATAAAAGAGTTACGTCTCTTGAAAAAAGGGAGAATGTCAGCAGTAGTTTTGTTGTTAATGACGTTCTGGCTGAAATTAATGAGCGCAACTTGAGAAAGAAGAATCTTATAGTTTTCAATGTACCTGAGTCACAAAGCAACAGGGAGCAGGATTCTAAAGCATATGACAAGGATCTAATCTCCAAATTGTTAAACATCTTACTCCCTCAAGGAAATCCAGCTGGAATTAAATTCTTTAGGCTTGGTACACTGCATGCCAATAAATTGAGACCTATCAAGTTGATTTTCTCTTCTGAGCAGGATATGAACCTTGCGCTTGCGAATTTCTCTACGGATAAAATAAGCTCTGTGGACCAAAGTCTTGTTAATGTCAAACTTTCAAGAGACAAAACTCCAAATGAGATAGAATCGTTGAGGATATTGCGCAGTGAGCTTGATTCTCGCGTTTCTGCAGGGGAGAAGAACCTAACTATTAAATACAAAGGAGGAATCCCTATGATTGTCAAGTCTGATAAGGCCCAAAAAAACTAGGGAGGATCAACGGTAATGCCTTTTTATATGTGTATTATCAGAATGTTAATGGTATTAGGTCTAAGCTTTCCGAATTGCGTGTTAATGCTCATCTCCAGAAATTTGATATACTAGTTTTTTCTGAAACAAAGTTGAGTGCTGATATAAGTGACGCTGAGCTAGGTCTGCATGATTTCAACCTTTTTAGATGCGACCGTTCTTCTAGCACTAGTGCCAAAAAAGGTGGGGGAGGTGTTTTGATAGCAACGCGCAAAAGCTTAAAAGCTTCTTCTACTAGTCTCTTGAGTGATGAAGTTGAAGCCCTGGGAATTACAGTTAAGCAAGGTACTATGAATATTGCCTTGTGTGCTGCCTACATACCTCCTAACCAGCCTGCAAGCAAGTATCAGTTACTTTGTGACTCTCTGGAACAACTTCGTGCTCAGATTGGTTTCGCATCCAACCTTCTTGTTTTGGGTGATTTTAATTTAAACAGTGCTGGAAGCCCCTCTAATTCGTCTGACTTGATTGAAGATATGGCAAACACTCTCTGTTTGCAGCAGTGTAGCGGTATTACCAACGCTTCTGGAGCTCAACTTGATTTAGTCTTTTCTGATACTCATTGCACTGTTGCTCGCTCTTTGGACCCACTTGTCTACGAGGATAGGCACCATCCTGCACTTGACATTGCTCTTCCTTGTTTAACACGTTTTCAACCATGCAAGCCTAGGTTGGTCCCAAATTTCCTCAGGTGTAATATTGACAAATTAAGATCGGAGCTGCCTACCTTTAATAACAATTTCAAGCAGTCACTTGTTGATTCTGTGGATGCTTTTGATAACTACATATATGGCCTGAGTAGACTCGTTAAAGTAAACACTCCTCTTAAGAGGGTGGGAATCTCTCCGTTCCCTTGCTGGTTTAGTCAAGGTTTAAAAGAGATCATCATTGAGAAGAAAAGATTACACAAGATCTATAAAATTTCTGGTTTCGACAGCGATTACTCTGCTTTTTCCAGAGCTAGAGCTGCATGTAAGTCTCTTGCCACTCATTGCTATAACACCTATATTGCTCACGTAAATGAGACCCTTTCACGTAATCCGAAGATTTTCTGGAGCCACATCAATAACTTGAGAAGGACGGACAACTCTCCATCTAAATTGCTACTTGGCGATGAGGAAGCGACAAACCCTTACGACATCTGTAATATGTTTGCTCGGCATTTCTCAAGTGTCTACTCTAAGCCTAGGACGATTGAACCTGATCTTCCTTACAGGGATAACTCACAGTCATTGTCACTCATCCAGTGTAGCCCTGATGAGGTTAAGAGGAAAATTGAGGCTTTAGACATATACAAGGGCTGTGGTCCTGATGGCATTCCTCCATTTGTACTTCATCACTGTAGTGATCTCATAAGTGACTCTTTGGCTTGCCTATTTAATCACAGTTTGAAAGTAGGCCTTTTCCCCGCCTCTCTCAAGATAAGTTATGTGGTCCCTATCTTCAAGGATGGCAACCGTGATCTTGCAAAGAACTACCGTCCCATAACTATTCAGTCCCCAATTGTCAAGATATTTGAATCCATTGTTCTTGATGGACTGAAGCCATTGATAAACGCAGTACTAATTCCAGAGCAGCATGGTTTCACTGCTGGGCGCTCAACCACGACCAATCTCACTGTCTTCGAGGATTTTATCATGTCTGCTTACTCCAACAGCCTTCAAGTTGATGCGTTGTACCTTGATTGCAGCAAAGCCTTTGATAAGGTCAACCATGCTATCCTTATATCCAAGCTGAAGTCATATGGCGTAATGGACCCTCTTTTATCGTGGATAAGAAGCTATATTTCTGGGAGGAAATCAACTGTCCGATTTGCTAATGGCTACTCTGATCCTTTCAATGTTATCTCTGGGGTTCCACAGGGTTCCCTCCTTGGGCCCTACCTCTTCAATTTGTTCATGAATGACATCACTGAAGCAATAGAATGCAAGTTTTTGATGTTTGCAGATGACATTAAGTTGTTCGATGTCTTGAAGGTTGAGGAGGATGCTCTTCCTATTCAGCGCTCCCTCGATAATATCTGCAACTGGTGCAACATGAATGGTATGCAACTTAATGCCGCTAAATGCATGGTTATTTCCTTCCATAGAAAGGAGTCCTTCCTGTTGCTCGACTACATTATTCTTGGTACGAACTTACAACGCTGCGAGTTGGTCAAGGATCTTGGGGTTTTATTAAACTCTTCGCTGACTCCAGATCTTCACATTGAAGCCATCTGCAGTAGAGCTAGCAGATTACTTGGTCTAATATGGCGTGGATCTAGTAGCGGTTTGTCCATCTACTCTATAACTTCACTCTACAAGACCCTCTTACGGCCCATTCTTGAATACGCATCTGTGGCGTGGAAGCCATACTACAATAATCATATCACTAGATTGGAGAGAATCCAGCGGAGATTTATTAGGCTGGTTGGCGTGAGGATGGGGTATAGATACCTTGATGGCCCCGTTACTGATCTTATGAAGCTGCTTGATCTTTGCCCACTTCAAGTTCGCTATGACTGTGCTGACCTGGTGTTTCTATTCAGACTTATCAATGGATCCATTGATTGCTGTGCTCTGCTGGATAAAATCAGCTTCAGGGTGCCAAGGTCCACAAGGTCTACTGATCTCTTCCACCAATATTACTACAGGACAAACTACCTGATGTCCAGCCCGATTGCAAGATTACATCGTCTTGGCAATTCAGTCTCAAGTGAGGTCGACTTCTTTAATGACAGTCTACAAAGCTTCAAGAAGAAAGTGAGAGTTTCTGTTACCAATCAATATTAGTTTTCTCAAATCTAATGTGCCTTTGCAACTCTCTCTTCTATATGTTACCTTATTGTTTGTACAGATTTAGTTTGAGGCATGAATTTGTTTACTCTTTGTTAGTCCTTGTTAACTAAAATGTTGCTGTTTAAATTTTGCATGTCTGCCACATTATTTTTTTCTTTGCATATATATATTTTTGTGCTTGTTTCTCATGCTTTCAGCTACGAATGTTTGTATTGCAATTATTTATTGTTTACTGTGCATACTTGATCAAGTTTTCTCTATAATTCTCAGTGTTGTAGGGTTGGTTATTTTAGTTTAATCAATTGTTATTGTTGCTGATTATAACATTTGTCTGCCTTTGCCATTGTAATTTCTTTCTTTTTCGTATATTAAATTTTTTAGTCTGTTTTTTTAATAAGGTCAAATTGGTGTTGTTTTCAACTTTGTCCAACTTATAAGTTGTGTTTCATTTTTCAAATGTTTAAGATTGTTATTGCCTATTTGCTCATCCTGGCATTTATTTATAGCATCTTATTGTAAGTTATTTATTCTTTATTTATATGCTCATTCTCTTATATGTTTTATTGCTCATTAGTGTTGTTTGTGTTGTAGTGAACTGTCGATCTGTCATACCACCTCTTGTATTATTGTTATATATGTATTGGCATTGCCGTTGATAAATAAATAAATAAATAAAACCACTGTTTCCCATATGACGATATGTTTTGTTCCTTGGAACACCATCAGGTCATTGTATGCAGCCACATTGATCAATGTATCAAAAAATAGTGGCAAGTCAATTGATTCTGTGATTCAATGAGTCTGTGATAGTGATTAGTGCTGGCCAGCATAGCTCAAAATTTTTTAACTTTTAACCTTTTAACAATATGACAACTTCTAACTACACTGACCATGACTACAGCGGCCATAACATTTATTGAATCAATTGACTTGCCACAATGTATTGATACATTGATCAATGTGGCTGCATACAACGACCTGATGATGTACTGAGGAACGAAACATGTCATATGGAAAACAGTGATTGGATAAGGTAATTTTATTTCATTGAAACTACATAGCACTTTGGCTTCAGTTGACCTTTATTATTCTATGGGAGAAGTGGCAACACTGGTTCAACTGATCTGTTGTATACAACGAGAAATACTAATCGTAGAATATTTAGAAATCCTAAGGTAAACAAGTCTTCTTTTACGCACTTCTTTGGTTATAGCGGTCCTTTTTTGTTCACTAAATTGCCCATTATGATAAAAGAATCCATGAGTTTAAGACATTTTTTAAGTAAAAAAGTGGTTGTTTTCTCAAGATAAATTGTAACTTTGCACTTATTATAAAATCAAACCTGTACTAGCTATTTTTTCCATCGAAGATAGTGTAAGTATTTAGTCAGCTGTATCAGACACAAACGTCACAGTGCGCGGCTCACAGGAATTATTCGGAAATACCTGGACTCTCGAACTTCGTAGTTGTATTTCATTGTACGTGTGGTCAGTTTCATTACACAGAGAGGATTTTTGTAATATTATTGTAAATAAGTGCTGGAATAAATCAATATTTTATTACAGTAGAGCGCCGATTATCCGAACGTCGGTCATCCGAACCGTCGGTTAACCGAACGCCGTAACAGTTCATATTTGGAACATGATTCTCAAGCAATTCAAATTCGCACGCCAAAAAAAGTGTCAAGGCTAAAGCAAAAACAAATTCTGGACTTTTTCTCTAAATAAAAAGTATACATTGTACTGTATCTAAATTGTTAAATTGATAAATTGTTCTTTAAACATTTATACCCATGTATTCTGATTGACTTCATAATAAAATCACGTGAATAACTTTTGTTTGCTCATTTTTTAGCCTTTTTACTAGTCTGAATTACGTTACATATATAATCATTAAATTTTGTCTTTTCATGTTCGATTATCCGAATATTCAGTTATCTGAACACCCCTTGTCACCAGTTAGTTCGGATAGTCGGTGCTCTACTGTATTTCATTATTTCTTTACACAGGTAACAGCAGCACACCTAAGACTCCAAGACGGTAGTTGACGGTGACCACTACAACGCCCCCTCGGCTGACCAGCTCGGTGGCGTCGTACAGATGGCCTCCGCCCCATTGGAAGCCTTCCCCGTCCACGAACACCATCACTGGGTGCCTCGACTCTGCAGTAGCTGCAAACCCAGAGACTTCAGTCAACATTAAGGATTGCCTATAAATTGATAATGATTGACTTATTATGTTAAAAAATACATGAAATAGCATTTTTCTTTTTTGTGCTTACTATCATTTAAAAAAGTGGTTGAAGACAATGTCGAAAAGTGGACGTGACTAGACTAGGAAAGCAGATTGTAGTATAATATACAAATAATCATATCACGTGTTCGTTATTAGGTCTTAATTAGGTGAAAAAGTGAATATACAAGGAGTCTGTAAATCAAGGTAAATTAATTTAGTATAGATGGTAGAGGTGTAAATTAACAACATTATGTAAACATAGGTTCTAAAGCCCTTCGTTTTCCGTATTCGTGTTTGAGTTTCTCACATATTTTATTATATCTCACAAATTTCTTAACGTATAAACTTCATAAATGGTACATAAATGGCCACTATTCAGAATTTCTAATAAAAAGTATTAAATTTCTAATTTGTACCGTTTAAAAATGGCGACTTTTTTATTTTTCAAAGCTAAATATACTATCGAAACCGTAAATTTTAGAAAAATTATACATGAGACAAAAAGCTGCAAAATTCAAAACCAATTATGATGATCGTGATGATCAGACTACTAATAACGGAGAAATCATAAATTTTCGGAATAAAAACATGCAATTTTTACATAGTACGTACTAAAGAACCATGTTTTCATTAAGTAAAGGTACAATATCTCCGCTATCAATGGTCCGATCATCATAATCTTAATCCTTGCGTTAAGTGAATTAAAGTTCGTAGATTTTATCCTTCTTGTAAAATTTCTCAAATTTACTGTTCTTAAGATATTTAGCTCAAAAAACCGTCTCCATTTTAAAAGGGTACAAATTAGATTTTTCATTATTTTTTACAAAAATAGTTCTTAATAGTAGTAATTTATTTACCAAGTTTGAAGCTTGTACGTTAAGAGGTTTGTGAGATATCATTAAATATTTAAAATAAGACACGCGGTCGGGAAACGAAGCAACTTAGAACTTATGTTAAGATAATCTTTCTTTCTTATTTTCACTTTTACAATTATACTGTATACTATAATATTTTACCATACTTTTCCGGACACCCTGTGTATAGAAAGACCTTTCGTTATCAACGAAAACCATAAGAAAATTTCGTTTGGTTTAAGTCTTTTGAGGACTGTCTTAAGGATATTCCAATTCACGCCATTTTCTCTTATCCCAGGATGTCAGTGCGAACGTCCTTATACATAAATAAATCAATACATGACTCTGTTTTGTTAATGAGTATAAATGAATTTTAATTTGACTGTTACAGAGAACTTTCAAGGGTTGAACCTTTCAAAACCTATATTTGTCTGCCCTACTTTACTGAACCCACTTTGATCCAAATAAATAATTCTCCTTTCCAGACATTTATGAGTAAGTATAATCCCAACAAAAAATATGCTGTTGCCTTTTTCCATTTTTGAAATTTCATTCACCTTGTCCATACACCTTTAACAAGCAACGATCCTTTATTCACCGTACCCTTTGTCTCTCTATGTATTTGTCTAAAAATAACTCTTATAACCGTCTCTTTCCTCTATGACGTCACATTTTGTGCAGTGACGTCTTACAATTGGCAAAATGTTGCCAGTTGAATTAACTGGCTAACACACCCTACCGCTCAATATATTGATTATCCATTCCCGTGTTGGAACTCATCCTAGCTCACAAAACAAGCTACATCCAGGCCTATACTGTGGTTATTGAAAGATAATAATTGGCGGAGCGACCGTTTCGCTGTAAAAACTGTCCTATTCAAAACGCTGTAGATAAGTAAAAAACACTATTAAAAATTTGCAGTAAATTATTTTTACTAATAATAAGTGCAATAATAATCAGTCAATTACGTTTTCAATACAAGTTTTATATAGTTTGTAACTCTCTTCGAGCAGATTACACGGCTAGCTATAATAATGCAAATACGATTTACGAATTCAGAAAATTCTATTTCCCAAATTTGATTTAGAATAACTCTTCTTGAAAGGATCTGAAGAATATTTCGTGTAGTCACTCTGCAGTCCACCTTCTTTCCAAAAACTAACTGAATCAACATTTCAGATGCATGTAATCAATAAAAATTACGTTATTAATTTATTTTTTGTTTCAGTACCGGTATCTCCTGTATTAGGAGAGCATTACCGGTAGAGCTGTAGATGGCTCTCTGACTGGTCTACAGGGTGTTCAAAAATGTGGGGCAATAATTTACGTAGTGATTCCTTGGATCAAAATAAGCAAAAAAGTTTATATAAACATAGGCCCTAAAGTGCTTCGTTTTCCGTCTGTGTCTGTTTATGATTTTAACATATTTAATCATATCTCACGAACCACTTAACGTATAAACTTCAAACTTGGTATACGGATAACCACTATTAAGAACTATTTTTGTTAGAAGTATCAATTTTCTACTTTGTACCATTTCAAAATGGCGACTATTTTTTGTTTTCAAAACTAAATATCTTAAAAACCGTAAATTTTAGAAAAATTATACAAGAGACAAAAAAGTTGCAAAATTTGATCAAATTAATGCTGATATTAAGATTATGATAATCGGACCACTAATAACGGAGAAATAATAACTTTTCTGCATAAAAACATGGTTCCTTAGAACATTCTGTCTGAAAATTGCGTGTTTTTATTCGGAAAATTTAAAATTTCTCCTTTATTAGTCGTCCGATTGTTAAAATCTTAATATCATCGTTAACTACATTAAATTTCGCAAATGTTTTGTATCTTGTATAATTTTTCTAAAATTTACGGTTTTTAACATATTTAGCTTTGAAAACGAAAAATAGTCGCCATTTTGAAATGGTACAAAGTAGAAATTTGATACTTCCTACAAAAATAGTTCTTAATAGTGGTTATCTTTATACAAAGTTTGACTTTTTATATGTTAAGTGGTTCGTGAGATATTTTAAATATGTAAAAATCATAAACAGACACACTCGGAAAACGAAGCACTTTAGGACCTATGGTTGTATAAACTTTTTTGCTTGTTTTTACCCAAGGAATCACTATGTCAATTATTGCCCCACATTTTTTGAACACCCTGTATATCAATACAGAGGTAGCCACAGTAATTAATTAGAAGCTGTCATTGTTTTGGTAAGTCTATTAGCTGTCCGGATGGAACAGTTTCCTTTTCACCTTGGTTCCTCCTTGTCTCTCTGGGAACTTTGATTCCTAGCTAAGCGACAAACTTCTAAGCGTCTGCTAGTCTGGAGGGCGACCCGACCTAAGTGAGAATCTTCAAAACAAAGAGAGCTCCCAGTTGTAGGTCTTTTTCTGAGATGCTTGGGAGGTTAGAGAGTGAGTCGTCCCCGGGAGAGCCTAGAGGATGGGTTGAAAATCTACCTATCTTACTTCAGGGGCGAGGCTGACTGACCTCATCATAACTTTCCCATCGTGACAATTCCTTCCTTCTGCAAGCTGCTGCACAATATCCCTAGGGAGACGTGACTAGCTGGCAATGCTGGGGCTTTTATTCCTCCAAAGTCTAACTGTTGAACTGGTATCTCCGCCTTTAAAAGTCGTACATTGAAGACCTTCCCGTTGTGTTTGGCTCCTAGCTCCACCCACCGTGCAGAAGAGTGAACACGTTGACTGTCAGACACTCCTCGCCCTGCTGCCTCAGCAGTGCTGCCGCCCTCTGTAAGTGCTACATCCCCCAGTAACGTCTGGCTCCTAGCTCCACCCACCGTGCAGAGGGGTGAACACGTTGACTGTCAGACACTCCTCGCCCTGCTGCCTCAGCAGTGCTGCCGCCCTCTGTAAGTGCTACATCCCCCAGTAACGTCTGGCTCCTAGCTCCACCCACCGTGCAGAGGGGTGAACACGTTGACTGTCAGACACTCCTCGCCCTGCTGCCTCAGCAGTGCTGCCGCCCTCTGTAGGTGCTGCATCCCCCAGTAACGTCTGGCTCCTAGCTCCACCCACCGTGCAGAGGAGTGAACACGTTGACTGTCAGACACTCCTCGCTCTGCTGCCTCAGCAGTGCTGCCGTCCTCTGTAGGTGCTGCATCCCCCAGTAACGTCTGGCTCCTAGCTCCACCCACCGTGCAGAGGAGTGAACACGTTGACTGTCAGACACTCCTCGCTCTGCTGCCTCAGCAGTGCTGCCGTCCTCTGTAGGTGCTACATCCCCCAGTAACGTCTGGCTCCTAGCTCCACCCACCGTGCAGAGGAGTGAACACGTTGACTGTCAGACACTCCTCGCCCTGCTGCCTCAGCAGTGCTGCCGTCCTCTGTAGGTGCTGCATCCCCCAGTAACGTCTGGCTCCTAGCTCCACCCACCGTGCAGAGGAGTGAACACGTTGACTGTCAGACACTCCTCGCTCTGCTGCCTCAGCAGTGCTGCCGCCCTCTGTAGGTGCTGCATCCCCCAGTAACGTCTGGCTCCTAGCTCCACCCACCGTGCAGAGGAGTGAACACGTTGACTGTCAGACACTCCTCGCCCTGCTGCCTCAGCAGTACTGCCGCCCTCTGTAGGTGCTGCATCCCCCAGTAACGTCTGGCTCCTAGCTCCACCCACCGTGCAGAGGAGTGAACACGTTGACTGTCAGACACTCCTCGCTCTGCTGCCTCAGCAGTGCTGCCGCCCTCTGTAGGTGCTGCATCCCCCAGTAACGTCTGGCTCCTAGCTCCACCCACCGTGCAGAGGAGTGAACACGTTGACTGTCAGACACTCCTCGCCCTGCTGCCTCAGCAGTACTGCCGCCCTCTGTAGGTGCTGCATCCCCCAGTAACGTCTGGCTCCTAGCTCCACCCACCGTGCAGAGGAGTGAACACGTTGACTGTCAGACACTCCTCGCTCTGCTGCCTCAGCAGTGCTGCCGCCCTCTGTAGGTGCTGCATCCCCCAGTAACGTCTGGCTCCTAGCTCCACCCACCGTGCAGAGGAGTGAACACGTTGACTGTCAGACACTCCTCGCTCTGCTGCCTCAGCAGTGCTGCCGTCCTCTGTAGGTGCTGCATCCCCCAGTAACGTCTGGCTCCTAGCTCCACCCACCGTGCAGAGGAGTGAACACGTTGACTGTCAGACACTCCTCGCCCTGCTGCCTCAGCAGTGCCGCCGCCCTCTGTAGGTGCTGCATCCCCCAGTAACGTCTGGCTCCTAGCTCCACCCACCGTGCAGAGGAGTGAACACGTTGACTGTCAGACACTCCTCGCCCTGCTGCCTCAGCAGTGCTGCCGCCCTCTGTAGGTGCTGCATCCCCCAGTAACGTCTGGCTCCTAGCTCCACCCACCGTGCAGAGGAGTGAACACGTTGACTGTCAGACACTCCTCGCCCTGCTGCCTCAGCAGTGCCGCCGCCCTCTGTAGGTGCTGCATCCCCCAGTAACGTCTGGCTCCTAGCTCCACCCACCGTGCAGAGGAGTGAACACGTTGACTGTCAGACACTCCTCGCTCTGCTGCCTCAGCAGTACTGCCGCCCTCTGTAGGTGCTGCATCCCCCAGTAACGTCTGGCTCCTAGCTCCACCCACCGTGCAGAGGAGTGAACACGTTGACTGTCAGACACTCCTCGCTCTGCTGCCTCAGCAGTGCTGCCGCCCTCTGTAGGTGCTGCATCCCCCAGTAACGTCTGGCTCCTAGCTCCACCCACCGTGCAGAGGAGTGAACACGTTGACTGTCAGACACTCCTCGCTCTGCTGCCTCAGCAGTGCTGCCGCCCTCTGTAGGTGCTGCATCCCCCAGTAACGTCTGGCTCCTAGCTCCACCCACCGTGCAGAGGGGTGAACACGTTGACTGTCAGACACTCCTCGCTCTGCTGCCTCAGCAGTGCTGCCGTCCTCTGTAGGTGCTGCATCCCCCAGTAACGTCTGGCTCCTAGCTCCACCCACCGTGCAGAGGAGTGAACACGTTGACTGTTAGACACTCCTCGCCCTGCTGCCTCAGCAGTGCCGCCGCCCTCTGTAGGTGCTGCATCCCCCAGTAACGTCTGGCTCCTAGCTCCACCCACCGTGCAGAGGAGTGAACACGTTGACTGTCAGACACTCCTCGCTCTGCTGCCTCAGCAGTACTGCCGCCCTCTGTAGGTGCTGCATCCCCCAGTAACGTCTGGCTCCTAGCTCCACCCACCGTGCAGAGGGGTGAACACGTTGACTGTCAGACACTCCTCGCTCTGCTGCCTCAGCAGTGCTGCCGTCCTCTGTAGGTGCTGCATCCCCCAGTAACGTCTGGCTCCTAGCTCCACCCACCGTGCAGAGGAGTGAACACGTTGACTGTCAGACACTCCTCGCCCTGCTGCCTCAGCAGTGCTGCCGTCCTCTGTAGGTGCTGCATCCCCCAGTAACGTCTGGCTCCTAGCTCCACCCACCGTGCAGAGGAGTGAACACGTTGACTGTCAGACACTCCTCGCTCTGCTGCCTCAGCAGTGCTGCCGCCCTCTGTAGGTGCTGCATCCCCCAGTAACGTCTGGCTCCTAGCTCCACCCACCGTGCAGAGGAGTGAACACGTTGACTGTCAGACACTCCTCGCTCTGCTGCCTCAGCAGTGCTGCCGCCCTCTGTAGGTGCTGCATCCCCCAGTAACGTCTGGCTCCTAGCTCCACCCACCGTGCAGAGGAGTGAACACGTTGACTGTCAGACACTCCTCGCCCTGCTGCCTCAGCAGTACTGCCGTCCTCTGTAGGTGCTGCATCCCCCAGTAACGTCTGGCTCCTAGCTCCACCCACCGTGCAGAGGAGTGACACGTTGACTGTCAGACACTCCTCGCTCTGCTGCCTCAGCAGTGCTGCCGCCCTCTGTAGGTGCTGCATCCCCCAGTAACGTCTGGCTCCTAGCTCCACCCACCGTGCAGAGGAGTGAACACGTTGACTGTCAGACACTCCTCGCTCTGCTGCCTCAGCAGTGCTGCCGCCCTCTGTAAGTGCTGCATCCCCCAGTAACGTCTGGCTCCTAGCTCCACCCACCGTGCAGAAGAGTGAACACGTTGACTGTCAGACACTCCTCGCTCTGCTGCCTCAGCAGTGCTGCCGTCCTCTGTAGGTGCTGCATCCCCCAGTAACGTCTGGCTCCTAGCTCCACCCACCGTGCAGAGGAGTGAACACGTTGACTGTCAGACACTCCTCGCCCTGCTGCCTCAGCAGTGCTGCCGTCCTCTGTAGGTGCTGCATCCCCCAGTAACGTCTGGCTCCTAGCTCCACCCACCGTGCAGAGGAGTGAACACGTTGACTGTCAGACACTCCTCGCCCTGCTGCCTCAGCAGTGCTGCCGCCCTCTGTAGGTGCTGCATCCCCCAGTAACGTCTGGCTCCTAGCTCCACCCACCGTGCAGAGGAGTGAACACGTTGACTGTCAGACACTCCTCGCTCTGCTGCGTCAGCAGTGCTGCCGTCCTCTGTAGGTGCTGCATCCCCCAGTAACGTCTGGCTCCTAGCTCCACCCACCGTGCAGAGGAGTGAACACGTTGACTGTCAGACACTCCTCGCTCTGCTGCCTCAGCAGTGCTGCCGCCCTCTGTAGGTGCTGCATCCCCCAGTAACGTCTGGCTCCTAGCTCCACCCACCGTGCAGAGGAGTGAACACGTTGACTGTCAGACACTCCTCGCTCTGCTGCCTCAGCAGTGCTGCCGCCCTCTGTAGGTGCTGCATCCCCCGCGGCGTCAGCGGCTGGGGGCACGCGGGGCCGAAGGCGGTGGAGGGGCGGACTCTTGTCCAGGTGGGCGGCGTCCCGGGTGGGGAGAACCGCGAGGCGGTGGCGTACGGCAGACCGCGGAACACCTGGTTAAAAAAAGGTTTAAGGAGTTTATGATGTTTGGCAAGGCATTATATTTTAGCTTAGGCTTTAAATCGCTAACGTCTATTTCTAGAATGCATTACGTCGTAATATCACAAAAAAGTATCTTATAGTAATGAGTAAAAGTTTCATACAAAAGGTATGATATTTATAATAGTATTTTGAAAGTCTCCTTCAAGGTTACAATATACTGTTTGAAACTATATTAGCATGAAGTCTTTTTTTTAGTTTTCATAAAATACTCAGTATGTATGGTTTATATTGGCTATCAGGAATTGCTTTAATAATAAAGTAAAAACTCACCGACTTATAGCAAACCAGCAATGTTCTGAGCGAACAATTGTTTCGCCCCTGTTTATTCAGAGGCATTATCAGCGCTAATTTAAGTCTTCATGTTAAAACATGTCTTGAACTTTGTTGTTCATGTCGTTAAAATAAAATTTAATATTGAATATATATAGCAATTGGTGCTAGTTGATGCATTGTATATTGAGGTACAGCCTACTCACAAACAAGGTAGCTGTCAAACAAGTTTTATTCACAATGTTCAGGGACAATAAATAATCTATATACTTAAAACGATAAGAACTTTCTCTGTTACATCTCTTTTTCAGCCGTCCAACTTAACCGATTTTTACGATTTAGGTAAAATGTCACCTATAAAGCTTAAATCTATATTAGTTAACTTGACAAAGCTTATAATGAAGCACAACGGCAACTGATAATTAAAATGGGAATTTCTTTTAAGGCTTCGACACCACAAGCTTTTGATTTATTTCTAGAGGGCGCTTTCAACGCTCCAGAGCTGACCAACTTTCCTTATAACGGTTTTAAAATTTGACTGTAATTTAACAGCTTATCATCTTGAGACAACTTTTTAACCAATCACAATGTAAACATAAATAGATTGTCTGCCGAACGAATATGCATAGCGTTCGGCAAGAACAGAGAACAGCTAAGAGTAAAATCTAATTGAAAACCAGGAAAATATTAAAATGCGCAATTTGCACATGCGCCCCCTAAAAAACTTCCGTTATCTTACTTTCGTGCGGCAACCAATTAAAAAAAAACATAGTGCTGGTATATGAATAATGTTTATGTGATTTTGTTCAGTTAAGCCTTTTTTTTCAATCAGATCGTTCAATTTCAATTAAAAAGATTAATTACATTACTAAAGGTGAGTTTCAAGCCAAGCAATTTATTCTAACTCTAGGTGAGTTTATTACAAACAGAAATAATATTAAAATGCGCAATTTGCGCATGGGCCCTCTAATGAAAAAGTATTTCAATGGAAAATGTAAACATATCAGACAGTACAACTTTTAGGATCAGCTGTGGTGTTCTAATTTCACCCCACTCCAACTGCTTCAGGAGTAAACGGTTCTCATAGCTCTAGGTAAAACGCAAGAACTGCAGAGTCAATTAAAAATACCCCCGTTGCAGCAGACCTGCATACTCAGCGAATTTCAATTGTAAAGCACATGTTTCAATCCAATATAGCGAGGTTTGACACGTTTTTTAAGCTCTATAAGAATAACATGGGGAATGAATATGCAGGTTTGCTGCAACAGGTAATTTAAAACTGTGTGGTTTTAATTCAATGTTTAGTGGATCTGAACTAGAAGAAGCCATATACCAAGTTTTATCAAGAAATGTTAATAAATAAGGAAGATATTGCATTTTTTTTATTTCCCATAAGGATAACATGGGGAATGAGTATGCAGGTTTGCTGCCATAAAAACGGTATATCCGGGATTTTATATTAAAATACATTAGATCTCATCTATATGAAGCCACAAACCAAGTTTCATTATGATATGTTGAGAAATAAGCGAGATATAGAATTTTACTTATTCCCTATAAGGTTAACATTGAGACAACGTACTGTGTTTACCACTTTCAGTATCTCGGTAACCAGTGGACATAGAGCAATGATTCAAATTACTAAATTGTTTGTTTTTTTGAGCTGAATTCAATGGTGCTAACCAAAATTCGATAAATTTTATTTTTCTATATAAAAAACTCGAAAAACCCATTTTTGGGGAGGTTTACCCCGCTTTACCCCCCCTTCCGGTGGTCCGATCGGGCTGGTTCACGAACTCGTCCGAATAATTACTACTTTACACACCTGTGCCAAATTTCATTCCGATCGGACCATTTTTGCGAGCGCTATCGTGCTTACAGACACATATATATATAGATATATATATATAGATATATATCTATATATCTATATATATAGATATATATAGATAGATATATATATAGATCTATATATATATATATATAGATAGATATATATATATCTAGAAATTTGAACTAATGGTGTTTTTTGCTTCTGGGGGCCCCAAAACGAAAAGTTATTATGGTCTTGGGCTTAGGTCTTACCATGAGACCTACGGTAATAGCTTCTTCCCTATAGGGGAAATTCGCTAAAACAAATTAAATTTATTTCCTTATCGAATACTTTACCTCGACGTTCGCTCCGGTGACCACCAGGCCGGACACAGGACCCTGCGTCGTCGTCACGACCCGCCCCAGACCGCGCGGCATGGCCAGCAGCAGCAGGCAGCACGGCAGCGCCCAGCGCCACGGGTGCGTCCAGAGGTTCATCCCAGGGCCGTGACGTCACATGGCGGTAAAGTAGACCCCGCAGAATCGGCTAATACCCCCTCCCTGCTGTTTAATATCTGGATGAGACTAAAGTCGAGTAAGCGTGCTTCAGATGACAATCCCAGAGTGATGATGTCACATGGAGGGTGAAATGTACCCCGCAGGAACGGCTTATACCCCCTACTGTTCAATATCTGTATGAAGCTATAGTTGAGTTAGCGTTTCCTAGAGGATCATTCTAGGGTGGTGACGTCACAAGGTGAGTGAAATGTACCCCGCAGGAACGGCCTATACCCCCTACTATTCAATATCTGTATGAAGCTATAGTTGAGTTAGAGTTTCCTAGAGGATCATTTCAGGGTGGTGATGTCACAAGGTGCGTGAAATGTACCGTAGAATCGGCTAATTCACTCCACTGTTTAATATCTGGATGAGACTATAGTTGAGTAAGAGTTTCCTAGAGGATCATTTCAGGGTGGTGACGTCACAAGGTGCGTGAAATGTACCGTAGAATCGGCTAATTCACTCTACTGTTCAATATCTGGATGAGACTATAGTCGAGTAAGAGTTTCCTAGAGGATCATTTCAGGGTGGTGACGTCACATGGTGAGTGAAATGTACCCCGTAGAATCGGCTAATACACCCTACTGTTCAATATCTGTATGAAGCTATAGTCGAATAAGCGTTTCCTAGAGGATCATTTCAGGGTGGTGACGTCACAAGGTGAGTGAAATGTACCCCGTAGAATCGGCTAATACACCCTACTGTTCAATATCTGTATGAAGCTATAGTCGAATAAGCGTTTCCTAGAGGATCATTTCAGGGTGGTGACGTCACATGGTGAGTGAAATGTACCCCGTAGAATCGGCTAATACACCCTACTGTTCAATATCTGTATGAAGCTATAGTCGAATAAGCGTTTCCTAGAGGATCATTTCAGGGTGGTGACGTCACATGGTGAGTGAAATGTACCCCGTAGAATCGGCTAATACACCCTACTGTTCAATATCTGTATGAAGCTATAGTCGAATAAGCGTTTCCTAGAGGATCATTTCAGGGTGGTGACGTCACATGGTGAGTGAAATGTACCCCGTAGAATCGGCTAATACACCCTACTGTTCAATATCTGTATGAAGCTATAGTCGAATAAGCGTTTCCTAGAGGATCATTTCAGGGTGGTGACGTCACATGGTGAGTGAAATGTACCCCGTAGAATCGGCTAATACACCCTACTGTTCAATATCTGTATGAAGCTATAGTCGAATAAGCGTTTCCTAGAGGATCATTTCAGGGTGGTGACGTCACATGGTGAGTGAAATGTACCCCGTAGAATCGGCTAATACACCCTACTGTTCAATATCTGTATAAAGCTATAGTCGAATAAGCGTTTCCTAGAGGATCATTTCAGGGTGGTGACGTCACATGGTGAGTGAAATGTACCCCGTAGAATCGGCTAATACACCCTACTGTTCAATATCTGTATGAAGCTATAGTCGAATAAGCGTTTCCTAGAGGATCATTTCAGGGTGGTGACGTCACATGGTGAGTGAAATGTACCCCGTAGAATCGGCTAATACACCCTACTGCTAAATATCTGCAGGGCACTATAGTCGAGTAAGTTTTGGCTTTTGTCCAGTACGTGTGGTCAGATAGGTCGTTAGCTCAAGATGTTAGGTTGATTTGACTCTAGGAGATAAGCGATCCAAACCTGTAAATAGAGAACAAATTGATAAATTTTTGTACATAAATGAGTTTAAATTAATATCAAACAGGGTTAAAATGTTTTTAATACTTGTATTTTAATTAATTAATGACTTATTACGATTTTATTATGAGTCTCTTTGTTTTAGTTTTTGCTACCTATCACGCCTCACTACTGAAATAATTAGCCTAAAGATGCTGATAGGTATAGTTACCAAAAATGTAACACATATACACATATTTAAATAAGCCTCGATTTAAACATAGACATATTTCGTTCATTAATCTGCACAAAAAAACAAAGGGTTTTAAATTTTTTTAATTATTTCTTGCAGAAATACGTACAATAATTAAAACACTGTTTTTCAACAAAAGATTATTACCTCAGAGGTTCAAAGAATGTTGCATTTGCAGGAATAAATAAAACGTATGATCTAAAAGGTTGTTTCCTCTGCACAGTAAAATATTATATTCTCTTGTGCGTCTGTACTTCGTAATAAAACACAGATATTTCAGAGCCAGTCTTGACGCTAAGTTGGTTTTACATTTCTGAGTCAGAAATGAGAAAAGAAGCTCCGCCTTGCAATGTTTATTTTTCATCCATATGCATTTTACATTTGTAATAGTTAAGATATATTTCAGTTGATATGAGTTCTACGTAAAATGTTTGTCATTGTTATAATATACATACATGGAAACTGTACATGCATACAAAGCTGTTTTTAAAACTTTGTTCAGTATCTGTTCAATTGCTACGACCTACACGTTGTTTGACAGTGTTTTGACATTTTCAGACAGAGGTATTTAAAAAATCAGTTTATGACATTTCTTATATTTTATTAACGCATTTGGACAACCAATGTCGTTACTAGTTTGCATTGTCTTATTTATAAACTTTAAATAGATAAATAACAAACTTTTAAGAGTCTAAAAATAATAATTACCTACACGTATTAAAAAAAGTACAAGAAATTATTCGGCCGTGAAACCCCTTTTGAGCTGAACAGTCGGCTAGGATACACAAGGGACGTACCCGTGAACATGTGAGTCCCCCAAAGGAACTGTTTTACCCAACATTCAGAGAACAATGGGTTGTCTATATAGCTGTGTTTAACGAGTAGTTATGTGTGTATTTTGTAATCAGAATAAGGTAATTTATTCTTTAAACTTGTGAATTTCGAAAATTAACAACTAGTAAGCCTAAGATTACAAAAATATTTCAATTGTAAACTTGATAATTTTGATCTGTGAATCAGTTTTAAAAACAAGAAAATGCCAATAATCGGAGGATAAAAATAGATTTTTCCGATTATATCGGAACCAACATATCGATCGATGCCAACATATCGTTATATCGAGAGCAAAATATCGATTGATCCGATAGATCGATATATCGAAAGCAAAATATCGATTGATCCGATAGATCGATATGTCGTTCTATTGGACGCCTGGTGAGAGGTTGAAGTCAATTCGTGGATCAAGAATCCCTTGGGAAGTCCTCAAAGTGTGCGTTAGCCCCAATTAGGCCTAAATAACATTTCAAATAAAAAACATTTTTATATGTTAAAACAAAATAAGTATAACATTCCTGTATATCAATTTAGTAAATATTTCTAAAACTAACTGTTAAAATAATACTTTTGAAAAAATAGAATCACATTTTAGCCCGTATATAATATCAAGTTAGTGAAAAGTTATAATGTTTGTAAGTTATAATGTTATAAGTTAAAAGTTATAATGTTTTATAATGTAATATCCATTTTAAATCCAATACATTGTGTTGGCTTATTTAGTGATTATTGATTACCGGTCGACAAGTACAAAAATGAGTGTAATAAGATTATTTCTGATAACGGCCCAAAACAATAATTCTGTAATACTTTCCTACATTGTTTATCATAGCACTTGGAATGATATCATTCTTCCTCTGTGATCATAGTTATTTTCAACACGTCTTTAATAGATAACCTGAGCTAATGAAATTATATTTTGCTAATACAATAATTAGTTCATCTGAATAAACAGAATAGGTTTAGAATATTTATTATAATTTAATGGGAGAACATTGTTAGGAAGCAAAAAAAACCCATACGCCAAACGCCCGACAAGCATACACGGGGGACATGTGGTTACACCGAAGGAACTGTCTCGCCCAACATTTAGAGAACAATGGACAACGTAAATGGTCACCGCAGTTGTGGTTTACTGGCATTTGGGAATTTAAACTAGACCTGATTAAGCTTTTTGGAGTTATTTCTTAAAACAGAATGCACCATTGTTCATCGAGGTTCTTTTTAATCTATTTAGACATAAAAATTATATTAAATATTTTTTGGTTAACATTGAATCTTATCTAGGGTGTTCTTGAAGTAAACAGAAAATATTTATTTGTAATTTTTTTATGGTGTTTTAATTTGATGTTTCAAACGTGTGTATGAATGAAAGAAACTATCGACATTGATATGAAATTCTAAGTTAAAAACCTTACTAGATTCAAAATTTAAACTTCTTTCCTAAATTTCTGTGAATAAAGTAAAACCTAATTTTGTTTCACTCAATAGACCATTAAAGTGCTATTAAGTGATTTGGAAGTAAAAAATATGTATAATATGACAATTAAATATTTTAGTCTCTTTTACGCTTAAAGGAATTTAGATTTTTTTAGCTACATGTTAAAAAGTCGATGAAAATAATATAATATATTAATCCATTAGTATTATTCACCTGGATTATAGTTTGTGTATTAGTATACATAATACATTAGATTCCAATACATTGTCAAAGACAGGTAGGGGTGTAGAGTAGTAATTAAAACGTCTATTGTTTCGAAATCTATCGTATTCACAATTACATTAATTAATAAATTGTACCCTAATTCTTTACTAGAAATGTTCAATTATATGTATTGTATTATAAATAAACACTCTAGCAAATAAAACAAGTTAACTTATATAGTAAAAAAAGGTGTTTTACCATAAAGCCATTGAGATTTCAATATAAATTTCTCTCCCTGTACTCCAAACCGCCATCGACGAGGCTGAGAATCGGGGATTGGAATGTTTGGAGTGGAACATGCCAAACATCAATTGGAACAAGTGGGCAGATAGCGGCTGTTGTAATCAAATTGCAGCCAGCAAATCCTGTTGTTCTGATGACAATACAATTGATCACATTCAGGTGGAGTGTATAGTCCGAGTCCGAGTCGACCGACGTAGCGCAGCCTGCCCATTAGACTAATCAAATCAAATCAAATCAAATAATTCTTTATTGCCGTTCAACATGTAAAGCATTGGCATGCGTCATATTACGGTAAGATAAGCTTAATTAAACAAGACATATTACATATAATCATTAACAAAGTCATCAACTCTATAATAAAATTTTGTAATTAAATACTTTTTAAGTTTATTCTTAAACTTGACCTGATCTGTCTCCGCTCTGAGGTGGTCAGGGAGAGCATTAAAAAAGATAACTGCATTATAAACTGTCTGATTTTGTCTTGTGACGGGGAATGTTGAACTTGTTACGGTTTCTCATACTGTATTTACTTTGAGGCAATAGATTCTGAAACAATCCGGGGTTTTGTTTAAGAAAGTTGAGGGTATGATATATATAAATACACGGAAAAGTGAGGAGGCCTGCTGAAAAGAAAAATGGCTTAAAAGATTCTTGGGGTTTGAGTTGAGCTATAATTGTTAATGTTAATTTAAGGGTAATAGTATAGTATACGGTTCTCACCTTCAATCTTACTGTTTCAATTTAATGATCTTTAGGCCTAATTTGTAATAGAAACAGTAATTTTTTGTCGAAAATGTTGTTTTCAATTGGAAACTCTACTAAAGCATTGTATTTATAACATACTTATAGGTTAACCGTATTACGTAGGGCATCTAAGTAAGTTTGTGGTGATGTACCGATAATGAGAAGAGGATAACCAACCAACTAAATTGACTAACCACAAACTAGGTCTAATAATTTTATGTGTATAAGATAGTTTTGTTAACTAAAATATAATAAAACTAAAACTAACTAATGACCTCTTACTAAAGGCTTACATAGGGCAGAATAAACAAAGGAAAACAAACATGAAGTCCTCACGTAAGAAAAATACTGGAAAGAAGTACAGTTTTGCTAACCTCACTATACTCTGCCTTGTAGATTATCAAATGGAGGCTGTAGGTATGTTGTCATACTCGGGTTGGCAATACTGCAAATGATCACTGTGAACTATGTGAACACAGCTGTTTCTGTTGCTCTGACTGCTATCGTAGTGTGTTAGTTTAAGGTTATGTTAGTTATGATTTTAAGACGTGATCTGGTTAAAGTCCTAAGATAGTTATTTCTATTCTATTTTCTATTCAAATTAATAATTTGCGACATCTAAAATTGTTGTTTTTCAATCAAAATAAGCCTAAAGAACGTTGTATTAAAATATTAAAAAGATTGAAGGTGAGACCCCTATACTATACTATTACAAATTTGAGCATTGGACTTACGGACGGCGTGGGCCACGTGTTTCGACTGAGACTATACAATCGGTACTGGGAAAAATACAAATATTTTCCTTGAAGTCTTTGTATTTTCAACGTGGTGAGGGGCAAGGTCCTCGTTTTTACCTTCCACACAAAAACCTTGTAAATAATTAAATCAAAACGGTTACTGTAGACTTGTAACGCATTTTAAATAACTGGATTTTGTGAAAAAATCGAGCTTTATTTTAAATTGTTGTTTTCTCTAAAAACATCTATGTCAAACTATTTCAGAAAATTCTCAAGATACAACTTGCAACAGGGGCGAACCCAAGATTTTATTTGGGGGGGGGGGGTACATCCTATAACAAGGGGGTAGGGGGAGGCCGATTCGAATAAATGATAATAACAAAAAATGTGTATTTTTAAAGGGCTACAATTTTTATTTGAAACTTTTTTCTGTATCTCCAATAATAAAGGAGCTAAAGGCAAAAATACAGAAATTTGCCGCCATTTTCCAAGATGGCGGCCGTAGCACAGCTCCAATTTTAGGGGACTTTTAGTATGTTCAAAAGGAAGATATACCCAACATCTGTACCAAATTCCTTGCTTGTGCTAATTTTTTTGGGTTTATGGAATTTTTCACTTATTTTTACTGTACTATATAGAGTTTGGGTGATATATAATGTTTCCTTTTTCAACAAATTACATTAGTCTTACCTAATATTACTATCAATTTTATTACTATAAAAAAATTAAAAATATATAGTACAATAATATTTAAATTATACCGTAATATTATAAATAGCCAATATGGGTAAATAAGGACAGTAAGCTCGTTTGCTGATTTGTGATTATAGATTCAGATTACAGCCAATATTTAAGAATAATCCGCTTTTAAACAAATTTATCTGAATGTAAATAAATATTTCTGTAGTCCTTTAATACAGTTCCCACAACACAATTTAATACAAATTAAATCACAAACAAATAATTATTGATAATTTCTGAGCTTCACAACCATCCCGAATGTTGCGTTGTGGCAATATGGAAGGTAAATTGAGTAAACAGAATTTATAATGTAGAACACTAGGTATATTGAGAATTGTACGTCAGATATGGGCAAACGTTAATATTTACCAGTGTTACGGAGGGTTTATGACTTTTTTCAAACTAAAACAAGAGCTTTTTGTGTGTTCAGAAACAATAAATGCAATTTAATTCGGTTGCAATGTTTTTATTAATTCAGCCCTAAAACTCGATTTAATACGCTTATCATACTCTGTTTTGTTGTACAGTTTCCGATTGTAACTTTTTTTTGTTACTTTGATGCGATTTAATTTGGAATTATTTGACTTTTTATGAGCTCATGTTAAGCTCAGCACTTTCTAAAACACTGATGATTTTTTCAGTCATGACTCGGATTCTGTATTTTGGATAACAAGTTTACCTTAATTTGTCACAGAGGCCAACATTCTAAAAACATTATTTAAAAAAAAAACGGCAACAAATGTTTATGATGCAAGTTTGAATCGAAATCTGGAATCGAAAGGTGAAGAGGGTGAATAAAGTGTTTTTGCGTATCTACAGTGATTATTTTATAAGTATCCACAACATTAGTATTACTTACTGCATAATTAGCAAACAATTTTTTGGGGAAAATATAGTTTTCATCACTCCGTACCGAAAGTAGCTACTTTCGATTTCAGCTGGTAGCAACGAAAACGATCCCTTTCCCAAGCTCTAATTTAGAGCAAGGGAAAAACGATCAGCTGATTTTCCCTTGCTCTAAATTTGTTTTCCCTTGCTCTCAATTAGTTTTCCATTTGCCCGCTACGCGCTCTGACGTCGCTTTGCCGTTTATTCTTACAATTTAAATCAGCTGTTTTTATTGTTCAACAATGTAAACCGAAAACAGGAATAGGTATAAATGAGTTTTGCTGTGTTGTTATTATAGCGCATGTTTAAAATCTCTCAACCAATACCAACTGCACAATAAACATAACCTTGAACTTCTAATTTTTACGTTGTTATGTAGGCTTATTATAGTAAATTTGTTATTATAAAAAAATGTTAATTGAGAAATATAATAGTTTGCATTTTACTGAGGTTTCTTCTTCAGCATTGTGTGTATTTTTGCGTCGTGATGAAAAGTACCGTTCATAACTTGTACCAAAATTGATTTTCCGGCACTTGCTCCAATTATTCCCGCAATGAAACACACTTTCACATGCTCGGCTCCGCCTCACACATGAAACTTGGGCGCGCACCGGAAAGTGCCACTTTCGGTACTAGTAATGAAATATACTATTTTTATTAATTTTTTAAGAAAAATGTGAGGAAAGAGACAAATTAATGAACGGACAAGTCAACTTCGTTCGACTCGAGCGAAACTTGTAGACTCCTGTTTTCGGCAGAACTTCCCGCGAATAATAGAATATAATGAAGGCCGCCATCTTGATCCTGCCAGTCTCTTATTGGCCTGATGATAATTGGTGTGACCAATCGAAATCGACTGACATTCTCCATCTTTTATGTATGTTTACCGTCTTGTGAGTAGTGAATGATTTTAAATATATTTCAAGTGCTGTAAGACGTCTTTTATTTATATCCAGTGTACAGAGTGAGTTTTAAATGCCCCCTTACGTTTTTCACACTTTTTGAAAAATCAGTCCCAGGCTGCCCCAAATATTGCTGGGTAGTAACTACTTCATTTTGAGTAAGTAGCCATTTTCGGCCGCCTCCTCGATCCCCCATGTTAGATACGAATTTATTTTTTCAAATGCAAAGATGACGTTATGGCCCATTTTTTAAACGAGACATTTACACTGCTCTCAATGGCGCAATCCTTTTGTTTAATAACGACCCATTCTTGGGGACTAAAAAAATTTGAGTTTTAACTCATTTATGCATTTTAAAAAAGCATATAGTTTCAGAATTTAATTAGATAGTGTCAAATACGCACCAGCAGTCGTCGTTGAGTTACTTTCACGTTGTCATGGCGAATTTAGCATTTTTGTGTGCCATCTTGGATCCGTTCTTTTGAAATTAGCAAAGTAATTTCAAATGTAAAGGTAGTGTTGTGGTCCATGATTTTCAAATAATTGTTCATGCTGAATTGTATATCGTAGTCCGTTTTGTAATATCATATTTCGTTTTTGAGAAACTGCCATTGTTGATTTATAATCTAAAAAATGACGATACCCCAAAAATTCGTGTTTCAGTCGAACACCCGTTATACTAGTATCACACCATGAGTTCGAACCTTTTACTTGTTCATTATCAAGTGTTACACGTGTAGCTGTTAATTAATAACAATAAAGTGGCCTTCACAACCAAACCGGAGCTGCTGTAGCGTTAATTATATACGCATGAAGTTCAATACCAGATGTAGCCTGACTGATGACACCGGCTGATTATGACAGCATTAGTCTACTCTACCTTTCCGCTGTCGACCCCTATGCTGATAACGCAAACAAAGGGAATGATAACTGAAATAAAGTAAAATACGTGGCTTTGTTTTGTAAACGTTTTTACGGCATTGTTAAGGAGTAAACCAAAAGATAGCTGATTACCCATGACGTTTATTTGTTTTGTTTATTTACAAACACAAATGTGAATTTCAGGCACGAACCAATAACTCCAAAAAATTTCAGTAAAAATATTTTGTTGATAAAACTTGTACTCTCATTTTATACAGTAGTGCAGTAAAAAGAGGAAAAAGGAACTTTTAAAAGTTAAGGCAGATTTTTAAATTTAAGATCAAAATCAACTTATTCTTTAAATTGAAACATAATTTATACTTTTACTACAAAGTACCAGAAGATCGAGCTCTGCTCACATAGAATAAAATCAACTTGAATTCATAAATCAGCTATTTTGTTTAAAGTTGCCACAACAATAACAAGGGCACTTTGAAGGGTTTTAGGAAAAACCGGATTTTCCCAGTTTT
The DNA here is from genome assembly GCA_035578135.1 of Flexamia atlantica. Classification (NCBI taxonomy): domain Eukaryota; kingdom Metazoa; phylum Arthropoda; class Insecta; order Hemiptera; family Cicadellidae; genus Flexamia; species Flexamia atlantica. Next base: position 683,059 of record JAQJVK010000032.1, read on the forward strand.
GTGACAAGCTCCAATAGATTTCTCGTACTCAAAACCCCATCAATAACCACTGGAATGAAAATATATTTTCCCATACAAGCATTGCTTATTTAAGAGTATTAATTGGCTGATTGATATAAAAACATTTAATTGTGTAGTATATCTCTTTTCAATATACTCTAATACTCAAAAACTCTCTTTATTCAGCATTTTGACAAATACATACATATGCTAAGTCAAAAGGTACAATGAAAACAGTGCTTTCATCTAAATAAAATAATTAATAAAATAAGGACCTTTTCACTCATAACTCCTGAACACTGTAGTATCCCTTGTCAATTAATAATCTTTTCAACTTTTTCCTAAATTGTATGCCACTTTTCATTTTTAAAGAGTGAACGGCTGAATAAAATAAATTCTTAAAAAAAGATTTCGAATGAAGGGGGATATTTAGGATGCACTTTGGCTTACTCCTCAAGTTGTGTGGATGGACTGGTACAATAAGTTATCACTTTTAATGCATAACTTAACAAATTCTATAAATAATAAATTTACATAAACATATAGAGATTTCAATTAAAAATAAGAAAGTATAAATTAAATTATTCATAAAATTCAGCCTAATAAATTGTTATTATAACGAACTAGCTGCCAGATTTAGAATGAAAAAGAAACAATGGTTTCTATGGAAACCAAATAAAACCTGTCAAAAAAATAATAAATTGGCATAAAACATGGACGTATTTTTTTATTTTAAGGCTGAGGACGATTATGTTTGGGAAATCGACAGAATTAGCCAGCTTACCTGGAGAAACCTTTTTTTCAAGTCAGGAGCACACAAGAAACCCAAAAGATATAATTTTTTACTGATACTCCAACAATCTAGGGAATTCCTTTGGAAAGTAAATGCCACGTATTGAAAAAATGTATACATGAAAGGGCAAAATAGAATCCAAACAGTGCGTGTAGGATCTCAAAAAAGATCAAATAAAAAAATATGCTATTGCAATTTTTTTATGTTTGTCGCTAACTATGGAATGTCCAAAACCAATTTCAAACACCAGTTTGAGAGGTAAATCCTTCTAGCCACTAGATACAGTAATGAAACTATGATTTCGTAATTTACGCAGGAGAGGTGATGAAATTGCAATCTCTCATGGTTTGTGCTACTCTGTGCATTTGAAATCTAGTTTCGCAATGTATAAATTAGTTAAATTGTCTTACATTAAATGACTTTATTACTGAATGTGAATATCTGACATCTTTCAGAGTGCAGACATGTTTTTTTTTTTTAGAATAATATGGATTGAGTTTAAATTTTCTTATCGTCGCTTATATAGGTTTATTATTATAATTAAAATATTAAAGTTCTAAGAATATATTATTTTTATTATTTAATAATCTATCAATTTAAACACTAAATCATATTGTAATCACGATTTCATGAGTACTTTTGTTACTTGAATACAAACAAATTTTCAAAACTAATTGAACTTTTGCTAAGCTAGCCATTAAATTTATTAGAAAAATAACATGAAGTAATCCTATACTATATGATTATGAAAATCCTGCCATTTGCCATTCATTCTGGCATTCCATTTTTGTATTATGTGCTCGATGGAAGAAATAATTTACTTCGCAATGTTAAATATTTAAGTCGTGTGCCTACCCTTTAATAAATCAGAGATATTACTAGAGCCAGGCATGAAGTTAAGTTTGTCTTCCATTTGTAAATCAGAAATTTGAGAAATAGGTTCATCTTAGAACGTTTGTTCACCATCACCTTTCCTTTTACATTTGTTTACAAACAATAGAAAAATAAAATACCCCCGTTGCAGCAGACCTGCATACTCAGCGAATTTCAAATGCAAAACAACATATTTCAATCCAACATAGCGGGATTTGACATGTTTTGTTAATCTCCATAAGAATAACATGGGGAATGAGTATGCAGGTTTGATGCTTCAGATATATTAAAATTGGGCTGTTTTAATTCAATATGCAGTAGATCTGAACTAGAAGAAGCTATTCACCAAGTTTTATCAAGACATGTTGATAAATAACCAAGATGTAGAATTTTACTTATTTCCCATAAGGTTAACATGGGGACAACGTACTGTGTTTACCACTTTCAATATCTCGGCCACAAATGGACATAAAGAAGTGATCAAAATGATTTACTGATTATCATAAGCGGAGAATCCAAACACATTTAGCGCACATTTCTGTAGTCGTCATGTTATAAAATGTTATCGTTGCTCTACTTAAAAACGTTTCACAAAACTGTTTACAAAGTTTACACACAAACACTTTTATTTTTACGAAAACGATCACCAACGTCGGACATAAATAGCGGACGCACATCACTCCCGGCCGGTTGCCGGTTACTGACATTTTATAGCATGACAACCACAGAATCATGTGCTAATGAGTTTGGATTATTTTATTATTTGTTATTTTATTTTATTTTCAGATAATGTTCCATAACGCCATTAATAGATATAAACCTACTCGTAGGCAGGTAACTAGTCAAAATAAGCAAGAAATATACAAGTCAGACGTAACACAAAACAAATCCCGGAAGTACTAAGTATGAAAAACAACTCTTATGATAAAAAAAATAAAACTGGCTTTTTGTGTATGTTTTGTCCGTGTAGTGAGCATCAACTTAAAAATTCATCCACCGCATAAAAATTGTGTTCTTTTAGGTAATCACCCAGCATTGACTTGAACGTTTTGGTGGAATTTTTTTTTTTTTTTATGTGGTTGGGTAGCTTGTTAAATAGCTTCTTGCCCATGTAATAGGGTGATTTTTCAAAGGAAGCTGTTTTGTGAGCAGGTAAAAACATGTCATGTCTGTGTCGGGTCGGATAAACATTCTGTATTCTGTTGGGGAAAACTGAAGGGTTGTTTTTAACAAAGATCAGTAGTTGTTGAATGTAAATTCATGGTAGTGGAAGGATACCAAGTCTAATGAACAGTGGTTTACAGGATGATCTTCGACCTTTCCCAGCTATCAAGCGGACAATTTTTTTTGCATCTTAAAAACTCCGGTACCATGAGAAGACAACCCCCAGAATATTATTCCGAATATGAGATGTGAATAAACATATGAGTAGTATACTGTCAACAAGGTATCAAGTACCTTAGAAAGTGTTAGGATGACATAATAGGCATTTGATAGTTTCTTTATGAGAAGGCTGATGTGTGAACTCCATGCTACAGTGTTCTCGATTTGTAGACCCAAGAATCGACCTGTAGAGGAGACATTCAGGAACTCAGTGAGATGTCCCTCATCTACCCTCTGACCTCTTGGATATTTAGAGTGGAAGTTTAAGGCAAAGTTTTTTTTTCATTTATTCGAAAACTATTTGTGGAAAATCATGATTTGAGCTTATCAAATCATCAAATCATGATGATTCGCCGCTAATGATGAGGAGTAGATTCCTCGATACATGTTCGGCATAATCAAAAATCATTTTGATATCTACAGGCTATTACGTAAGTAATAAATATTGACAAGTTGCATTTGATTAAGTTGTTGTAATTTAACTCATTACATAAAATTTTGTAATAAAACTTAATTTCGACATTTTCTATGATAGTAAAAACCCAGTTGAATTAAGTTCCGTTAGGTGGAATCTCTCATATTCTGTGGATTATTACTAAGATTATTTTCCAAAAAAACAATGTGATTAACGCCCTAATTACATTTAACTCCACTTACAGTTAAGTTCAACCGCATATTAAAACACTTAAACTAACTGAATACTGTTCTCTGAAACCGTTTTGTTGTCATCTATAAAATCGAAGAAGCGTGAGAGAGAATTTTCTAAGTAAACATACCAAACAACGTCAACAAGCGACGAGAGAGTATCGGATATCTAATATCGAATAGCTGTGAAAATAAAAATACAACAGAGCCAATAACTTTGTTGGTTTGGAATTTCCCATGATGACAAAACGATTGCAAACCTCTAGGGACAGGGATTTAGGATCGCTGATGGAGGCAACTTTGAAACCATCTTCCCAAGCTTTCCACGTGTACTTAAAACGTGTTCTAGTTATGTTATGACATAATTTAAGACGACATACATTTATCAGGTTTTATCTAGTATTTTCATTTACTTTACAACATTATACAATGTTTTAGAATAGTATTTCCACATTGACTGAAAGTTAACAGACTGTAACTTGAAAATATGACCTTTCCAACTATGGATGAGAGCTGCTTTGTTAATTCGTCGCTTCTATTAAGAATAAGTAATTAATTCTATCAAAATTAAAAAATAATGTTACTTTAAAACATCTTCTTATATTAGTTTAAAAATAAAATCTAACATCAGAGTTACCGCATAATTAAGAACCACTGCATATTGGCAATATTACAGGGGAAACTGTGTCAACAACATTGTGAATTATGGGTCGCAAACAACAATTAATTGTGAATCAAATGACAGATATGAACAAACAATGCCTTTTACTGTCTGGGAACGGTTACCGAATGTTTTAATTAAATATTATATCGTTTTGAGCTTTATTTCGCACAGATCATTATAATCGGCATCAAACTGATATGTTTTTGTTAAGTTTAGTTTAATGTTTATCCGCAACATTGACAAACTGTTTGACATGGTAGTTCTCAAGCTCTATAGAGTTGTGAACCGACTTCTGAATAAATAGTTCAAAACCTATATCAGAATTCTGTACATGTTTGTACCACAAAAAGGAAATTCTGTACTCCTTTCATATCAGAGATACATACAAAAGGATCCCATGTCCACTCCAAAAACACAACTTGGTTAAAATTGAAAATGTATCGTATCATATTTTTGTGCTTTTTTCGTACCTTTTTGCACCACCACAAGAAATTTAGTACCGCCGGAATGACGGCTGTAGGAAGAAGACAATGTCAGATCCTAAGTCTACACAAAAACACAAGTACCCAACATTTTGAAATAAACTACGCTATTTCATTGTATTATTTTTGTACAGCAAATAAAACATTTTGTACTCCAATTTTAAGAGTTTTTTTATTTTAAAAATTCGGATCCCGGTTTTACTCAAAAACACAAATTATTTTGATTAAAAATCAATTTAATCATTGTTGTATCTTTTTTAACATAAAAAAACTTTGTACCATTCAAATAACTGTTTGGGGGATTTTGGATTCTAAAAGGTTTTTTGTATTCCCCTCATGTAATAATAAAATACAATTTCAAGCCATCTTCCAAAATTGTAGTCAAGAAATTATCGAATAGGCCTATCGACGAAAATGTGAGTGATTGTGAATGATACCTGTTAGTATTAAGTCACGTTAGGGGATTTAGTATTCTAGCGGCCGCAAGAAATCATATGATTCCTATCCCTTTGCAAGAAATGTTAAAAATTCGTACTTATTCAAATTTCACTAAATCTATAACTTCTAAAATAAATATACTTGCAACCATTAAATTTGGCTGAAAAAAAGGAATCCAGCATTTTGAATCATTATTCTTCATCAACTGGTTGCCGATATAATTGATATTTTAATTTGGCGGTAAACACAGTATGCGTTGTCCAATGTTAGTCTTATGGCAAATATTTAAAAACCGATATCTATTTTAATTACTAGCCAATTTTGATGAAATTTGCTATGAATCTCTGAGATAATCAATTGTTAATCTTTATTTTCATTATACGTCTTCTGGTTTTAAATTACTTTAAGGGAGAAAGTATGTGTCAGGTTCCTGATACCGTTTATTTATTCTAATTTGCGTGTACTTCATGATCACTTGAGATTCGTTTCACATATACGAGAAACGTTAAAGTTTAATTATGTTTTTATCATTATTGTTTTCGTGAAGTTAAAAACTTCTCACTTAAGCTACATGGGTTAATTTTTTCATATTATATCCAATACCAAACTAAAATAGGGTTTAAAAAACCCCGTTTCCTTTACTAGTAAATTAATTATAAACTATTAATAAGTTGTACATATTTTAAACTTTGTACCATAAAATCTGTCAAAAATACAAAATACCGTAAAATAAAACAAAAAAAGGCAAAGCAAATTTCAAATGACAACATTGCATTTAAATAAGCTACGTTGATTTGTTCACCCAAATACGGGAGCAAATTTCAGATTTGAAAACCTCTTTGTCTGTTCCACCTAGAAACCAAAAATTACTCAAATAACCTAATTAATAATTAAATTCACAATAACTAAAATGAACTTTAAACTGAAATGTAATTCGATAGTTATAAATCTAACACGTGTATTTGATCATTTCTTTTCCACCGTTGGATTTTACCACCCCCATTCTGTTTGTTTCTAAAGCATTATTATGTACGCACACATGACAATGTGAGATGTAGAGTATGTACATAACCGTATGTACGTAACAACCAGCTGATATTGACAACAGCATACTACGACAACTGCCGACTGTAACAATAGTATTTGTCCTTCAAGATGTTGACTTGCTATATGCTGGATAGGGAATTATAATAAAAAAGAGGAATCAATATAAAGTGCAAAATCGGTTACATTAACAATTACGGTAAATATTACTTAAACTATATTTTATGGTATGCACAAAACAATTTTCAGCTTGAAACTACCTCAGTTCAAAAAGAAGTACTTTTACATTGGCACACAGTTATTAAAAATAAATAATCACGAAATCTTTTCGTCTATAGAACAGATTTTAATCGTGTTCACAGGTGCGATTATTAAGATTTTGATTAGGTGTGGATATTTCTTTATACATAGGTTAAATATTTACAAAACAAAATATTTTGAAAAGAATAAAAAAAGTTTGCTGCCATGGCAGGATTTATTTTAAATACTTGGAACATATTTAAAATTATAATGCGATTAATTCCAATTATTTTAAAATTAAGGAATTAAGGTTAACAGGTTTGAGCGTGAAAACTGTAGCAAATCAATCAAAAAAATTTACTTTTCCAATTTTTTAATTGGTTTGAATTCTATTCCATATATTTTAAATAAAAAATATATAAAATGGAATTTAGTTCATCATGTGTGTAAGAAAATGAATGAAAGTGGATAATTTATCGTTTATAAGCTATAACTATCGATTTCAATGTAGACAGAATAGTTTTAAAGGCTAATTTATGTCATTATTTACTATTAATGACTGTAATAAGATTCTTAAGTTAAATCTTCTTATGAAACTTAAAACCTTTGTTAGGAACACCATTAATTAATAGCCCGATGGGAAGTGACAGCTGCGACCAGAAAGCCTCCCCGCGAAAATGTCCAACTCGAGTTTCAGAAGTCTTGAATGTTGCTATAGCAAATGACAATAACAAATTCTCTTGGTCAACTGTTTAAAGCTTTAATTCTGTCATTTTAAATGCAGTTAAAGTTGATTTAATGTACTTTTGCTTTTCACTTAAAAAATACCAACCAAACTATTCGATCAAAAAATATTATATTATAAAATGTGAAATTGAAAAAAAAATCAAAAAGGAAAGATTATTTTATTAATGCATTATAGGGCTATTGTACTGTGTTCTTTTTATGCCTAAAACCCCTTAAAGTTGAAGTTGGCAGTTTCACCCCAAATTAAATAAATAAGGATAAGCATTTCTTCAAAGATTTTACTGTTTCTCTCAAGATGGTTCGATGGTATGAATCGGCTTCCATGTGCAATCGCATATTTTGCAATTCAGCCATTAGAATACTGTAATAAGATTTACCAATTAGTTGGCAACTGAACTATACTACTAGATTCTTATTAATATTTTGATAGCAATATATTATTAGTGTTTCTGCACTGATATAAAAACGCAAAACATTCATCGTACTGTACAAACGCCTTTTATCGTGTTCGATAATTTTACTCATGAGAAGATTTGGCATAAACATGGCATAAACCGGGATGTAAAAACCAATATATTATACTGTTAACGACAAATAAAAGTGCCAATGGCGGGATCTTGAAAAAACTTGAATTAATTTCGTTTTCCAAGATAGTTCGAAAACTAAAAGATATTAATTTAATTAACAAAAAGTTAGGAAAACTTTATTCAACACAAAGTTTCTCAATCATGTAAAATATCCGATCACTCATCACGGTTTTTGCCGGAACTTAGATACCCCTTCCTCATGCAAACCCGAATTCAAATTTTGAATTTTTATACCCGTTCTCGGCAGATCCTTACAAAAAAGACCATCGTATATGATATAGGAATCATTTGGAAAAATAACATTCCTTTACTTATTATTCCCGTATGTCCATAAATAAATTTGTCATAGGAATTTGTTTTAATTTTTATGCTCAGTAAATACCAAATACAATTAAATATTTCATTTCACTTCATAAAATCAGCACTCTTACTCAAATAAATCCGCTTCTTTTAAGCGGCATCTTTTAACATTATGCTAAATAATGCAGAAAATCAGCTGATTTAACCATATTATCATATTGTTTTATCGTGGATGGCAAAAATTCCCTATTATCATGGTAAATTGTTAATACCTATTACCATGGACGAATACGAAACTTTAAGATAGCATAGGACTTTTTCCTAAGTCTAAACGATTTTGAGTTTTATTTCCTGCAAACGATCACGTCGATCTCTTTCAAATATTCATCAGTTTGTTCAAATTAATTGAGATCGTTAGAGGAGTCTTCATCAAAAAGGCCCCTAACGTATTAAATAAGTATAAAGAGGAGAAAAATATTACGTACCTAATCTTAAGTATTTAATTTGCCTTTACGGGAAGTTAACACCACTACTTAAACTCTTAAATAAATATTTAAGACACCTCATAAAAGGTCTACCAACCTTGCGTTGGATAAATAAATGTATAATGGAAAATGTACTGGTATGAGAGTTTAGTATGAAATACGGTAATTGAAGTTGTCAATCCCTTTACGTCGCAGGAAGAAAGTGAGGGAAGACTTTATCTACCGACTCATCTTTTATCGTTCGGCTGCAGTGACATGATTGATTATACGTCGGCTCGTGTTAAAATGTTCAAGAAAATCACTTGTCAATGCCAATTTATAACGATATGCTAGGTTATAATAATTTAAAATCTAAAAAATAAAATTTTTTATTGTTTTTAAATCATGTTAATGTTGAGGTTCTATAACTTTTTTATAACCTAATGGTTTTATAAATTTTTTAGGTTAAAAATGTTTCCTAAATTAGAGGTAATAGAAAAAATACTGCGGAGCAAAATTCAACCATCGAAGGCTAAATTTAACTTCTGTAGGTTTGTTATTTGAACAACTTAAAACCACCTGAAACTCCTTTTTTCTACGTCACACGAAAATTATTGTGAGCCGCGATTTATTACAAAAATAAATTGAAGGGTCCGATGAGGGTATTTTAAAACGACTCTTTCCTCTGACGAGTTTCCAAAGAAAGTTTCTTAGTTTGACTGCATAATTTAGGAAGTCTATACCACATCGGTGCTTTTATTTTTCGAAGTTAAAATTGTTATCAATATTAATTAGGAATTCTATTCTGCTATAATTATTAATATTCTTTTCAACTGTGCCTTAAAAGGCACAACTGTAGTTTAATACATTTAAATTTATTTTAGCTCTTCATCAACTACTAGCAGATATGTATATATTGTTGGCCAAAGAACGCTTATGAATCAAACATTCACACACTTTTAAAAAAAATGAACAAAATGTTTATGAGGTAGACTTTTTATGTAAGAATAATATTAAATTTAGGAAACTATGGATTTGGGTGTTTATAAAATATAATTCTTAATTTTATTTATATTTAACTGAATTTTAGCATTCATTGGTGTTTGATTAAAAAAGTCCTACAATTATTACTATCGGAATATATAGAAAATCATAATATATACATATAAGTAAGTTAAAACTATAAACTTCATCTCTAAACCTCAGTTATAAAATTTTACGATCAAATTATTTTTGTCACTAAATCAAATAAACCTATAAAATATCCATACAAAACATAATTTTCAGCTCTGAATTAAAAAGTCTCAACTTTCAAACTATTTTATAATTATTATAATTTAAAACGATGATCATTTATAATTGTTCTTACTTAAAATTATCTTACCTTCTAATTTAATACCTGGATTGATGTTGACATTCACCATAACTTAAAACTAGCTGGAAGCGATACACGTATTACACGAGATATTTCGTAAGCACGTAAAAAGAAAGCAGACGAAGACCACGATGGTTTAAAGTCCAAACATGCGCTCCCACTAAACTCGGTTCGCAGTTACGGTTGCATTTAAGGAAGACGACACTAGCGCTGCGGGTTGGAGAGGAACTCAGACAACTTCTTGGTATTGCTAACTTTGTGATCTCGCCTTTCTGTCAATTCTCCTGCTGCAACTTCTTGTGCGATGGGAATTGAGAATAAATGATTAGGGATTTCCGAGAACAAATTTCAAAAAAGATCAAAGGTGTGAAGGGGATGATTTCTGCGAAAATACCCCTGTGTATGTCAGAGGCTACAAGTATGTAATTATAAGTGGAGTTTTATCCATATTTGTGCTCATAATTAGTGCAATTTCTTGATATTGGTCTAATTAGAGAGAAGTGAATTATTATTTTGCTATGATATTTTTAGTACATATGAAAAATTTGCTGCGTAAATTAAAGAAACATTTCGTGTTTCTTGCTCGGGTTGGTTTAACCCACAGAGAAAAACAATACTTTTTTTGTTAAACCGTGAGAATATTTCCATTTCATTACATAAGCAAATAAGGATAAGGATTTCCCTCATAACGTTAGTTTAGTGAGACCCCACCGTAAAAATCGTCGTTCATCACGTCAATGTTGAAAATTCAGATATACTTACTAATACAATATAAAATTATCTGTTTTATTTATTTATTTGTTGTTTATTATTTGTTTGCTTTTTTATTACTTTGTTGCTTTCATGATTTCATAAAGATCAACATCTGCATTTTTCAACCTAGGAAACAAAGCCAGTTGTGGTTTATTCGGTAAACCTTAGTTTGAAATTGATAAGGATTTCCCTCATAACGTTAGTTTAGTGAGACACCACCGTAAAAATCGTCGTTCATCACGTCAATGTTGAAAATTCAGTTTGTAACAAATTTAAGGTATATGATACTAAATTAAAATGAATCATTTCCATTTGGTATACTTATAATTCTTCTAAGTTATTCATAAAAATCGTGCATATAATGTTGAGAGAACTAAGGATTAAAAATCAACCTCTTCAAGTATTTTTATTTTACCTTGAACCTTTTCGTATTCAGATATACAGGAATCCTTCCCATCTTTTTTATGTTTTAATACAAAAATTGTAAATCAATAGTAGTTTTCATCTCAATGTCTCAGTATCATTTAATTTACAATGTTGAAATTTCTGTTTTTTAGAATCAAAACTTATGTGAACCACGCTTTCGAATACATATGAATGAAACATTGTTAAAATTGGAGACTAGTGCACTGCAAAAATCACAGTTGACTTTTTTGTATTAGTACTATAAAATGGGTTTCGCGGACGATGAAGAGAGAAAAAAGCCGTTTTTTGCACGGTGTGATAATTATTTTTATCTTCATCTTCATTGTTATATATGATTATATCGCTCATGCACGAGAAAAACGTCACAAATCAAAAATATGAAATTTTACAGGAGAGCGTTTCAAAGTTATAACATACAAGAAGTTCTGTATAACTTTCCTTCCTCCTGTTCTTAAATTATTTTTAGATGTGCTATTTTATGTGCAAAGAATTATGTGTTTCATATTTATTGCCGTTTTGATAAGTCCGGTTCCTATGTAATTTAAATTTAAATTTAGATTTTTTTGTTACAGTTTGAGCTAAATCTGAGACTAAACATTATATAAGAGCTTATTTAATCTTTGATATTTTTATCTCTACAACCTTCCTATAAAATAGGCTTATTTTAAAAACCCTATTTTACAGAGTAAACCGTAAATGGTAAATAATAAGTGTAGGATCTCCATAAGCTAGATATCACCATCCACAAGCATTTAGATCCTCTTTGATCTCTATGTGGGAACCAAACCTGCTCTAATATTATTGCCAGCTCTTACTGCGCTGTTCGCGTCAAAATTGAATCTTCTGAGGCAATCTCGTTAGTTGTGATTATATCGTGATTTCGGTTTACCCACAGATCTATTGTTAACGTAGAGTTACATCTCTTCCACGAATAATCTATCGAATTATAAACTTTGCGTTGCGCTTAATATTGAATAAATAATGATGAAGATACATAAATGGAAAGTAAGAGTGTTTAGGTTTTCTTATACACCACTAAAAATACTCATTGAGTCACGCATTACAGTTAGGAGCACCAAATGAGGGAGGTGGGTGTAATTACTACCTTATTGATTTAAAGTAAATAAAAATTGACCTCTTAAAGAAAATAAGTAAATAAACAGAACCTCTTAAAAGGTTCTGAAAAAAATAATTTTGGACAATCTACAAAACTATTTAGTCAAGTCATTTCACATCGGTTTTAGCAGGTAATTAAAGAATGTGTAATTTTTTCCGCCCGTACAGTTTCGTTCTTCAAATTATAGTTCGAAACAACTTAAGTATACAGGTATATACTAAAATGCTGGACTAACACGTACCTAGTTCACTGGTTTATACAGGGTGTATCCGAAATACACCGAAAAACTTTGGGATATTGTTCTTGAGGTAAAAAAAAATAAAAAACGTCACATAAGAATATATCCCATCTCGCTCCGTTTTCCGTCTGTCGGTCTGAACTAAGCATATATCCTATCTCGCTCCGTTTTCCGTCTGTCGGTCTGAACTAAGCATATATCCTATCTCGCTCCGTTTTCCGTCTGTCGGTCTGAACTAAGCATATATCCTATCTCGCTCCGTTTTCCGTCTGTCGGTCTGAACTAAGCATATATCCTATCTCGCTCCGTTTTCCGTCTGTCGGTCTGAACTAAGCATATATCCTATCTCGCTCCGTTTTCCGTCTGTCGGTCTGAACTAAGTATATATCCTATCTCGCTCCGTTTTCCGTCTGTCGGTCTGAACGTTTTTTTACATAATTAATCATAACTTTTGAACTACTAGAGGTACCAACTTCAAACTTGGTACACATATTAAATAAAAGTACATTTCACTGCTAGTCACGAAAGTAGCCCATTTCAAGGCAAGATAGTGTTTTACTTGCGAGGTGTAAGCTAAATATGCTAAAACTAAGCGTAAGCTAAATATGCTAAAGTCAAAATATGCGATGTGTTTTATAGCCTTCTAAAGAATCAAACTAGTTTGGCTACATATAACTAGTTTTGCGCTGGAAACGATGTTGCTTTTATTAGGGTATAGTATTGAAACTTTAATACAAACTGCGAAATGAATCAAACACCGCAGATTCATGCATATTCATAGAGTCGATGTCTGGATTTGAGGTCAATACGATAATACTTGCATGTATGGGCTTAGAAATGATGTATATCATTGAGAGATAACTTTGATTGTTTTATCCATTATTGTAATAATTAAAATAATTTTATTCAAACTTTTAAATGATCCGAGCGAAAATCGCCTTTATTTTGTATTTATATTTATATTTTTTAACTTTTTTAACACACTATTTAATCTTTTAACAGGAAATAACACTGAATGAATGAATGAATGAATATAGAGATTTATTCCAGAAAATTACAAAAATTTACATTGCAAAAAATAAAATTTTCTGTACTTGCACTGAAATAACAAAAAAGTCCTTGATGCTTCTTGATGTATTATAAAAGTAAATAAATTAAAAAGTTACATGCAATGAATACAAGTACCATATAAAATATATAATGTAAAAAAATACAAACTTTAAGAAGGTCTAAGGAATAAGCCTACATGGGCACAAATGCCTGTGCGTCAGCTTCGAGATGCGTCCTTAATAAAATTACCTTATTTTAGATTGAAGAGAAAAAAATTGCAATGAGGGAGAACTGGAATAAAATTTATTATACCTGTAAAACTTAGTAAAATCAAAATGTTATTGAAAAAAACTTAAAAAATTTGCAATGTGAAAAACGTGATGGATTGATGGCAACACTACGACATGAAATTCAACAGGCGCGGGGGGAGGAGGGCGGAGAGGAGAGGCGAGCGGGAGTCAGACAGTGCAACGATCAAGTCATAGCGGGGCCGTCGTCAGAGTCAGTCACAGTCAGTCTCGCCTGTAATCTGGCGCGATGATAATCTCGGCCTCGTCCCTATCCAGACTTAGCAACAAGTCATTGACACGCTTTTTAAAAATACTTGTTGATGGTAAATCAAATAAATTAAGATACTGAAAGTTATTACATATATTTCTATGCAGGATATGAGCAATGTAAAATGAATTAGTCAAAGAAATTGTTCTGAAAATTTGTATGGAAACTATCCCGACTCTGGTTGAATATCTGGTGTTATGTGAGTGAGATATGCTGTGAAAAAAGCTATTGTAATTATTAAAAATATGAACTAAAAGGTTTTTGACAAAAAGCTGTCTAACAGTTAAGACAGGTTTCTTGAAATAGGGTGTCAGACGGGTAACGTTTGCACTTCCCAAAAGCTATTTTTAAAATCAATTTTTGCGAAACGTTAAGTGGTTCCAAAGTACTTTTAAAACACCCGCCCCAAGCAATTATTCCAACTGTCAAAAGAGATTGAACGTAAGCATAATACACCATTTTTAATTCTCTTTCATTAAGAATTTGATTAAGTTGTCTAAAAGCAAAGACGTATTTTCTAATTTTACCGTTGACAAATTTACCGTATTTTCTAATTTTACCGTTGAATTGTATGTGACTTGACCATTTAAGACGCTAATCGAAAACAACACCTAAATATTTGTATGTCTCAACCTTTTCAATGTAATCACAAGAACAATTGACATTCTGATAATTTCCACAAGAATGAATCAAAAGGTCGTGTAAATTATAATCTGATATCTTACTTAAAGAAATAGGCATAAACTTGGTTTTTGAGGTATTTAAAGAGAGAGTATTTTGGTCAAGCCACATTTTTGTCCTCATAAGATCATGCAAAGCTTTATTTCTTACCTCGAGCCATGTCTTTCCTTTAATAAAAACTAAACTGTCATCGGCAAATAAGAACAATTTCCCAAATGTACCTTTTCTTCAATTCAATGGTTTGTTAAATCATTTATTTAACATTTTCAAATAATTTGTTTAACAATATTCAATTTCCGAGTTATTCCAAAAAAATAATTATCGTACTTATTTTTATATTTCTTGTGCATAAGTCAAGTTAGTGCGAGTTCTTGAAAATAAGCTCGACAAATATTTAGCTAATGAAGAGATTAATCCAGTAGCCATAATCCAGTTTCCAACTACAATTAGTAAGAATTATTTGGAAAGGTCCAATAATTCTGTTGGAAAACGAAATGACGATATAAAGTTGGCAACGCCAAAAGAGTAATTTAAAGTTAGTTTTACTTCACCACTTTCCGGGGACTTGATTAACACGAAGGGTATTTCAACGAAAAACAATCAAATACTAACAAAGATCCTTAATTGGTTCCTAACGGTTTAGATCTAATTATTATAACCTAAATTCTAAACTGGGTCTAAAAGTAATTGAGTGCAAGGTTGGGTATTAATCCTAGTTGGGTACTGTATTAAGCCTAGTTTGCTTATGAAAAAATATTCTTGATTTTAGCTCTGCAGTCTTAGCTTACAAGCTCTGAGTAAGGACCATAAATATGAATGGGAACTGAATACGACCGGGGTACGCGGTTGGAAGGTGTCAAACATATTTGCATTGAACTAGAGGAGAATCGCAAATGTCTACTGATTTTGTTCGTGTCTTTTAAAATTGCTATAACTGACAGCGAGTTCAAGGAATTATTTATTCTTGATTTGTGCTACTAAAGTGGCTGATTTGTACAAAGTAAAGTGGATTCTACCTCTTTCTGCCTAATACTTATGCCACTTCAAATGTAATCACTTCTATTGAAAAGCCGAAATGGTGTAAGCTTCGAGGTGATGCTAAAATTCCGTAGAAATTCGCACAATTCTAATCGATTTATATATCTTGTAATGTAAATATAATGAAATATCGCACTCACTAAATACATCTTGCCTTGAAATTCTTATAGTTTTTTTTATGAATTCCTATTTTAACCGTGTGATAATTTTGGCAAATATCATAAAACAATTTTGTTTAATAAAAATATTTTATTTTAGGTTTGCAAATCTATGTAATTAAAGTGGCTTACGCATCAAATCTGGATTAATTTAGAGGTAGAAACACCAACAAACCAGTTTTGGTCAGATTTAAAATATTACTTTTTTAAATTATCATTTATAATTTTGTGAAAACTGCTAATATACTAACATAAAAATCATAAACTCAATTACAGAAATTTAAACATAACAGTTTAATCTTCATGACTTTTTAGTCTGTCACACGCACTGCCCGTTGAAACGTTGTACCTAAGTTTAGGCTAGTTGATCTTGAGATGCTAACATTTTTTGAAGTAGCTTAAGATGGCATCCAGCCAAAGCCAAGGTCCAGCCTTTCAACGCAAAGTGCGTGTGATGCACTTCACCAGTCATGGATATTGTGCAAAAAACGCGAGGAAATCACCACAGCGATCTCAGATTATAACAGATATAACCTTAATATAAAATTAATACTTTCGAATTTTCTCAAACATTGAAAATCCCTTTCCCTGTAGTCCAAGTCCGGATAGAACGGTAATGCGAGGACATGTGGGCATGATAAAGTAATGGAGAGAAGAATAATAGATTGAAGTAGGAGGAGATGTGATCCGTTTAAAGCAACGCCCTATGCAAATCATCCTGATAACATTTAAACCACTAAACCACCTGGGACTTTGTTCTTAAAAGAGAACATTTATACATTCATGTACCCTACTCACTCCTTTTAAGGCCTTAGTCAAATGGGTGACTAAAATTAATTTGTGAGTGTAAATGTATGTTGAATGTGTTGTTTAGTGAATCGGTGGCGGAGTTGGTTGGCTTATGAACTGTAGTGTGAGCGTCGCAGGTTCGACACTCGAGATTTAAGCATGCTTTTAGCAGTACTGTTCACCCTTGTACTGTACCGGCTCACTCCTTGTCTTCGCTTAGTAACGTTCACGCACAGATCAATAGTCTACGTGGGTGGGGCAAAGGCAAGATAAAAAAGAGGCCGCCACTCTTTTTTTAATAAAATAATAAATAACTGAGCTATACATTTATATGAATGGATTAATGAAATCATATGAAATTCAAGTATATGCATCTATAATAATAATAAAAAAATATAGTAATGTGAACATGTATCTCGTAGTTTATAGTCGAGTTTTTAATAATTATTCCAGGTATTAGCCTACTCTTATAACTATTCTCACTTAAGAAAAAAAATAGTCAAGATCAAAAATCAGAGACTGCAAATAAACACAATTTTGTTGATCGTTGTTGGAACGCGTGACGGAGTTTAAACAGGGTTAAATTAAATCCCAATTTGTAAGTTTCAAATAAAAAAAACATTTAATTTTAAGAACGAACAACTGAACACCCGATTTATAATTGGAAATATTTATCTTAGTTTTTATATGATAAAAAACATTATTTTGTATACCTGTAACAATAAAATCACAAAAATATCCTCCAACATATTTCACAAATAAATCACAAAAATACTTGAATACCTGAAATTTGTTTCTATAAATCTATATATATAAAAGCCAAAACCCATTGACTGACTGACTGACTGACTGATCACAGTTTCTCAAAAACTATAAGGCTTAGAGCCATGAAACTCGGCATAAATATTCCTTACAGGCTCTAGATGCGTACTAAGAAAGGATTTTGCAATATTTTGTCTCTAAAGGCCTAAATATGGTATATTATAAAATTAAATATGGCGGCCACTTTAAGCTTTCAAAGCTTAATTTCTCAAAAACCGTAAGACTTTGTGCCATGAAACTTGGCACAATCATTCGTTATTGGCTTTAGATGCGAATAAAAGAAAGGTTTTAAAAATATTCTTTCACAGACGGCTAAAATAGATTATTTGAAAAATTCCAAAATAGCGGCCATTTTAGTTTTTCCTAACTATGGATGGGAGTCCTGTAGAATATTTTCAGGGAACAGAAAAGGTACGAGGACTAATCTACTGAAAGAATAAAATTTAAAAATTTAACGAGAAACTTTTTGGGGAAATAGGTTTTTGGCCAAGACATTAAGACTATATATTGGCAAGATATATTAAGCCCTTAAAAACCTCCTACTTTTTCATACAGTTTTCGGTTTATTTTCAAAAACGTGCTAAATTCAGATTGATGTCAAGTCGAAAATCCATCCTTAGTGTCTTCTTTGTTTTATATTCCGGGTTATCTATATTCTCTGTATTGGGAAATTGGAGGAAGTTAATTTATACCATTTGCTAATCATGAGGGGAACATGTTTAGAGGAAGCGTTACAATTTCTCATTTTCATCTAGAGTGGAATTACCAGCTGCATCTTAAGGGTTTAATTGCACGCTCATGACCCAAAATAAATCAGTCTATTTGTTAATTACTCCTAAAAATTGCACAATGCATAATATAATTGAATTAAAATGAGCTATCCTTTCAGCGGGCGAAGCGGCGGGTATATCTGCTAGTCTTCTATAAATCAAATTTGTGTTTTAGTACCCCGCATCGTGGCAATTGCGTCACTCTCATGTTAAAACTGTATAACCTCTTGAGCTTTGAACTGGGTATGAAATATCTACACAATATCTACACATCCAGCTCTAGACTGTATATGCTACGACCACTGAGTTGAGTTACAGAGATCAGTAAACTAATTATCAATATGGTACCCACCTGCCGTGTGCTTATCAATCACAATGCTGAACGCTTCTAGAAAAATACCGAGCTTTTAGAGAATATGTTTTTTTTTATGTTAACATCAAAAACTCCTGCAATGAATAATTAAACTATGAAATTCCAAAAACCTGCAAAATTGAAAGCCATATACTTGTTTCAATTCATATGGGTAAATAAAAATAAAATTGGTACCTGTGAATAATTACTGAATCTCAATCTGTATTTGTGGATGTCTTGTTGAAATTCAACTTTATTTCTTCCCGCCGACAAGTTATAGCCGAGTAGTTATAGCACTAACATCAAGATCTGAGGCCAACATAAATCCTTGCCAGGTTTTAAACTTTTCCCAACAGCCATTTGTCATTAGGCTTTCTATTAATCGAGAAATAAAAAATGTCCAGTTAGCTGGGAATTAATATAATTGTAGAATATACGTACCTCAAAGTTTCGTTAAAAACATCCGAAAAAGTCTAAACACAGTTGAAAAATATCCACTGGTCAAAAAAGTTGAGCCTTCGTCGTTGAAGCTGTCTCCAGCAGAACACATGTTTGATGTCCTCTCCCCTAACGATCCCACTTCCTCTTTGCTCGTGTTCAAACATCAAATCGAGCTTTGTAATTAATAAACCCTCGAAACTAGAAATAACGACCTCGTTGAAATGTTATGTTTGTTACTACCAGGTGTTTGTATAAGTTTATTAATATAATGGTTTAAATCTAATAAAAGTATGTATTAAACATTGTTTTAGTGATTTGGATAAAGCTTATGATACTGGAGTACTGGTTCTAGACCAATGATAGCTCGGCATTTGGCGGAAGTAGTACCTTAATACAAATTAAACAACTCGCACATCAGCTGATTGCACCCATACGATTCCGGTTTTAGTGTTTTATTGTACCTAACCTCAAACGTCCTTTAATACGTTAGTTATTTATTCATATCAACACTTCCCAAATTTGAATTAGCTCACTCTATCTTTAATTCACCTATTTTGTATGGTTATTATCAGTAAAAGAGAAATTAATGTTTTTGTTCCTAACCTCAAAAACTAATTGTTGTGTTATGAAGTCAAGCAACGTCGAGCGGGGTCACTACTTGGATGGGTGACCGCTTGGGAACAGTTTATATCGCAGTCACAATTTAAATACGGTAAGTTAATTAGTTGTTTTTGGACACCCTATATATTTTTGGTCGTAGATAAAGCAGTGTATGCAACGATTGTATTATGCCTTTAAGCCACTCGTGAGATATTTAGAACACGAGCGAATCCCACGCGTGGCTTAATGGCATTCATTATACAATCGTTGCATAAACTACTTATAGCGTACTTTTTGGATTTGATATAAAATAACTTAGAAGAGTTTATTACTTTATTTAAATAATGCACTTGATATTGTATTAATAATGCACATTGATACTTATTAAATCACCGTGAATTACAAAGTGTGTAATTCATGTTGTTATATACTATATACTCTCTCAAATATTATTAAGATTTTATTTTTTCCCTCACAAAACACCTATAATATTTTATTTTGTGATACAAGCTTTAGAAATTGGTTTCGATTCTTTTTTGTCCGAATAAACCTGAAATTCAATATGATAATATGAACTTATTAAAGCTCAAATTCGTAAAACCCCTAAGTAATCCCTACTCTCGAAGGCTTTCTGGTTCATCTGGACCTTTTATAAAAGAACTTCCTTTCATATCACCTGACAAATTCCATCCTTCTCTTATGGAAATATTTTTTTAATTTTGGATTCACTTGCTTTTTATGATACGGTTGATGTTATGTTAAAAAAAATAAAACCATGTTGTTCATCGTTTCTATTATATCAAGCTTTAGCATTGGCGGTAATTTTTTTTTATATTCTGTATGTGATATATAAATATTCAACCAAATAAATTGTATTGTTCAATTAAAAAGAACGTTCTAATACACTTTGTTATCTAAATCACCATTGCAGTTTATCGCAATAAAAAGAGCTTTAGTTTGTTGGTTTTAAATTTAATTTCAAAAGAATCTTGTTGTAAATGGTATTTTAACAATAAACTTAGAAAATCTATCGTAATTAGTAAATTTGAATTCTCAGTTTGTTTTACCTAAAAACGTTATTTACAATATGGTTTTCTTCTGAGGAAAACATTTGGGTGCTAACCAATGCACTACTATATGAATACTTACTACTTTGTAAGACATTATTTACTACTATCATGCTTCAGAATTAAGTCATGTTAGATTTAAATATATTATATATTGCGACTAGTTTGTCCTAGTACCCAAAACATTCAAGCAGAACCGTTAGATTATTATTTAAGTTTAAACAAACACCACACTCATTATTTTACATAGTTACCGATGTAGGCGTTTTATGGTTAATTACTAAAGCTATAAATACCAACTAAACATTTAAGCATGAACAGTTTGGTCAATAGCAATTAGTGACTGACGCACTTGTTGATGTGGATGGGATCATAGAAATGCATTTGGATCTCCCATCCACGTTTACATACAACAGTAGTCACTCAGGCGATGTTCTCTCATTGTGGTGTTTTCCCAATCCTATCAACATCATGGTTCACAAAACATTTTATCCTAGTTTTATACATTTAGTCATTAATAAAATTAAGAGTCTCTCATTGGGCCTGATGATGATTGGTGTGACCAATCGAGATCGATCGCCATTTTCTACCATTTTTGTGTATTTACCATCTTGTATGTAAATACAGTATACGTGTAAATATACTTTTAAGTGTTGTAAGACTTTTTTGTTTACATCCAGTGAGTACAACAACACGTATCATGCTAATCAAGAAATTATTTACTAATAAAATGACCATCAGAAAAGTTTAGTTTTCCTTTTAAAATATACCAGTTTAGCTTGATTGCAAACGTAGGAATCAACAGTGATTATATGATTGACTAACAATTATCAAAACATGACGTCAACAAAATGAAAAAAGAGAAAAAGTACTTTTGCTAATATATTACACGTATTAAACGCTTGAATAGACGACGATTTTCCTGTTTGTTCGTAAACCAATTAAGGCCTTAAATGATTGAACAGTAGTTTCTGAAACTCAAACACAGGACCCTCTTGGTGTTGTTTAATTCCTGACTTTTACATTCTGAACAACCACTGCTTTATTTAGATTATCGAGTTAACTAAGAAAAAAATATTTACTGGTGTATTGGCTGCATCATAGTTAACGGTAGCTTCATTTAGCTTATAATTGCTTCCGTTGCATATCAAGCAAATTTTATATGTGCATTTACATATTGTAACACGATATTAGAAGGATGAAAATATAGCTGACATTTTGAGCAATTGATTCTAAATAATCCCAGATAATAGAATAATATTTTAAATAATATGTTAGAGCAGAATTCTTGTACGGCGTAAACGAATAACAGTAAACACTCACGTACTCATACTCAATCGACCATATTTTTTAATTTATTCATAATATATTGTATAATATTATGTATTTCACTTACTATATCATTGCATATATTTAATATATTAAAAAGAATAATACAACAGCATTATTCTTTCGCACTATATGATTTCCAACTAGATCAGGTGGCCAACAAATGTGTCCCAATTTAGTAATTGATTGTTTTCTTAAATATTAATCAATCTGCCAGGCTGCTACAAGGATAAACTTGTTGAAAAAGGTAAAATAATGGTTCTAGCTTAAAGCTGCATATTGTATAGTTATGTGTTTTTTTAACTAAAGAGGAAGGCCGGAAAGGGAGCGAACATTCTTATTAATATAAATTATCAGTTTTAACATAATATTAATATAACATAATAGTAATATTTTATGACATACCCCCTTTTTGATCAAATAAATATTTAGTTACTGTAAAATGTATGAGCACATATTATTATATTTCCCTCTTAATAAATGGAGAAAATATTTAATATTTAAACAGCCTCCAAACGTTTCGGCGGAGAGCTGGATTAGGATCGGATTTACTGGAATGTAACAAACACGAGTTGAGTTTTTGTCACTAACGAGAGAGATGTATCTGCGACATATCGGTCAGTAAGGTTGTAGTCTTACACCAATCTGATTTTCCTTTGTACAATGTATTGATTATTAAAATTTACATTAATTTTCATAAAGAACAAACACCATTCAATTTATAAAATTACCATAGTTTCGTTTTTAATTCTTGATATTTCGTACGGATTTTAAACTTACAAATTTAATATAATACAAAACTGATTGAAATTTTACAGAGACATTATCATTCCTGATGAATTATCTAACTGCATAGCACCCAAAGTTGCTGCAAACCATAAGAGAATTTTTTTATGAGCCTTTATTTAAGCTAGTGTACAAAACTAAAACTCACCAAATAGGTGTTGGAACCCTCATAAAAATGTACATATCCTTTGCTGTTATTAGAGCATAATATTTGCTTCCATGCTTGCTTAGTGGCTTAACTGCCTCAAAATTTGCTAAGAACTTTTAGCAATTTTTTTTCAAGAACTCAAAAATTTACTTCTTTAAAATGCTAGAAGTAAAATTTTCCTGGCCAAATACGTATTCTATGCTACCAAGAAAATATAGGTCTAGTAAAAAAATTTGTAAGTTTCAAAATTGAAATACATAATATACATAGTGCATTATGAAAAACATACAACGAGGTGCTTGGTAATTGTTTTACAAGACAATTACCGTTAAAAGATTATTCAGAAAAGCTTTTTAAAATGCCGTCTCTATGTTTTTTTGTTTTTTTTTTCACTTCAACCAAAGTTAGAAATATCCCAATAAATTCGTAATATGATCAACTAAATAATTCAATATTCTCATTATTTTAGAGCAAACCACCCAACCAACTAGTAGGTTTAATTGTTTTTTTTTATTTCACAGGGAATTCTATATTTCTATCAAATAACGAAAATATTGAGTAGAAACCGAACTACCGCAGGGCTTTAGGGTCCGTTGCAATATTAAACCACAGAAATACCTTCCGTTTTTCGTTATGTTATTTTTGTAATTCACCGTATCTATATATTTCTCATTCATTTGCAATAAAAAAGATATATTATTAAATTTAAATCATTTAACTTACCTGGTCTCTGACCAGGTAAGTTCAAAGAATAAAACATATTAAATATTACAATTAAACAATAACATTGTAAATAAAGCGACCATTTACCAGGCAAAGATTTATTTGCGTTGAATTTTCACAATTTAATTTATTTAAATTTTTTATAGAGTATCACTCAATTATCAACTAAAATGCAGTATCGACAAGAGTGCAATGAAAATTAGTTAAATAGCACTTTTAAATGTATTATTTAATATGTTATTTAATATGTTTTCTCATTCCAATGAGAAAATTTGAACTGTTTCCAGGCCTATGACCATTTACTACTCCTTTTATAAGTATTGATAGTGAATGATTGAGTAAAAATACACAAAAAATGCATTATTTACTTCATATTAATTTTTCACTTAATTATATTGTTTCTCACTTTATCGGACTTGATATTAATTGGCACGTTAACGATTAATTGGAAATAAATCATTAATTCTAGAATGGTTCGTTAAAAATTGTAATAGTACAAAAACTATATTTAAAGTTATAACGTCTGCCAATAATATCTTACAACTTACTTCCAACAACCCAATCAATCAGGACACACATTAAAAAGTCAATAACAATAACAATTCATTCCAGAGAAATTACTGGTAGTTTATAATTAATTCGTCGTTCTCAAATCAATGTAAGTAATAATTTATAAATCTAGTCTTCCTTTAGTCCACAAAGTGTGCAACACAGAAAAATAGTATATTACGCAACTAGTGCGGGAAGTAGGTGTTTACGTGTGAGCATGGTGAATTTCATGCGAGCTACGTAAACACCTTCCCGGATGAGTTACGTACGATAGTTTTCGCAACACTACCAGCAACAAATATACAGGGTAAGTAAAAAACAACACTTCTATGAAAGTTAAAAGATTTAAAAAATATTAATTAAACTGTAGAGAGAAAATACGAACAAAGTATATTTATCTGTGCGGGGGAGATAACAAAGAGCGTTATCTCTGCTGTTCAGCGACGGAGCAAGCCTTTCTAGGAATACGTCTGTCGTCACACAGACGGCAACAATTGATTAAATAATACTGCTCTTTATTAACTTATCGCTAATAACTGTACGTAGTCGCAACCTGGGAAACCAGTTTATTTACAATTGAGATATGGTCGTCATAGTTAAAATGTGTATGTTGTGTTTATGTATAATGTATGTAAATTGTGTTATATCCTATTTTTTTTCTTGATCTGGTAACATTGAGCATTTACCGCACTCCAGCTGATTTGTTACCTCACTACAGCTGATTTTTGCCGTACTCTTTTGTAAACGCCGACTTCCCACACTGAAACGGAAGCGGAAATCGGCTACTTACTAGTGTAGTGTTGCGAAAAGAAATTATTATATGAGAATGTGTCAGAATATATTAACGTAAAATATATAAATAAATACATAAATTATTAGCTCATCGAGTAAATTGACAGAACTAAAAGTACAACACTGTCTCCCTTGTGGAAATGGCTCCCGAGCTTGCTGAGAGCTACAGTTTCACGAGAAAGAGAATATACTTTATTTTCGAAATACACACAACTTCCCCTTCTTCTACAGATAAATAAATAAACAACAAAAGATTACTCACGAATAACACGATTGTGACAAAAATAGTTGATAAAATTCGTAACTTAAAAACAGCAACTAATTTTTATTCCAGTCATCAACTATGTAAACAAGACACTTTCAAATCACATGTCATATGTATGGAATACAACATACATATGTCATATGTATGTATTTTCACATACGTCGGAATGCAATATGTAACTTTGGTAATTTAAACTTTAAAAGATTCTCTAAAAAGGTGAATAATTTTGGAGGCTGGGGTTTAACCTAACAATTTTAAATCGCTAACGTCTCAATTTAACGTACTTTTTATGTTTAACCTTTTTTGTTTATTTTAAAGTTTGGTGCTATTTAAAAGCATCTAGTGCATACTAGTGACGTCTATGTTAATCCTGTAGTTTTAAGAAATTCAAATATTGCATTTCCACTTTATTAAAATTAGGTCATAATATTTCGAATGACAAATTTATTTTTTTCAGGGATGGGTCATGACAATTAATTCAGCTAAAAAAATCTAGTTTGTAATGATGGATCGCAACAAGAGGTTTAAATCTGAAAGAAAAAACCGATTCAAGATGGTGGCTGAAAATGTAAAGTACGTTGATATCAGGGTAGTATGACTTAACAGAGATCCCCTGATTTGCACATTCAAAATATGCCCATATATTTCATACTGTCAACGGTACGGCGTTCCTCTCAAATTTCAAACAACAGTAAAATACATTGTCTCTAGTCCCCTTTCCAGACTTTATTAAAACCTTTAAGTCGAAACATAATATTTTAAAAAACTTGTGAAATTATATAACTGTTTCACTTGATAGAGGACATATCTAGGATCGTCTTCAACCGTAACATAACCAAGATTGAGATGGTAAATGAAGGAAGATTGGGCAAGATTGGGATGGCAAATGATCATCGTCTGGGATGATCCAAAAATTGTCATGACATTAAATTCTTGAATACTTAAATAATTTTAAAACATTTTTAAATTCACATTACACATAACAACACATAATAAAAAAAACAAATAATGAAAAAAGTAATAATTAAGATTAAAATAAAATGTCAACATAGTTGTCAAACATAGTGACATGAACTAACAATCCGCGACGAGGGTAAAGTAAATTATCGGATTTCCTCTTTGATTATTTAGCTAAGCCATTGGTTTTCGTAATTTGGGACCAAGACTGAATTATTTCAACTTTAGGTAGACATAATTTAATTTATGTCTTCTAGACATCTGTTTGACAAAATCTACAATGTTTACTGGTTTTTTTACTTCTACTTAATTAACCTCTACTTTTATATGATCTTACTAAAACTTTTTCCACCAATTTTATTTTTTATTTCTTTCAGATAAAGTGGCGAAATCAGGGTAATATTGGGACAACTTTGCTGTTAAAGTAGATCACAGTGAAGATGAAACATTGAAGGCATTTATCACTCCTTAGAGAACGCTGTAGATCTGCAGTAAATCGCTGTAGTTACCAAAAAAAAACTTTTTTAAATTTTTGTTTCTTTTATATAGGTCTGTTTTATAATTTTACACCTACATATGTTTTGTATCTAATGTGAATTTTTTGAATTATACTTTCTTTTTGTTTATCTTTATTGTCCCTAGCAACCGGGGCTTTCTTTACGTTCTCATTCATATAAAAAGCATACACATACCTTCAAAATTAAAAGATATTTTGACAATAAATCTATTTATTTTTTTCTAAAAATATCATACACTACGTTTTACAATTAATTTGATAGCACCACACTTACACAGATGAAGAACTATGTAGTTTTTCATCTGTGAAACTTATTACAAAAAATTCCTTTTATACTTTGTCAATAATATATCACTGTTGTTAATTACCTTTAAAGTTTTCCAGAGGCTATTTTAATCATGCATTATTATTTTAGGTTTTTATTGTCGCCCTATTTAATTAATTTCAAAATTATTTTAATTCATCCTCAAATTTGTTGCAGTTTTTAATCCGGTTCCTTTCACCTCTGTAGAAGGATAAAAATCACTACCGTTTCATCGTCTGGGATGATCCAAAAATTGTCATGAGATTAAATTCTTGAATACTTAAATAATTTAAAAACATTTTTAAATTAACATAACACATAATAACACTTAAAAAAAACATATAATGAAAAGGTAATAATTAAGATTCAACTAAAATGTCAACATAGTTGTTAAGGAGGGTTTGAAGTATCCACCCCACTGGGAGGGTCGGATTACAACCCCAGGGTTAAAACCATAAAAGTTTTTTTTTATATGAGCCTTTATTTAAGCAAGTGTACAAAAATAAAACTCACCAAACAGGAGAGGGTTTTGGAACCCTCATAAAAATGTACATATCCTTTGCTGTTATTAGAGCATAATATTTGCTCCCATGCTTGGTTGGTGACTTAACTACCTCAGAAATGGCTAAGAACCTTATCTTAAAATGCTAGAAGTAAATTTTTCCCGGCCAAATACGTATTCTATGCGACCAAGAAAATATAGGTCTAGTAAATAAAATTGTGTTTCGAAATTGAAATACATAATATACATAGTGCATTATGAAAAACATACAACGGGGTGCTTGGTAATTGTTTTACAAGACAATTACCGTTAAAAAAATTATTCAGGAAAGCTTTTTAAAATGCCGTCTCTATGTTTTTTTTTTGTTTTTTCACTTCAACCAAAGTTAGAAATATCCCAATAAATTCGTAATATGATCAACTAAAATATTCAATATTCTGCTGTATTCTAGAGCAAACCTCCCAACCAACTAGTACGTTTAATTGTTTTTATTTCACAGGGAATTCTATATTTCTATCAAATAACGAAAATATTGAGTAGAAACCGAACTACCGCAGGGCTTTGGGGTCCGTTGCAATATTAAACCACAGAAATACCTTCCGTTTTTCGTTATGTTATTTTTTTAATTCACCGTATCTATGTATTTCTCATTCATTTACAATGAAAAAAGATATATTATTAAATTTAAATCATTTAACTTACCTGGTCTCTGACCAGGTAAGCTCAAAGAATAAAACATTAAATATTACAATTAAACAATAACATTGTAAATAAAGCGACCATATACCAGGCAAAGATTTATTTGCGTTGAATTTTCATATATAATATAATATATACATATATAATATAATTTTTTTATAAAATATCACTCAATTATCAACTAAAATGCAGTATGCAGTAAGAGTGCAATGAAAATTAGTTAAATAGCAGTTTTAAATGGATTATTTAATTCATTCCAATGAGAAAATTTGAACTCCAGGCCTATGACCATTTACTACTCCTTTTAAAGGTATTGGTAGTGAATGATTGAGTAAAAATCACATTATTTACTTCATATTAATTTTTCACTTAATTCTATTATTTCTCACTTTATCGGACTTGATATTAATTGGCACGTTAACGATTAATTTGAATTAAATCATTAATTCTAGAATGGGTCGTTAAAAATTGTAACAGTACAAAAACTATATTTGAAGTTATAACGTCTGCCAATAATATCTTACAACTTACTTCCAACAACCCAATCAATCAGGACACACATTAAAAAGTTAATAACAATAACAATTCATTCCAGAGAAATAGTAGTTAATAATTAATTCTCGTTCTCAAATCAATGTAAGTAATAATTATTTATAAATCTAGGCTTCCTTTAGTCCACAAACTGTGCAACACAGAAAAATAGTATATTACGCAACTAGTGCGGGAAGTAGGTGTTTACGTGTGAGCATGGTGAATTTCATGCGAGCAACGTAAACACCTTCCCGGATGAGTTGCGTGTGATAGTTTTCGCAACACCACCAGTAACAAATATAGAGGGTAAGTAAAAAACAACACTTCTATGAAAGTTAAAAGATTAAAAAAATATTAATTAAACTGTAGAGAGAAAATACGAACAAAGTATATTTATCTGTGCGGGGGAGATAACAAAGAGCGTTATCTCTGCTGTTCAGCGATGGAGCAAGCCTTTTTAGGAATACGTCTATCGTCAAATAACGAGCCACGTAAACACCTTCCCGGATGAGTTGCGTGCGATAGTTTTCGCAACACTACCAGTAACAAATATAGAGGGTAAGTAAAAAACAACACTTCTATGAAAGTTAAAAGATTTAAAAAATATTAATTAAACTGTAGAGAGAAAATACGAACAAAGTATATTTATTTGTGCGGGGGAGATAACAAAGAGCGTTATCTCTGCTGTTCAGCGACGGAGCACGCCTTTTTAGGAATACGTCTATCGTCACACAGACGGCAACAATTGATTAAATAATACTGCTCTTAATTAACTTATCGCTATAAACTGTACGTAGTCGAAACCTTGGAAACCAGTTTATTTACAATCGAGATATGGTCGTCATAGTTAAAATGTGTATGTTGTGTTTATGTATAATGTATGTAAATTGTGTTATATCCTATTTTTTTCTTGAGCTGGTAACATTGAGCATTTACCGCACTCCAGCTGATTTGTTACCTCACTACAGCTGATATTTGCCGTACTCTTTTGTAAACGCCGACTTCCCACACTGAAACGGAAGCGGAAATCGGCTACTTACTAGTGTAGTGTTGCGAAAAGAAATTATTATATGAGAATGTGTCAGAATAAATTAACGTAAAATATATAAATAAATACATAAATTATTAGCTCATCGAGTAAATTGACAGAACTAAAAGTACAACACTGTTTCCCTAGTGGAAATGGCTCCCGAGCTTGCTGAGAGCTACAGTTTCACGAGAAAGAGAATATACTTTATTTTCGAAATACACACAACTTCCCCCTCTTCTACAGATAAATAAATAAACAACAAAAAATTACTCACGAATAACACGATTGTGACAAAAATCTATATATATAAAAGCCAAAACCCATTGACTGACTGACTGACTGATCACAGTTTTTCAAAAACTATTAGGCTTAGAGCCATGACACCCGGCACAAATATTCCTTACAGGCTAGATGCGTACTAAGAAAGGATTTTGCAATATTTTGTCTCTAAAGGCCTAAATATAGTATATTAAAAATACAATATGGCGACCACTTTTAGCTTTCAAAGCTTAATTTCTAAAAACCACAAGACTTTGGGCCATGAAACTTGGCACAATTATTCTTTATAGGCTTTAGATGCGAAAAAAAGAAAAGTTTTAAAAATATTCTTTCTCAGACGGCTAAAATAGATTACTTGAAAAGATTCAAAATGGCGGCCATTTTAGATTTTCCTAACTATGGATGGGAGTCCTGTAGAATATTTTCAGGGAACAGAAAAGGTACGAGAACTAATCTACTGAAAGAATTAAATTTAGAAATTTAATGAGGAACTTTTTGGGGAAATAGGTTTTTGGCCAAGATATTTACCTCCTACTTTTTCTTACAGTTTTCGGTTTATTTTCAAAAACTTACTGAATTCAGATTGATGTCAAGTCGAAAATCCATCCTTAGTGTCATCTTTGTTTTATATTCCGGGTTATCCTCAATCTCTCTATTGAGAAATTGGATGAAGTTAATTTATACCATTTACTAATCATGAGGGGGGGGACATGTTTAGAGGAAGCGTTACACTTTCTCATTTTCATCTAGAGTGGAATTATAAGCTGCATCTTAAGGGTTTAATTGCACCCACATGACCCAAATAAATCAGTCCATTTGTTAATTATTCCTAAAGATTGCACAACGCATAATATAATTGAATTAAAATGAGCTATCCTTTCAGCGGGCGAAGCTGCGGGTATATCTGCTAGTAGTTGATAAAATCCTTAACTGTAACAAGCTGAGCGTTCTTATCCAGTTCCACTGTAAGCCAATAGCCCTATCTGCTGCTGCAACATATTTGCATGCCTGCGTGGAGATTTGAGGGAGCTAGATTCTTTAGTTATTGATTTAAAGTAATTTATGTTAATTTACTCTATTTTCTACGGAACAAAGTAATCGGTAAATTAGCTGGGGGACAGATTACAATTTGATACTCACTTATTTCAAGGAGTAAAATACAGTTAGTCACAGCAGGTAGGAAAAAATACCTACCTTAATAACTTGTATTTTCACATATGTTGGAATTCAATATATAACTTTGGTAATTTACACTTTAAAAGATTTTTAAAAAAAGGTGAATGCAATATATATCCTTGGTAATTAAACTTTAAAAGATTCTCTAAAAAGGTGAATAATTTTGGAGGCTGGGGTTTGACCTAACAATTTTAAATCGCTAACGTCTCAATTTAACGTACTTTTTTATGTTTAACCTTTTTTGTTTATTTTAAAGTTTGGTGCTATTTAAAAGCATCTAGTGCAAACAAGTGACGTCTATGTTAATCCTGTAATTTTAAGAAATTCAAATATTGCATTTTCACTTTATTAAAATTAGGTCATAATATTTCGAATGACAAATTTATTTTTTTCAGGGATGGGTCATGACAATTAATTCAGCTAAAAAAAACCTAGTTTGTAATGATGGATCGCAAAAAGAGGTTTAAATCTGAAAGAAAAAACCGATTCAAGATGGTGGCTGAAAATGTAAAGTACGTTGATATCAAGGTAGTATGACTTAACAGAGATCCCCTGATTTGCACATTCAAAATATGCCCATATATTTCATACTGTCAACGGTACGGCGTTCCTCTCAAATTTCAAACAACAGTAAAATACATTGTCTCTAGTCCCCTTTCCAGACTTTATTAAAATCTTTAAGTCGAAACATAATATTTTAAAAAACCTGTGAAATTATATAACTGTTTCACTTGGTAGAGGACATATCTAGGTTCGTCTTCAACCGTAATATAACCAAGATTGAGATGGCAAATGAAGGGTCTCCAGTGACATGAACTAACAATCCGCGACGAGAGTAAAGTAAATTATCGGATTTCCTCTTTGATTATTTAGCTAAGCCATTGGTTTTCGTAATTTGGGACCAAGACTGATTTATTTCAACTTTAGGTAGACATAATTTAATTTATGTCTTCTAGACATCTGTTTGACAAAATCTACAATGTTTACTGGTTTTTTTACTTCTACTTCATCATCATAGTGTTATAGTTACGGGAGACTTCAACATAGACTTGTCTGCAAATCATAGCTCTTCTAAACAGCTTGTCAACCTTATGTTGAGTTTTCGGTTGAAGAATACTGTCTTTTCATACACGCGAGAGTTTAATGGTTCTAGATCACTTATTGACCTTGTGTTTTGTAATATTCCTTCAACCTTGGCACACACTGAAGTAATAGTCTCTGGAATTTCTGACCATCATGCCCAATTAATGGACATAAAATTATCCTCACCTCCTTCTTCTTGTTTACCTAAATACATGGTGAAAAGGTCATTCAATGACGATAATGTTCGTATTTTTAAGTCGATTCTTCAAAGGGAAAATTAGGACCACATGTTTTCTGCTCAAGGCTTGGATAACAAATTTGACGCTTTTCTGTCCGTTGTTAAGTACTACTTTGTACTTGCTTTTCCTTGTAGAAAGACCAAGCCCAAAGAAAAGAAGTCTTTTACGATAATCAAATTTGATTTGGAACTGTCTGATTTAAAGGAACACCTCCTCAGTCTGTATTCATCCACTAAACATCTTTGCTCTGATCCTCCACTTAGGAGATCCTACCTTGACCTGAAAAAAAGGTACAGGGCTGTAGTAAAGTTGGCTAAGGCAAACAATGTTCTTTCTCATCTTAATAAATCTGACAATAGATCAAAAGCGGTGTGGAGTGTTGTGAATGAAATGAACCCAAAAAAATCGTCTTTTTCCCATAAAAATCTTCAGATAGTGCATGAAGGATATCTTTCAACAAGTCCTGATATTATTGCTGACTCTTTCAATACATTCTTTGCAAACGTAGGTAGTATAAACGCTTCAAATGATGCAATTGCCCTATCAAACTGTAATAGGTTGTCAAATTCTCTATCTTCTCTATATTTACATCCCACCACACCAGAAGAAGTTGCCAAGGTTATTCAGTCCCTTAAGCCCAGTCCTTCTGCAGGTAGTGATGGTATTTCCTCAAAATTGTTGAAACAGATAGTTGACACTATTGCTTATCCACTATCTTATCTCGCAAATATCACATTTCAAGAAGGCTTTTTTCCATCATCTTTAAAATCAGCTATTGTGAAACCTATTCACAAAAAAGGAGATCCCACTATTCTTAACAACTATAGACCAATTTCATTGACCTCTACATTTTCAAAAATTCTTGAAAAGCTCTTTTTGAACCGCCTACTTCCATTCTTAGAAAACAACAACTCAATTTTTACTAAACAATTTGGTTTCAGAAAAAACTGCTCAACTACTGATGCTATGTTTAGTTTTGTAAATAATGTTTCAGGAGCTCTGGATCGTAGAGAGGGTGTTTTTGGATTCTTTCTCGATCTTAGTAAAGCTTTCGACATGGTAAATCACAAAATGTATCTTGAGAAACTTAACACTTTTGGCATAAGGGGAAAATCATTTGACTGGGTGTCTTCTTACTTGAATGGACGTTCACAGTTTGTTCAAATTTCTCACGTTGATGAGGGTGGATATCTTTCGAATCATATGTCTAAGGAAATTAATGTTTGTTCTGGGGTACCTCAAGGATCGGTCCTCGGGCCGATTCTCTTCTTGTTGTTTATCAATGATGTCGCTAGCAGTGTCCCTGGTATTGACCTTTGTTTATTTGCAGACGACACTTCCCTGAGTGTTTCTAACAAATGTAGAGAGTCTCTCAAAATTAACTCTTTTATCATAACTAGTCAGCTCTTGCAGTGGTTCAGTGAAAATAATCTTATTGTCAACACGGAGAAGACATAGTTTGTTGATTTTAGGATGAAAACCCCCAATAGTTCATTTTTTGAGTCAAATTTTATGATTGGGGATTGTTTAATAGGATCTAGCCAGCAGACTAATTTCTTAGGGCTTGACATTGATTCTAGATTAAATTATTCATCGCACATTGATAAGGTTTGTAATAGGTTGAGTAGCTGCGTGTTTCTTCTTCGTCGTCTATATTTTTTTGCAAATAAGGAAATTTTGATGGCGGTGTAGTACGGATGTTTTCTTCCTCATGTTACATATGGATTGGCAATTTGGGGTTCTGAAACAGAAAATCATAAGCAGGTATTCCGTTGGTAGAAGAAGGCCTTGAGAGTAATCTGCGGGATGAAAAGGCTAGATTCATGTAGGGGAATATTTTCATCCAACAATCTCTTGACTTTTCCTTGCTTGTATATTTTAGAATGTTTGACCTTTTTGATGAAACACAGACAACTTTATGATTTTCAAAATAATAGTCATTATCATCTCCGCAACCAATCTTCTCTTTCCATTCCACGTCACAATACGACACTCTATGAAAAACAAACCTTTTACTCATCAATAAAACTGTACAAATCTCTTCCAAACAATCTGAAATCAGAGACCAATGTTGGCAAATTTAAAGAAAGTTTGAAACTGCTCTTGATCAAAAAAGAATATTATAGTGTTCAATCATATTATAATGACATATGTTCTGCATAATTTTATTTTTAATTCCTTGTTTTATTTTGTATATTTTGAAATTGCAGTCACTTGCAATTATTATGACACATTGTCAATGCTATAGTTATAGTCTTACGACAATAAAGAATTTGACTTTGACTTTGACTTAATTAACCTCTACTTTTATATGATCTTATTAAAACTTTTTCCACCAATTTTATTTTTTATTTCTTTCAGATAAAGTGGCGAAATCAGGGTAATACTGGGACAACTTTACCGTTAAAGTAGATCACAGTGAAGATGAAACATTGAAGGCATTTATCACTCCTTAGAGAACGCTGTAGATCTGCAGTAAATCGCTGTAGTTACCAAAAAAAACTTTTTTTAATTTTTGTTTCTTTTATACAGGTCTGTTTTATAACAGACCTACAAAAACACCTACAGCCAACAGACCTACAGGTCTGTTTTTACTCCTACATTTGTTTTGTATCTAATGTGAATTTTTTAAATTATACTTTCTTTTTGTTTATCTTTATTGTCCCTAGCAACCGGGGCTTTCTTTACGTTCTCATTCATATAAAAAGCATACACATACCTTCAAAATTAAAAGATATTTTGACTACAAATCTATTAATTTTTTTCTAAAATGATCACACACTACGTTTTACAATTAATTTGGAGCACCACACTTACACAGATGAAGAACTATATAGCTTTTCATCTGTGACACTTATTACAAAAAATTCCTTTTATACTTTGTCAATAATATATCACTATTATTAATTACCTTTAAAGTATTCCAGAGGCTATTTTAATCATGCATTATTATTTTAGGTTTTTATTGTCGCCCTATTTAATTCATTTCAAAATTATTTTAATTCATCCTTAAAATTTTTGCAGTTTTAATCCGGTTCCTTTCACCTCTGTAGAACGATAAAAATCACTACCGTTTCATCGTCTGGGATGATCCAAAAATTGTCATAACATTAAATTGAATACTTAAATAATTTAAAAACATTTTTAAATTCACATTACACATAACAACACATAATAAAAAAACAAATAATGAAAAAGTAATAATTAAGATTCAAATAAAATGTCAACATAGTTGTTCAGGAGGGTTTGAAGTATGCACCCCGCTGGGAGGGTCGGATTACAACCCCAGGGGTTGGTTTGACGTTTAATATCCGTGTAAATCATCAACGAAAAGTCTCCTAGTTTTAAAGCCCACATTTCATAAACTTTATCACTTTAAGCACAATTTTATTTGACACTTACAATATATATTTAATACTAACAGATAAATCATGATTAAAGGGTACCGGATGCTGACTTTCGATCCCACACACACAGGGTAGACGGTTTGACATGCACATGGCAATTATTACATGTGCATTTAATTAAGTGGGCAAAGATTTTCTTAATTATTCTTTTTAATTTACAAGAAAGACAATAAGGACAGCTGTTCACATCCAATATTCTTCTAGTTGGGGAACACTGGAAAGTTTTACGTCCCAGAAGGTATTTTAAAAAGGTTTATCATCTATGAATGCTCGAAGTTATAATTATTTTACAAACATCAAGTCTTCGGCAAACATCAAGTCTCTATTGTTGAACGATACGAAGCATCAAATAAACTCAACAACATTCAGATTAATGAATTACAATAATATATGGACTTAAAATGTGTTTACGTAAAATAAGGAAGCATTTTTTTTAGCTCATACAAAAACCTAATGTTTTATCCCAAAGGCACCTGTGTAACAAGCTAATTACGTTTATTAGTATGCATTGATGATGGACTAAGGCACGACATCGGACCATTGTCAGCTGCATCGTCTGATAACAATGACCAAGATAGATTATAGGTATGTTTGGACAATGCAGTTTACTCATTGGTCGGATAGGTACAGTGCTAATGATTACGCTTGTACAGGTGTCTCTGAGATCAGTAGCCTTAGATCAAGGTAATATTCATTCGTTAAATTTCCTTAAGTCTACAGGGTGAGTTTTAATTGTCCCCCCTTACTTTTTTTTACATTTGTAAAAATAACTATCCCAGACCCCACCCAAACATTACTGGGTAGTAAGTACCTCGTTTTGAGGGGGTACTCATTTTCGGCCGCCATCTTGGATCCGCCATATTGGATCCAAAATAATTAATTCAAATATAAAACTGGTGTTGTGACCCATCATTTCAAGCTAGATTTTTTCACTGATTACAATGCCGCAATCCGTTTTTTAATATCTAGATTCGTTCTCAAGATATGATTACTTTTAATTATTTATTTTCAACCAATTCTAACATTAGAAATTGATAAAATAGGCCCATAACCACAAAATAATGCTGGATAGTGACGAATAACCACCATCAGTCGTTGTTCAGCTATTTACACTTAACTTTCACGAATGTAAATTTTTTGGCCGCCATCTTGGATCCGCCATTTTGAAATAAGGTAAGTTATTTCAAATATGAAGTTGGTGTTGTGACCCATCATTTCAAACTAACTTTTTGCGCTCAATCCAATGCCGCAACCCATTTTTGGCTATAAAATTTAGTTTTTGAAAAATTCATATTTTTTGAGATTTTTATTAGAAATGTGTCAATATCTTGAAAACTAAACACGATAATTAAAAACGGGTTGCGGCATTGAATTAGGCGCAAAAAGCTAGTCTGAAATGATGGGTCACAACACCAACTTCATATTTGAAATAACTTACCTAATTTCATAATGGCGGATCCAAGATGGCGGCCAAAAAATTTACATTCATGAAAGTTAAGTGTAAATCGCTCAACAGTGACTGATGGTGGTTATTCGTCACTATCCAGCATTATTTTGTGGTTATGGGCCTATTTTATCAATTTGTAATGTTAAAATTGGTTGAAAATATATAAATTAAAAGTACTCATATCTTGAGAACGAATCGAGATATTAAAAAACGGATTGCGGCATAGTAATCAGTGAAAACTTTTAGCATGAAATGATGGGTCACAACACCACTTTTACATTTGAAAAAAATATTTTGGATCCAATATGGCGGATCCAAGATGGCGGCCGAAAATGAGTACCCCCTAAAAACGAGGTACTTATTACCCAATAATGTTTGGGTGGGGTCTGGGATAGTTATTTTGAGAAATGTAAAAAAAAGTAAGGGGGGGGGACAATTAAAACTCACCCTGTATAATATGCCGCTCAGTACGAAGGTTTGATGTGAGGAGTATAAATGTGTTTAATCAATGGCTAGTATAAGTTAATTAGGAAAAATAAACGATAAATGAGCCAGGAGAGAGGTAGTTATATTTTCACAGCGTTTAAAAAAGCTGCTTTTAAAATTTATAGGAAATAAATTACCGTAGACGAGAGGTTGGAAATAGAGAAACAAATAAGCCATAATTTTAAACACAAACATGTCTTAATCATATTTTTGAATTTGATGTAAACGAATTCTTAAAAACTACAAAAACTAGAACCGAGTAGTTTAATTAATTCAAGTCGGTGGCGCAGTTGGTAGCGCACTTGGCCTTGACTCTGTGACAGCGGATGTTGCGATTCGAGTCTCCACGTTGCCGTATGCTTTTATCAGTGCTGTTCACCGGCTCACTTCTCGCTTTGCTTGGTAACCTCCACGCACTGGCCTGAGGGCGCTACCCTCTTAAAAATTAATATCATAATAAGAAAGATTGATATAATAAAACTTATATTTTGTTTTGGTGTAAAGAAATAACTGAGTTGATTAAATGTAATTAAAATCTGACACACCACTCGTGGCCACTGTGTAAGAAAAAGACTTTTGGATGGATGACGTTTTTTAGGAAAATATTTGCATAGTTCTCAACCGGGTTCAGAATGTTCTAAGATTAGGAGTACGCTCCTATGTCGCGTATAGGTCGAACGAAATGCGGTAAAACTAAATGAAGGCTATTAACTAAAAAAATAAATATTTAAACGTATAATTAATTAGGTACTCATTTATAGATTAAAATAATCTTCGGGGTATAAATATGATGTAGTTCAAATTTCACGAATTTTCATAAATAATAAAAGAGGAGTTCACAAAGAGTGATTTTCAGGTCGAGTAAAACTCACTTCGTTCGAATTATTCCTCACTATTAGGAAGGTTTTGTTTTATATGATACATGTGTTTGGTCTTACCATACATTTTTATCGTTTGATTTTTCATCTTTTCCCCATTTATTACGTTTTCGTAATAATATTTATGTTTTCCAACCTTTCCCATAGACTTATTTACCAGCAGGTACAGTCTGTGCGTTAAATCTTGATCTATGGGGATCGTTTACGCCTGAAGCAGTTAGAATGGACTGAAAGTCATCAGAACATCACAGCTGATCTTTGAGACCTTAATAGCTCGACAAGTTAACATTTTCTAGCAGCTTTCTATTTATTTTTTCACTATAAATGTTTGTTTAAAATAATTGTTATTGTGCCAGATCTTTGAGAATACTATGAAATCTGAGCTCCGGCAGTAAGTTAGGCCATGACTTATGGTATATCACTCAAAGTGTAGGTATATTGTTCATTTTTCAATGGTTGAACTATTATTGAATTATAATTTATCTCAGCTCTGTTTTAAAATAATTTACACCTTAAGTAAAAGGTTTTAACTTGAGGCGCCGAGGTGAAAATTGTTTACCTCGTTGCCACTTTCAGTCCGAAATAAAAAAAACGGGACTCCTTTGATTGAAAACTAATTGTTTAAGCCTTCTTGAAAGGCCAATTTATGTAGCTTTTAGACTGAATTTAAAGGCCCCCACACACGCTGAGATTGTCGCGAGACATTTCTTGAGACAAGAGGTATCGTGAGACAAGCGGTATCAGCGATACAAGGCCACACACGCTGAGATCTGTCGCGATACTTGTCTGAGACGAAATTTTTATGAAACATGTGTTACAAAAATCATATTATTGAACAGATTTAGAATATTTGTTTACGTTTGTAATTTTGATTCAAATCCTTCTATTGAATCTTTTCATTTGGTTTATTTGATATAATTTATATTTTATTTTTATTTTATATATTTTATATCTATATTTTTTTACTTTTGATGGATGAAATACCGGAAGAAGTTTTGCTTGCTTGTGGGGTAGCCATTGCGGTTGCCCTAAAAAGAAAAAGAAAACCTAAAAGCAAATGGACTAAAAAATGGTTAAGTCAGAAAAGATCTTTTGACCAACAATTTTTCAAAGAAGTAGCTTTAAACGATCCTAAGGACTTGAAAAACCTAACAAGAATGAATGAAGCCTGCTATTTTTATTAATGAATGATAATTTTATAATAGTAAGTTATGGATGTTAGCATAGCCATCTCTAGAAACATTGCCGCGGCACGCAGGCACAATTACTACCACATTAGCAATGTATACGGAACCCTCAAGTAGGATCACCTTATGGAAAAATTTAGTTCCCCCCGCCGAAAAAGAGAAGGCGCCACTTTCATTTTTCAGTCCGATCGGAATTGTTGGTACGAGTTTACGGATCAACCTGACTTTCAAGCAGCTGGATGTAATATTTTGAGAGTTGTATGTTATTGTTCAGTATTGTTGTATATTTTACCATAATGTTTACCTGTTGTTGTTTAAAAAAAATCTTATTAATTGACATTTTTGTTAGTGAGTATATGCGCGGACTATACGGAGTCAGCTTAAACTATTCCATGTATCAGCGCTAATTTTCCTCTGCTTTTCGGCGGCGGGATTAAAAATTTAACATTGGATGTCCTTACTTAGAGGGTTCTGTATACATTGACATCAGACACTAACTGATTTTAAATTGTACCCCTCAAAATTAACCCCTATCAATTTTAAATATAATAAATGTGTAATATCAAATGGGAGCAAACTTACTGAATTCCCGAAAATTTATTCCAAACCGGCGTTTGCAGTTTGCTTTTTTCGAAAGGAAAAGGAGAAAACCAAGATAAATTGGTTTATTTAAGTAAGGTTTGCACAACGATTCGATTCAATCAATAAATGATTCATGATTCATTTCATCGCGTCAATGAACCATTGAAACTGAACTGTTCTTTCGTGAACAAAAACTATCAGCTGTGAAGTAAGTGTGAAACAGCACCACAAACGCAGATGTAAATAACGGTCTCAGAGACGGAGTGTGATACTGAGACATGCTTGAGACATCGCCACACACGCAGAGATCTGTCTCATGATACCTCTTGTCTCAAGAAATGTCTCGCGACAATCTCAGCGTGTGTGGGGGCCTTAATAATTATATGGTGTTAAAATATTAATACTTGTGCAGCTTCAATCATTTTTTTAATTGAGACTTCTTGTCAATATTATTGACTTTGCAAATACTTTCAATTTACACGTAATTAGTAGGGTGTATTTAGACTCACAAGTCAATTGGTTAACATTATTGAAATATGATCAATGAACTTTTTATACAACAAACTGTATGTTTAGCATTGACTTATTCTTCTTTTGCACGAGTTCGGTTTAACTTGTTAAATAAGTTAACTGCACAAGCCTCTAACAAAGTTGTTTTGGTTTTACCGTATTACAATTGTCCCTAACTTCTTTCTCACGCAAACAAAAGATTTAATATTGTTGTTATTCTGTAAATTTTAATCCAGAAAAAAGTCAGAATGCTCCGATTTTGTAAGGCTTGGAGTTTTGGAGCAGAAATTGGAAAACAATACGGCAATTAAAATTCTCTTTAACCTAAACGGTGTTTGAAGTCCCAACACTTGATTAACGTTGTCTCTGATTGGAAATCTTGCCGGCTGTTTATGGATAAAAATTAAAATCTAATTTATGTTTAACCTTAAATTGTTCTGATATTTACGTATGAATGTAGTACACCTCATTACGACCGGCCTTTATAAAGGATTTTATGGGGAAAATTATGAGTTTTATTTTCGGATTCGACACATTCCCATTATTTCGCTCAATCGATTTCATTTCTTTTATTTATTTCATTTAAATACAATATCCGGCTTCACAGCAGTTATAATTATTAATCTCTCTAGCTTAAAAGCTAATTGAGAGATCAGCTAGTCACATAAGTTATAACATGCGCTTCGATAAAATATATATTTCTAACAAATAACTTATAAAACTAATATAACAATCAA
This sequence comes from Flexamia atlantica, assembly GCA_035578135.1. Classification (NCBI taxonomy): domain Eukaryota; kingdom Metazoa; phylum Arthropoda; class Insecta; order Hemiptera; family Cicadellidae; genus Flexamia; species Flexamia atlantica. Next base: position 725,097 of record JAQJVK010000032.1, read on the forward strand.
AACAATAATACAATAATGCAAAGAGGGAAATTTTAGTTCGCAATGTGACTATACATCACTGCGAAGAAGAATAACTTAAACGTCAACTGAAAACGACAATTCTTAACCAGATAGAAAAAGTGAAAGTTGCTTGGCCCGGTACCAATGCACATTTGCAGCCCAGATCTGATTTTAAATGATTGTTTTTCACAATAAAACAAATTCCTTTGATTTCCAGTACTAAGTCCATTACCCTTAATGATAACATGTCTGTGTTATGTGGTGATTGTGTTTATTTAGAATCTGACAGCCTCATATTGTGTATGCCTAATTGTCTAGCCTAAGTCAGTGTTTCACTTTGTGTCTAACATTGAATTAAGTGATATTTCTGTTGTATATTAATTTATGTGTTAATTTTTGTGTAAGTGTTCAATGTGTTCAACTAATCTGTGAAGTATTGGATTACTAATTACTGTGTATGGAAGGTAAGTGAAAGCTAGACGGCTTGTATTCTATCCTAGCTATCCAATTTCAACCTCGCTTGTTTTATTGACCCTTTGTGTTTACTTGCATTGTACTATGTGTGAGCATTCAATGTTCGTTTGTTGTAATACTGATGAAACGGGATTTTTAAATAGGTTTTCAATTGGGCTTTCATTATTTTCAACTGATTATTTCATTGATTTCAAACTAAAAAAAGGACTTCGCTTATTTTAGTATGCGAGTTAATTTATAACTAGCTTCAACTGTAATTAATCATAGTAATTAAACTGCCAGCCGGTATTGTATAACAAACATGTCTCTTAAAGAAACAAATTAAATTTGCTTAATAAAAAGGGTTTTATACATAGAAATTGCTTATGTATAGGGGTATAGGATTGAAACTTTAATACAAACTGCGAAATAGATCAAACATCTCGGATTCATACATATTCATAGAGTTGAGGTCTAGATTTGAGAAAACTTGGATTTAGGAATGATTGAAGAATTGAAAACCTAATTCATTGTAAGTTCATGAAAATAAATTTTAAATCATGTTTGCCTGGAAATTAATCTACTCACCATAATCCAGTTTTCTACTATAAATGAGTAGCAACTACCTGAAAAGATCTATGGTTGAAAATGAATCGACGATTTTAAGCTGCTAACGCCAAAAGAGAATTTTGAAGTTAGTTTTTACTCTACCATTTTCGGGGGAATTTTTATTAAAACGAACGGCATTTCAACGTAAAACAATCAATACTAACAACGAGCCTAAATTGGTTCCTAACTGTTTGGATCTAATGTTTCTAAACTAAAATCTAAACTGATTCTAAAAAGAATTTGGTGGAAGTTTGGGTTATACTGTATTAAGCCTAGTTTGCTCATGAAAACATATAATTTATCTTAGCTCTGCATCTTAGCTTACAAGGACAGTAAGGGCCATGAATATGAATAGGAACCTAATACTACCAGCGTTAGTGGTTGGAAGGGTGTCAAACATATTTGCATTGAAGTAGACGAAGAGAATCGCAAATAATCTTGAAGTAAACTTGTAGTGTGGAGACTCTTATGCAAACATTAATAAATATGATGACATACTGTATGTATTATTGATGTTTTAGTAACTTATTAGAGAAAAACGTATAAATTAAGGTTAGGAAGTTTTTATTTTCGATAAATTTAATTGTATGAGACATTCAGAGGAAAAAATAGTCTGTTTTTGCTCGGTTACTTGGTTGTATGCTTGCTTGGTTACTTGGTTGTATGCTTGCTTGGTTACTTGGTTGTATGTTTGATTGATTGCACAATTGCCTCATAAACGACTATATTGATTTCCTTCAAATGTTGAAAATAACATAGCAAGCTCCTGTTCCTTTTCCTGTTATAGCAAGCTTAACGGGTTACCTTGGCCAGACAAAATCAAATAATGGTGAAAAATATTTAAAGCAAAAAAATACATTGGGCCAAGTGGGTTACCATACAAATACATGGTAACGAACTAAATAAAGAAATCATTAATAAAATAAAGTAATCGTAAGAGCTATTTGAAAACTACAAAGCTTCTCATGTTATTTTTTGATTAAATTTCAGAGTGAAGGATGAAGATTGCATGGAATACTTGAAAAAGTGTAGGAATGTAAAAAATAAATTTGATCTTTCTAATCGAATTGTCAAAATTGATGGACACAACTAAATGACCAAATTAAATTACCGAGCAAGGATTGGTTACAGTATATATAATATCTCTTATGTAATATGTACGCGCAGTATTACATAATATCTGAGTAATTTTCAGCCTTAGTTTCTTTTGTTTTGTTGGCAAAGAATAAAGAGCCAAGATTAAGAAACTTTCTAAAAACTTCCTTTTAATATTTTTCTTCATGTCTTTTAAAATTTTTATTACTGACAGCTCTATGAGTTCTTTGTTGGAAATTAATTGTTGGTGATGGTGATTTTATATTTTGATCAGGATTTTTGCTGATATTTGCCATCACTGATTAGTAAAAAACAAGTTTCACGACGTTTCGGGATCTGGAATCTGATCCCGTCTTCAGGTGGAAAAAATCTAGAACAGAACAAGATTGGTAACACACAGCTAGGATAACCTGGACAAAAAATAGCTAAAGTAGAGAACTGTAAAAGCAGTCATAAAACACTATGCTGAAAAGAAAACAAAACACAGAAAAACACAAGAGTCACAAGTATCAAGAATCACCAGTCCAAAAAATAATCCAAATCGAAATACAGCTCTATGAAATATTTTTTTCTAGATTTGTACTTTTAACTAAAGAGGCTTACGCCTCTCTTTGCCTAACATTTATATTTTGTCAAATGTCAACTGTTTATTTTGTAAACTGCCAAAATCATTGTGGGCTTCAAGGTAAGAGAAAAACTGCTTTAAAATTCGCGTACTAATAGGTTTTAGATCTCACCAAATATCCCTTGGCCTGACTTACTTCTTACGTTTTTCTTTATGAATTACTTATTTTACTGTGTGATAATTTTGACGAATTTCATATAACATTGAGATTAAAAAAAATATATTCTACATGTGTACTTCTGTATAAAGCTGCTTACACCTGAAATCTGGATTAATTTTAGGTAGAAGCACAAACACAGTTTTGAAGAATGTCCAGGAGTTTTCCGTGCGACAATCATACAAACTTCAACACTGTAGGTATCCGTCGACGGCGACACTGTCTAACTCGAACGTGGACCTACAGTAGGTTTCGGCGGCTTGCCATCTTCAGCACTACTCAGTTTTGCTGAGTAAAAAACACAATTTTTTAGCAACACATAGCACACAGATTTTTTTTGTTTAGCACAAAACACAGTTTTGCTAAGATTTTGACGAAATCGAAACACTGCTAATCTGTTAACATTAAACCTGTTAGCATAACATTGAATTATAATCCATCATCTTAAACTTTAAAACTCAATATGAAATAAATACCATTAAATCTTCATAAGGATTGAAAACCCCCTTCTCTGAAGTCCAGGTTGGGAGAGAAAATACGGTAATAGGGACAAGTGCACTTAATAAAGTGATAGATTGAAGAATAATTGATTGAGGTGAAAGGTGACAAGAATCGTTTAAAGCAACGCCCGATGCAAATCATCCTGATCATGTAAATCACTAACCTCCTGGGACTTTGGACTGTTTAGATCACATATATCCCACCCCATATATCATGTACCCTACTCACTTCTTGTTAGCCTTCGTGTGTAACTGAACTATAGATTTATACGAATCAATGAATTAAAATTATATGCAACACGTACTAGTGCTTAAAGTACATGAATCTATAATAATAATAATGTAGTGTGATATATATGTATCTAGTGATATTTAATCTAGCTTCGAATAACTATTCCAAACATTATCCTTTTTTTATAACTATTCATACGAACCAAAAATATATACAAGCTTAAACACAATGAAACATACTATCACAGAGAAAGGAGCAGACGTATCTATCGTTTCTCTGTAATACTATTAAAACCACTTTGTTCATCCTCATTAGACTGCCTGACCAAGATGAAAATTAGGGTTATACTGATATCCAATAAAACTTTAAAATCCTAAAATAAAAATTGTACGATAATTTTTATGAACGAACAACTGAATACCCGATAAATAATTGTAAATACATATAAACTTTTTATGTTATATATCTAAATGGAATTATTTGGTACAGCTATTAAAAAAACCCAAGTAAATTACAAGTGAACCTGAAAAAATACCTGAAATCCTGAAAAAGTGTTTGTGTTTCTTATAAATCTTCCTATAAGTTACATAAGTACATACATTTTTATTGTAGTATCCTGTACCGTGACAATTACGTCAACATCTCCTTAGAACTGTAAAACATTTAGAGCTGGTTGCTGATCGTTTCATACCCAGCTCTACACTGCATGCATTATCTCGTCGGAGTTGAGTCGCAGAGTTAAGTAAATAAATAAATTATCAATATGGTACCCACCTGCCGTACGGTTATCAATCACATACAGTGAATTTTCAGAAAATGTGTCGCATACAGATACTCTTGCTTTGTATAATTGAACGTTAAACTTGTTTGAACATTGCAACAGGATCTGGATAAATTGAAACTATGGTTCTTTTCTAATCGAATGGCTCTTAGTAGTAAGACAAAACTCATGCAATTCTCCTTAAGAAACACGAATAATGTTAATAATAATTTATTCTATAAATGTGTCAGATGTTTGCAGCATCTGACACATTTATAGAGCAGCTTTAGGCCTGTATGATGAACTGTATTTTTCGTTTTACTACCGCTCAATACAACAGGCTAACTACGTAAAAACCCAAAATATTACCTTTAAATATTCTTCTCAAAGAGGCTTTTACCTTGTCTGGCTATATGCAACGATCAGCTGATTGTTTCATTTGTGTTAGGATAGACTGGCAACAATGAACAACTATCGATGTATCGAACGCATTGACCTATCGATTGGTGAAATGAGCAAGTTTCCCAAATCGATTAAATTGACAACAATGCAACAATAAATTACAATTAATAATAAAAACCGATCACCACTCTCTTTGTAATCGACAGCTCACCATCGACGCTGACGTACACTCGTTTGCATTTTTAATATATTATAAGCTAATATCTGACGTCCTCGACATCAGCTGACTCCTTTTCTCCATAGGGCGAAAAAGAGCTTCTTTAGGCCCGCAAAAAAATGAAAACTGCCGTTTTCGCAGAGATATAACGAAAAATTATTTTTCTAGTTACCGTAGAATTAATATTACTATTGTATACACGTTTATACATGACAATTTCAATAAAAACTTTCGAAAAAGTTGAAAACATTTCCCACCGTCGAAAAAAATTCCCTGGAAAAATAATTCACAATAATCATTTGTCGTTGAAAAGCTGCCTCCAGCAGAACACATGTTTGATGTCTTTTCCCCTAACGAGCCAACTTCCACTCTCTCCGTGTTAAATACAGTGGTGAAAACTCTTAATTGAGTGTTTTAATTAATAAACCCCTGGAAATAAAAATAAAAACCTCTTTCATATATTATGTTAGTTACTAATAAATGTGCTTGAATAAGTTTAATAATATAATGGCTGAAATGTAATAAAAGACGTATAAATTAAACAACGCCTAAGCGATTTGGTTACTGCATATAAGTACTCTCTTTGGGAGCTCGTTTACAATATACCTCTAATTACGTGAAGCATAAGCGTAGTATTTGGATGTGATAAAACACTTACATCAGTTTAACTTATATGACTGACGTACTTTATTTTCGTATAAACAATGTGTAGTGATACTTTCTAAATAGAACAATGTAAAACAAAGTGTGCACACTTCTTTTGTTATGTACTCTCCCAAATATTATTAGGTTTTTTCTTAGTTCCTCTGGCAAAACAACTTATATATTTCTTGTGAAACAAGCCTTAGAAATTGGATAATAACTCATATTTTTCCGACAAAAGCTGAGGTTCGATATTCAGTTTGAACTTATGAAAGCTTAAATTCGCAACATCTAAGTAATCCCTAATCTCCAAGCCTCTTTGGGTTCAAGCGGACCTTTTATAAAAGAACTTCCTTTCATATGATGTGACATTTTCCATCCTCTTCTTACATAAATACTTTTAGTTTTGGATAAAGTACTTTAGTTATCAAGATACTATTATACGTGAAAATCTTTTAAGTACATTCTATATATTTTATAACTATTTAACATCATAAATATCATTGCTTAGTTAAATGTACGTTTTAGAAAACTTTCGGTTCAACATAAAAGTTTAACATAATCGAAATGTTATTCAGTCTTTTGGTATTTTATTTACACTTTTTATTTTTCCGTTATATTTCAAAAGGATCTTGACTTAAATTTTTTTAAAGACTGAGAAAATCTTACATAGTTCGTAAATCTGAATCCTCAGCTTCGCGACTTAAAATACGTTATTATTATTATGGTCTTCTACCAGGGAAAACCATCAGGGGGTGCTGTTTACCCTTACACTGTACCGGCTCACTCCTTGCCTTTGCTTGATAACGTCCACGTACAGATCAGTAGTCTATGTGGGCGGGGCAATAGAGAGAGCGCCGTAGCTTAGTTGGTAGCGTACTGAGTTGTCACTCAGCCGGTCCCGGGTTCAACTCCCAGCCGCGGCTATAAGCATTTTTATCATACGGAAGTGCTGTGAAAACTCAATATACAAGTACCTTCGTCAAAAAGATCTCACAGTCGTTAAGGACCTCGGGATTTGACGGAGAGTGAAGGCCTGTTGAGTGGAGGGTGCACCATAAGCTAATTCTGCTGCATTGCAACACCATGGTCAAGTGAAGCCATGGCCCTCTTTTTAAAGAAAGAATAGTCTATGTGGGCGGGGAAAGGCTAGGCGAAAAAGAAGCCGCCACCCTTTTTTTAGGATTTAAAAACATTTAGCTGCCAAATAAAGTATGCTACTTTAAAAATATTTAAAAAATTCAAGCCGAAGCGTTAACTGGTATGTATGTTCGAACAGTCACCACACTCATTACTGCAGCTGTAAGTGTTCATTACTGCAGCTATAAATAACAACTAAATATTTAACTAGCGACAGTTTGGCCAATAGCACTTAGTGCTTTACTGACGAACTTTGTTGGCATTGGGTGGGATCATAGAAGTGCATTTGGATCCCCCATTTTTTTGTATTTTTTTACACATTCACATACAATAATAGCGACGTTGTTTCTAATCTTTGCATACTTCACCATTCACAAAACCAGAATAGTTCTACTTTCCCACATATTAACTAAGTTCTCATAAAATGACTATAATTCGCTTTTGAATTCTCGAGGTCAGTTTCTAGCCGAGAGTTTAATTTCCAGCCGATCGCCAACGTGATCAATACCCTATCAACATTAAAATTGAATCTCACCAAAAATTTTACAAACATGTCAATGTGAAATTATTGGAAATGGGGAAAAAAGAAATAAAAGGTATCAGGAAACTGACAAATACTTTCTCCCTTAACATCAATTATTAAAACCAGAAAACGTATTAAATAAAACAAATTAACAATTGACTAGAAACCCATGCCAAATTGTATCAAAAACAATTAGTAATTAACGTTTTTTATTAATTATTAATTAATTATTTATTACAAGGTTTTAATATTTGTAATAATATTTGCCATAAGAATAACATTGGGAAACGTACTGCGTTTACCGCCAAACTAAAAAATCAATTACATCTGGAACTGTAACATAGTGGGCCGATATTTAATTAATTGAGGAACGGTTCGGTCTCTAATTTGATTCCTACAGACACAACCCCGAGGATCTTATTCCACGAATTATATTTCCCCCCCCTGGAGAGCCATTTTTGACGTTAATAGATTTAATAACGAACAGAAAATACCAGCAGGAAATGAAATACTTGACCCCATAATTTATTTAAACTAAAAAAGTGCATTTGGTAATTATAAGGATCTGTTTCGACAGGCAAAGTTTTGGGTAATGATCTTAAATAAAGAACAATAACTATAATAAAATTATAGGTTGTTTAATTTGGAATTTAGTAAGGATCGTTGTGGGCCTAATTAAATTGCCAATTAGTACCTACCAGCTCTAGCTCCCCCGCTCTCACCCCATGACCGTGCTGAAGAAGTCTACTCTTGCATCGTGGTGGAGGATGATGTTCACTGGACGACGGTCAGCAGGCGAGAGAGCGACGACTTACCTCGGCCGCTGGGTATACCCTCTACACTCTGAACTTTGACCTTGGTCTAGACTGGGCAGGGCTGAGGTCGAGTTTCAAACAAAAGCTGGTGATGGTTATGACGTCACAGAACCATTAAAAGTTAAAGATTTTGTAAGATTTAAAAAATATGGATTTTTACACTTAACCCCCCATAACTTTTGTACCTGAATTTTTACAGACATGCGTATGGTGTAATTTTTTTGGCATCTTATGCACTAAAAACCTCCGTTGCAGCAGACCTGCAATACTCAGTGAATTTCAAATGCAAAAGAACATAATTCAATTCAACATAGTGAAATTTACATATTTTGGAGTATCCATAAGAATAACATGAGTAATGAGTATGCAGGTTTGCTGCAACAGGTATGTTAAGACTGGTTGGTTTTAATTCATTATTTAGTAGATCTTAATTAGGAGAAGCCATATACCAAGTTCTATCAAGAAATGTTAAAAAGTAAGGAAGATATATATATATTTTTAATTCCCATAAGGATAACATGGGGAATTATTATGCAGGTTTGCTGCAAAAAAAATTAAAATTTTGGGGGTTTTAGACTAAAACACATTAGATCTGAACTAGATGAAGCCACAAACCAAGTTTTATTAAGATATGGTCAGAAATAATCGAGATATAGAGTTTTACTTATTTCCCATAAGGTTAACATTGGGACAACGTACTGTGTTTACTACTTACAATATCTCGGTAACCAATGGACATAGAGCGATGATTCAAATTACGAAATTGTTTTTTTCGAGCTGAATTCAATGGTGCAAACTAAAATTGGAGTATTTTTATTTTTACATGTGAAAACCCCAAAAAACCCATTTTAGGGGGGTTTTTCCCCTTTAACCCCCCTTCCAGTGGTCCGATCTGCTTGGTTTTTGAACTCATCCGAATAATTACTACTTAACACGCCTATGCCAAATTTAATTTCGATCGGACCATTTTTGCGAGTGCTATCGTGCTTACAGACACACACACACACACACACACACACACACACACACACACACACACACACACACACACACACACACACACACATTATATAAATATATATATATACAAATTTGAAGGAATGGTGTTCTCGGCATCTGGGGGCACCAAAACGAAAAGTTATTATGGTCCCGCGCTTAGGTCTTACCATGAGACCTACGGTTATAGCTTCTTCCCTATATAGTAGGGTAAAAATCTGGCCATAAGTTATTATTGTGTAGGCTATGTTTTGCGACAGGTGGCAACCATGTTTTTTTTTGTCCCTTATGACCTATTGAATGCAAAAAGTGAGTTTGCCAGCTTCGAATTTTCTGGGGGGACCAGAAATCCAAGATGGCGGACAAAATGGCTTAATAATGTTGTAGGCTTGGTATTTTTTACCTTTTCCTTTTCCTTTTTTAGGAAATAAGGAAGATACGGAATTTTATTTATTTCCCATAAGGTTAACATTGAGACAACGTACTGTGTTTACCATTTTAATATCTCGGTAACCAATGGACATAGAGCAGTGATTCGAGATACTAAATTGTTTGTTTTTTCAGGTGAATTCAATGGTGCCAAAAAAAATTGGATAATTTCTATTTTTCTCTGGAAAAACTCAAAAACCCCATTTTTTAAGGGGGGGGTTTATCCCCCTTTACCTCCCTTTATCTTGAGAACAGGTAGAGATTTCAAAAAACGGATTTCAGCGTTGAATGTATCGCAAAAAAGTATTTTGAAATGATATGTCACAACCCTATATTTACATTACAAAAAATAACTTATATCCAATATGGCGGATCCAATATGGCGACCGGATTTGAAAATTTAACCAAAATTAATCATTTCCTATCGTCCTACTATTTATTTCTTAAAACTACCGAATTTTCATCACATGTAATGAGGAAAAGGTAAAAAATACCAAGCCTACAACATTATTAAGCCATTTTGTCCGCCATCTTGGATTTCTGGTCCCCCCAGAAAATTCGAAGCTGGCTCACTCACTCACTGGAAACTCACTTTTTGCATTCAATAGGTCATAAGGAACAAAAAAAACATGGTTGCCACCTGTCGCAAAACATAGCCTACATAATCACTAAGAAGACATTACAAAAATGGCCTGCTTTTTACCCTATTAATAGGGGAAATTCGCTAAAACCATGACATTTTTAGCAAAATCGTTAGAGCCTTTTTTGAGGACTTTGGATTTTTGTCTTTTTTATGGGGTAAATAACCTTCAAAATCTAAAATTCAAAAAAAGCGAAAAAACACCTGGAGATATCATGGTTCAATACCTATATGCCAAATTTCATGAAAATCGTGCCATTGGTATTGTATCAGCTCTGTTTACATACATACATACACACACACATCCCCACATCCACACATCCTCACGGACAGACAGACACCACTCCGAAAACCATGTCTTTGGATCCGGGAAACATTAAAACTAATATTTCCACAAAAAATCTAATTGTAAAATATTTACAAACAATACTTTCTCCATATACTATGTATAGGGGGATAAAGTAAAACGTACATCTAATAGGTTGAAAAGGCAACGATTTTCGTGTTTGTTCGTATACCAATTAAGGCCTTGAATGATTAAACTGCGGATTCTGAAACTCAAACAGCGCACGCTTTTGATGCTGTGTAATTACTGGCTTCTACACATTGAACAATCACTGTGTTTTCTTTAGATGTCAACAATTAATCGAGTTTACCTGGAAAATTTTTTTTTGCTAGTTTACTGGTCGCATGATAATTAATAGTGGGAAAACTGCTTAAAGTCGAACTGTTCAACATTTTTTAAGTCCCACTAAAAAGCCTTCTATGCATACATAGCGAGTTTAATGTGCGTTGATAACACGCCATGTGTTGAAGTTGAGTTTTAATATATTCTCCGTTAGATCACGCTAAAATTTTACTTTATTACCACACACGTTTGTTCAAGTGGAACAAAAATTGTTTTATAGGGTTCTAAACTTTACGGTTATTATTAATTATAAGCGTTTATTTCCCATGAGGCTGCATATGAACGGCAAACTGTCCTACCAATTTTTTATCTAGCTCAAAGAGACTCTGAATTATGTTTCCAAAAATTGATTGATAAGTCTCTAACACCACATGTCCACGAGGAAACTACAAGACATTAGAAGAAACTCATCGTAAAATATCATATAGTACATTTCGTTACTAGTCCGGAAAGTGGCCGTTACCGGTACGAGATAGTGGTTCAATTAATTCTATCGAGCACCGGTATAGCACTTTCGGACGAGTCACGAACGGTACGTTTCATCATACCACCTTTCATTTTGTATTTTAAAACTTGTTCGAACGTTAAAAACTTTTCAGATGGTTACATTTCTGTTATTTGCTAACAAAACATATGATAATTCATTTGCTCTTTTTAATGTAGATTCAGGCATATTTGAATCAACCGTGTTTATATTTGTATGTTTGTAACTCCTTAACATTACTAGTACTTTTTCCAGTTTTTACATTACAGTTTTCACAACCCACCTGGTAACGGTTAGTTTCTACCACAGCTGAGAGGATTTGAAACAGTAGTTTAACGCGATGGTACGATGAAAAATTAATAATAGCATTTTATAATACATGGAATCTATTGTTTATACAATTTAGCCGAAGCCATTAGCGAAATGTTCGCAATCTAAAATCATTAAGGTCCATTACAATGTTCAAAGGTCAATTACCAGCCTAGATCAAAGCCGATGATGCAGCGACTGAGGTAGGTCAGCAATATTTTATCGAAGCCTAGTATTGCATCTAGTTGAACGGCTGTACTTCCACAGACGCCCGGTGGAACTATTCAATGACATAAAAAATATATAAAATATCGTTAAAAATATATAAATAAAAATATATTAAAAATAAATAAATTATCGTTAAATCGATAAGGAACACAATTGGTAACGAGTAGGAATAGATAATTCTAAATAATTCTAGATAATAGAATAATATTTTACATACCGTAACATTTTAGAATAAAGTAGTTTTACGGCGCGAACGAAGTATTTTAAATAACAAACCCTTATGATATAGTTAATTAACTTCATTATTATATATTGTTATATATTTTACCAACTATATTACTACATATGTTTAATACCTGTAAAAGGAATAATACAATGTCATTAATTCTTTGAGCATTGCATGAATCCCAATTCGATTATTCGTCCAACGAATGTGAGCTACTTTAGTAATTGATTGTGTAAAAATATTAATCAATCTCCCAGACGGCCACAAGAATGAACTCGTCGTAAAAGGTAATATATGCTTCATATTGTTTCAAAGTTATTTACAGCCTAATAAATCATAATTATAAGGAATAATGGGTTTATATTAAGGCCGTAAAGGAAGCGAACACTTAATTGGCTTTTGTTTGAAATTACTGTTGTTTTCAGTGCTATGTTCCGGTGTTAAGCATATGATTTTAAATTCGTATCGTATATTTCGTTACAGAATTCGAGCTTAAAAAAGTTTAACTTTTTTTAAATGTATTGCTTCAAATTTTAAATTATGAGCTTTTCTGTGTAGAATATCTATCAGATCCTTTTCAACTTGGAAAGTGTAATGGTGTATGATAAGGAAGAGATGCAGAATTTTTTAGTTTTTAGTTTTAGTGAAATTATTACTTTTCATATACACGTAACACTTTTCTTATGAATACCCAACTGGTAGACTCCCTTTTCAGTCACAATTATATTTATCTTCTGTAAGCTGCATGATAAATAAATGAATATTAAGTTTAAAAAAATAATAACAATAAATAATTATAATAAATATTATCATGGGAATACATTTCACTGTATTTCCATTCTTAAAATGTAGGAAATGTTTAATATCCGAACAGTCTCCAAATGCTTGGGAGAGCTGGGCTTAGATTGGATTTACTGTGAATGCATTAACGTAAAAAACATGATATAATTTTTTTCACTAACGAGAGAGAGGTACGAAAAGTTGTGGGCTCACATGGAACTGTTTCGCTACACGGAACTTCATTGCACTTTAGTTCGTCTTTATGTTGGTGTTTCATATACTACATGTCTGTTACACTAATCATACGCTATTGTTAAAAATAAGCCAGTATTAACACCAAGCTGCTTTTCCTTTGTAGATTGTACAAGAGTTATATTCTTTTTGGTAAGTGATTTAATTTATGGTCATTTCCCATAGTTCATGGGCCTATTTCAATTATTGATATTTCGTATGGACTGTAATTTCACAGAATATATTCTACACTGTTTATCGTCTCTAAAGGGTTATCCAACTACATTTTAATAAAACTTGCTGCATTCAACAAAAGCAATCTTCTATGATATTTTCAGTAAGTATCTATGAGCCATTATTTAAGCTTTTTTATTTAAGAAATGAAACTCATCATTAGTTTGTGATAAGCATCTTGAAAATGTATATGTCCTTTACTGTAATTCGAGTATAATTTGCTTGTACGAAAAAGTTTTATTACGAAAAAACTCTTGAAATACCATTCCTCTGTGTTCTTTTACTAAAACAAAAATTATAAATATCCGAATGGGTTCATGATATGATCACCTAAAAAATCAAATATTCTGTTATATTAAGGTTAAGGTACCCAACCACCACGTCGGGTTTTTTCCATTTCACAAAAACATTTTATTTTCTCTAAACAACGAAAATATTGATCAGAAAGCGATCTACCACCGTGCTTTGCGGTCCGTTGCAATATTAAACCACAGAAATGCCTTTTTTTTACAGAAATACGTATATGGGTTTTTATTTATTTTGATTTACTTTTATGTACCTGTTTACATTTTATGAGATTTGCTATTAATTTTAAATGTCTTTTGATTCTTACAGACCAGGTCATGTTAAAGAATACAATTTTAAAACCCTCGAATTTAAATATAACATTATACACAAACTACAATTGAATAGTTTTCCGTAATTTCGCTTAGAAAAATTCAAAAATATTCCAGAAACATTCAAGGAAATGTATTAGAATTTATGTACAGTTTTTACTAAATTATACACTAAAGTGCAATTTCAACAACAGCGAAATGAAAATATAGTTAAAATTGCGCTTTTTGATGGAATAATCAATTTAGTCCAACGAAAAAGATATATTGATTGTATCTTGACTAATAATTATCCCTCTGATAATTAATTTTTATAGTCAGTAATTATATTAAAAATCCACAATTTTTTTTACTTCTGATTATTTTTTACTTGTTCCAATTTAATAAATGGAAAAAGTAAAAAAATTGGTTTTCACCTTATCGGCTTAAATATTGAATTACACGGTAAATGAAAAATGAATTGTAATTGAATCATTAATACTGCAATAGATCGTTAAAAACTTAATACTACAAAAACCTATATTTAGAAGTTAGAAAGTTCGCCGATAATATCTCACAACTTAACTATAGTTAATAACTACTATAATTCATACCCGAGAGGTGCTGGTAGTTTTAATAAAAATCTTATTTTTTGACCAAATAAAATCTTAATTTAGTCCACAAAGTGAGCAGCACAGCAAAATAAATTATACGTCATTCTTAGTCTTTTAGCTAAATTGTTTACTCCAAATGTATGAACATTTAAATTCGGATTAAAGTTAACGAATGTCTTACACGTTTTAAATTCTATAAGTTTAGAACGTTATCGCTATAGCTCTTTAGATGGTAATAATGGATGTAGCGCTTGAAGTAAGATTAATAAGATGATAAGACGATAATAACAGGATAATTAGTTGTTAATAAGAATTCTAATGCACTCTCGCAAATACGCGTAGTTAGCACCAGGGGCCGGGTTCCATAAGGGGCGAATACTCCCAAGAAAATATCAAATTATTGGGTTATATTGTTTATGTACATAATTATATTTTTTACATTCCATAAATGCCACATTTAAGGTAGTAAGTGTCAGTTTTAAAGGATCGTTTAAGGTAATCCAAGGACAATTGTTTTACCTAACAATAATTAATTGATTGATACTTTCAATAACTATAAGTCGAAATATGTTTTCCATAAACACTTGTAACAGTAAAGCTGTGCATTTATAATATGAAACAGCTATACATAAAAGCCAGGTCTCCTAAAAAAACTCACAGCGGGATAGAGTCAAGATTTATAAATTTATGACTATCTGAGAGGGACGTCAAATGACAATAAACTTTGTCCAGGATTGTTAAATATTAATACTACTTGCTTTTGTCTCGTCGATTTCCCATGTTCTATAGGTGTATTCTAAACGGCTCGGTGTTTTATAGTTGGAAGGACGGAGATTCAAATTTTTGTGACATCCTTTTGAAAATGAAACTGCTAAGGAACTTAATAGCTTTAATGAAGACGGTCCTTGAGGGATTAGTTATTAATTTTAAACAAAACATGTGGTAGTTGGTATTGTCTATGGTTAGACATTTATCCAGTCTTCAAACGATACTGCTAATCAACATTGTTGTCACTAATAATGTGTACCTACGATAGAAATAAACTAATAACAACGTAAATATTTATCACAAGAATCTCACATTTTGATATATTGTTCCTAAGAAAGCCGACTAAAGGTTCTATTCAGGAATTTTTTCCGACGCTTCTAAGCAGAGTGATAATGAATCAAACACAAAGAATTGACTTTTTATTTCGTAAATCGTGATTTTAGTAATATAACTCACAGTATAAACCAAACAATATACGTTAAAATTATTAGAAAACAGTAATGATAACGTAATTAACTGGTCATTGGAATAAAGTGGACTGAAAATTTTAAACAGCGTTTTTTTTACGTTTCTATAGCGTTTTGAATAAGAATCTTTTTACTGCCGCGCGCTCGCTCCGCCGTTCACCTTCTTTCGATAATCAGGGTATAGTAAAGTGCACTGCAATGAACCTGACTACAAGAATCATTAGTTTAGAATATCCGATATTTCGTAAGGAACAAAGAATATCGAACCATTTCCATTTTTAAGACTTTTCATGACCAAACCAGCAAACTTTAGATTTAAAGACGAAAATTAATTATAGCCACTCAACTAACCAGGTTTCAGATAGGTACCATATAGAATCTTAGTCAGTTTACATCCTTTTAGATAAAGTGGCGCAATCATACTACCAAGGCGCAATATCGGGACAGCTTCGCTATTCCAGTAGATCACTGTGAAGGTGTAAGGATAAACATTACACGAATTTATTACACTGTAGAAGACGCTGAAGATCTACAGTAAATTGCTGAAGTGATAACTATAACCATTTTTAAATGTCTTTCTTTTTTGTTAGTTAGCACACATGACATGAATTTTCAAAATATTTACTCCTTATTTGCAATATTTACTTCTTAATTTATTTTTGTTGTCCCTAGCAACCAGGGCTCCCTGTACCTTCTAAAGCATAACAAGATAAATTAAGCATGTACATAGATTTTTACCTTCAAAACTAAAACGTATTTTACTATAAATTGATAGGGTAGCTACATAATATGTAGTTACCCAATCAATGTTATTTATAAATTTATAAATAAATTATAAATAATTCTAAATAAATATTATTTATATATTAAATATATAAATATATATATATAATAAATATATAATATATAAAATTATAAATTTATAAATAATTATAAATAAATAAATTTATAAATATTATTTATAACTCAAATTTGCTTTTATAATTCGTCAGTTAGGTAAAGTGGCGAATCTCACCATTCGTATTTCATTTCAAACATTCAAACATTGGGCTTTTTATTCGGTCAAAAACATTTATTTCGAAGTATTATTTCATTCTTTTCTTCCCACCCATGGAAAACGAAAATTTCAAACCGATTAAAATGTTCAGGGAATATTTAATTTCAAACAAAATGTCTGCATCGTTGTTCAAGAGGTTTTGAAGTGCCCTAACCCGCTGGAAATTACAAACACAGGAGTTAGTTTTACGTTTAATACCCGTGTAAATCATCAACAAAAGTCTCTTGATTTTAGAGTGCTCGCTCATTAAACTTTATGATTTAAAGCATTATTTCAATACACATTTACAGTAGCCTATATTCATTACACTACAAGATAATATTTAATGATTAAATGCTGCCAGATGTTGACCTTTGGTCCTTCGTGTATATTTGTCATTTATTGTAATAACATGTGTATTTATCCGACACAACACAGATTTACTTGATTCTTCTTTCTGATTTACAAGCTGACAAATTCTCACAATCAAATATTTGACTATTTTTATCCTTGTAGATGGTAAGTACGCAATGTTTTACGTCCCGGAAGAGATTTTAAGAAGGAGATGACAAAGTATTTTGGAGTCATTGTTTCAACTTATAATCTATGAAGGTTATAACTTGTTTTCTATTAAAGGCCTTGGTTTATATTATTTTAACGAGATGGCGCCTCAAATAAACTCACAAACTGTCAATAATAAATTAATTCTTAAAACAATTATTGAATGTAAAATGTAAAATATGTTCTTTTGTAAAACATGCATACATTTTTATAGCTCATGTAATAAGATATTATATGATCTGTCCCAATGATAGATGTACAACAAGGCAGTTAGGCTTCTTAGTATGCATCGAGGGTGGACAACCGCACCTCATTGGACCACTGTCAACTCAATTGTCTGGCACTACATTACAATGACCAAGATGAATTATGGGTATGTTCGGACAGTGCTGTTTACTTATTGGCCAGACTAAGAATAGTATTAATGGTTTCTCTTGTACAGGTGTCTCTAGCATCAATATCCTACTTAATCTTCATGAAATCTGAAAAGCCACTGAATACTCATGTTTGATGGAGCAAGATTCATAAATCAGTAGTTTAAGTTAATTTGTAAAAACAAATGATAAATGAACCAGAAGCGAGGTTAGAGAAGTTACATTCCCTAGCGTTTAAAGTCTGCGTGTTTAAAATTTAGACAAAATTAATGTAGTGGATAAGATTAGATTATTAGCTGAAAAGTTACTTCGATTTATGCTGACAGTTGCTGTACATTTTTGAATCTTGCGATATATTTGGTAAATGTTTGATGGAAGTCGTATGATTTAATACAATGACTAGCTTTGAGATAAAGTAAAATTAACGAAGAAAAATCTTATAAATGGTGAAACGGTAGATAAAACATATATTGACCTTAATAAAACCTAATAGAAATAATTAATTTTTATTTCACTAAAGTATTTCTTGAACACTGAATTCCTCAGACTAGAATTTCTTGTATACTAAAATGAATGCATTTATTCACTAAAACTTTGTTATATCGTCGGCTCCTTCCAAGAAATAAACGCAATATTCGTTCGGGAAACTTACTGCCAATTTGGCTAGAAGGCGCTCAAAATATTTTTAACAAACTCTTGTAATGTTAGTTAAATATATAAGAAAACACTTTCTTAAATATTTAAGTGACATTTTCATACTGTTTAAATTCATACAAAGGAGAAGAATTAAATTTTGCAGAGGATAAGCAAACTTTAAAATTGTGTAGACTACTGATGTGAGTGATTTATTAAATCAAAAGAAAACCTAGAATAAAATAAAGTAAAAAATTAAATATCTTATTACTTACGTAATTGATAAAGGTGTTCAACTACAAAGTCCAATCGGTAGAGTGTAAAGCATGTGCAACGATTCAACATAATATGTATGTATCGTTAACGTACGATACAGTCGTATGATTTAATGCAATGACTAGCTTTGAGGTAAAGTATAATTAACGAAGAAAAATCTTATAAATGGTGAAACGGTAAGTAATACATATCACATATTAAACTTAATTAACCCTAATAGACATAGTTAATTTTTATTTCATAAAAGTATTTCTTAATCACTAAATTCTTCAGACTAGAATTTATTGTATACTAAAATTTATTAATTGAAGGGGGCCCCCGTAAAACGTTCTAAGCGACAAAATTTCAAAATCGGAGATATTCAGTGAAAAAGGTTCTCCAGGACATGAGCTACACCGTGGTATATTTTGTTTTGAAGATATTTGAGTTGGTAGCCCTGATTTCGTCTGTCAAAGTTTGCTTGCTTCGCGAGACCGCACGGACTTTCTGGATAATAACGTTCTATTCGCCGAAAGATGGAATCCCCGCCGGTCGTTGCGCTGTCACCCAAGGACTAAAATCGCGTAAATAAAAATAAAAGACGTGAACAAAATATTGGAAAGTGGAAGGATAAGACCAGGATTGAATATAGAAAAGTTGGATTACCCTATATTTCAAAAAGTAAGAAGCCAAGGCCTGGAAATTTCCCTAAAAGAGGTGGGTAGAATAACGTTTTAAGCACCACATGTGGATAACTTTTAGCAAAGTGACGTATCACGTTTTATTAACAACATTACGTTTTTGTACTTTTACATCAATAAAATTGTTTTATATTCAGTTTAATTTTAGTTTCTGTTGGTATTCCTACTCTCCCTCATGTTTTCTTCCAAAGTAGAAGAGCAGTCCGTCAGAAAACATTCCAAGCGCCAGTCATTTAGAACGTTATAACCCCTAAAAAAACACGTAAAATGTTTTAAAATGCTTGATGGCAAGTACAAATTCAATATAATGCTACATTATGATGTTGTAAATAGGGTGTTAAAAGATTATACATGATTATAAGTTCTAACCTTGAAGAAACCGTAAATTTTAGAATTCAACTGTCAACCCTTGATTACTCAAAATTAGGTTTTTGTCGTTTAGAACGTTTTACGGGGGACCCCTTCAATTTGTTCACTAAAACGTTGTTATATCGTCGGCTCCTTCCAAGAAATAAACACAATATTCGTTTACGAACACCAACGATACGTAATATGTATCGTATGTAACGATACATGTTACGTATCTTTGACCTTCGAGGACGCCAAGATCTACAATAAATTACTTTTAAACTTCATCTGTAACACCAACCTCTCGTTGTTACTTTAAATTGTTTCAACTCTCTAATATTAATTTCCATCTCAAGATCTGGTTAATTTTTTGCGTAATGTAAAACATAAATTATTAATTGAAAATACGTTTTACTGCTTATC
This sequence comes from Flexamia atlantica, assembly GCA_035578135.1. NCBI lineage: Eukaryota > Metazoa > Arthropoda > Insecta > Hemiptera > Cicadellidae > Flexamia > Flexamia atlantica. Next base: position 745,285 of record JAQJVK010000032.1, read on the forward strand.
CTCTTTCTTCTTTATTTTAGATCCAGAGGTTAAAGTAAAGTGGAGTGTGTTAACTTTCGATTGTAACATGATACATTTATTTGGCCGTTTAATTAGGAGAAGCTACTTCAGCCCCGCTGAGGGGTAAGATTGCAGCCTCAGGTCTTGGTTTGATATTTGATATCCTTTGACTTTTCAACCGATCCTTTCCTGAATTTCACCTAAATTCCTAAATTCAAGCAAACACAAGAATGATCTAAAACCTTCTTCTAAAAGTTCAATTCATCAAAAAGGTAATTAAAAATAATTTTGTCAAATACAATTTTACAATTTTTTCTTCAAAATTTTATTTTATTTTGAAATTATTGGAAAAAATGTATTACACTTAGAAAATTAATTTCAGTAACACGGTGGTCAACGCTTCTTGATAAATGTGAAAATATTGCTGTACCTATTAATATAAAAATAAAATAAAATAATTGAGATGAATTAAAATTTTACGCAGTAGATCAACCAACATATCGTCATTGTAATTAATTAGCATACCTTGTAACTCCAAAAATGTAAATTTTACAGGAGCAACTTAAAGCATCACCTATTTTTAAATTTTATTTTTAGCATGATACAAATTAGTTATTTCACTGTTTTAAATTACTTGTTAATTTTTAAACAAGAAAAAATGATGTTTTAAGACTTTATTCAATAAATATGGGAGTTACGAAATTTTATGGAAATTGTTGTTGGAGATACGAGTTTTTCACATGCAGTTAGTTACTATTCATGAAACTGAACAAGGTTTGCCAACTATTGCTGTGAACTACAATTGCACAGGCTGCAAGGTTTGCCAACCCAAGAAATGTAGGGGTTACGAGGTTTTCTGTTTCATTTATCATCAAATTTATAATTTTTTTGGAGATACGAGATATTATTTGTTGAGAAGAGTATTTGTTCTTCTATAAGTTGGTAAGGCATGTAAAATTACGAAAAAAATTTAGTTTGGGGGTTTGCTAATTACAATGACGATATAATATATACAGTCCGAGTCACCTAACTTGGCCCAGTCAGCTCACAAAACTAGTGTTAACATAATATATAACCATTGGCTACCAGCCGACCTGGGCAATCTCACTAGACATTAATTATTTATAAACTTGGAAAATTTACTTTCAACTTGGTATGATTCATAAAATTAAAGTAAAGTGAGATCATTCAAGATCAAAATAGAAACATTTCTAAATAGATATACCTTCAGGTTTTATTTTCGAAGATTCTGCTGTATACACGATGTTTCAGTCTCTAGAACATGAGATTGCTTTTATATTTTTACCTTCAAGACGATCTGTGTTGTAGGCCTATTGATGTATGTATGTTTATGGCGGGAATGCATCCGGCCGGAGAGGCAAATATAAATAACATATTTATGGATTATTTTAGAGAGAGCTAAACATGTGAAATAATCTTCTTTGAAAAACTAGGCATGTTTAGTATTAATTCTTTTGCACAGTTTGCTTTAACGTGTTGAAATAAGTAGTAACTTAAAACTACAACTAGAAAATAGAATAGATAGATTTTAGGTACAACTTAGCTTAAGGAGTACCTTAAGCTTCTTACAAAGATGTTTTGTCTTATCTGATTAGAATTGTCCCTCACTTCTTCCTCCGATGACAAAAGGTTTCACGTTGTTGTTACTCTGGAAATTATAATCCAGTAAAAAATCACAAAACTCGGACTTTTGGATCACAAATCGGAGAAATATTCCACAATTAAAATGATCTTTAACCTTAGCGTTGTTTGAAGCCCCAACACATAAAATATAAACTTTTTAGACTCTAATTTAAAATCTCGTTGGCTGTTTATATATATATCATATCAAAAATCTATTTATGTTTAAACCACTAGGTGTTCCGATATTTACGTTTGGATATGGTACACCATATCATGACTGGTCTAAATTTAAGGATAATTTATCCGTCTTAAGGTTTAATATTGAATTTGACGCATTCCCATTTCTTTTCTGAATCATTTTTAAACCATATTTAGTCGGCGATCTGACTTTAAAATTAATAAAGCTTACAAGATGAATAACTATACTATTAAAACAAGTCAAAATGGCGTAGCCTTTTGAAGAAACAAACTAGTTTGGCTTCATATGACGAGTTTTCCACTCAGAAATTGCTTATATTAGGGTATACAGGATCGGAACTTTAATACAAACTGCGAAATGGATCAAACATCAGGGATTGATGCATATTCATAGAGTTGATGTCTGGATTTGAGGTCAATACGAAAATGCTTGTATGTATGGGGTTAGGAATAATTTATATCATTGAGATGCAACTTTGATTGTTTTATCCATTAATGAAATCAAATTGCTCTTTTCAACATGTTAAATAGTTGTTACATTTAAACTCTTAAATAATCTCTACTATGATAATCGCACTTATTTTACGTTTCTTATGCACAAGTAAAGTTCGTGTAAGTTCAAGACAATGATTTTAAAAGATATTTTGTTAAAGAGATGAATCTACTAACTATAATCGAGTTTGCAAATATAGATAGGTAATAATTACTTGAAAAGGTCTAAGGTTGGTTCACGAGATTTAATAAATTAATACTTAATGGACAAATGTAATATCAATTTATGTAATACAAAAATAGTTACATCTGTACCTTGCAATTTCGTTTGAGAATAAATTCGTGAAAAGACTTGAGGAGAAGGTCGTCCTATAGTTTGTATATTAAAACATAATCTTAATCTTAGGTCTGCATTCTTAGTGTACAAGGACTGAGAAAGGGCCATGAATATGATGAGAAACTGACAACTACTTCACTTCCAGAGTTAGTGTAAGTGTGTTAGTAGTAGTGTGTGAGTTAGTATTAGTGTGTGTTGTTGGAAGAGTGTCAAACATATCTGCATTGAATGCGACGAAGAGATTCGCAAATGAATATCAAAGTTAAATTGGAATATGTATACTCATATAATGCCAACATATAGGCCTAATGAATATTATTTAAGTTTTATCAACCTATAATTAAAATTGTAAAGAGGACAAATTAAAATAAAAACTATAAAGAAATTGATGAATGTTTTAATTTAAATAAATTTAAATTGTATGAGACATTCAGAGGAAAAAAGCATTGTTTGTATATTTGCTTGGTTACTTGGTTTATATGTTTGCTTGATTGAGCAGTTATCACAAAAATGTAGTAAAAAAAATGTAAATTTTATGTAAAAAAAAACAAAAAAACTAAAAAAAAACAAAAACGTAAATTGTTTGTTTTTTTTAGTCGAATTCAATGGTGTCAACAAAAATTTGATTAATTTAATTTTTCTATGTAAAAAACCCAAAAAACCCATTTTGGGGGGGGTTATTCCACCTTTACCCCCCTTCCGATGGTCCGATCGGGCTGGTTTACGAACTTGTCCAATCGATTACCACTTTACATGTCTGTACCAAATTTCACTAAGATCGGACTATATTTACGGCCGCTATCGTGCTCTTAGACATACACACACACACACACACACACACACACACACACACACACACACATACACATATATATATATATTCGAACGAATGGTGTTTTTTGCTTCTGGTGGCCCCAAAACGAAAAGTTATCATGGTCTCGGGCTTAGGTCTTACCATGAGACCTACGGTAATAGCTTCTTCCCTATAGGGGAAATTCGCTAAAAGCAATGCATTATGCAAATTATTCTGATCATTTAAACCACTAAACCACCTGGGACTTTGGACTGTGGAGAACACATATATAATCATGTACCCAGCTCACTCCTTCTAAGCTCAAATGTGTAACTGAGCTATAAATTTATAATGAATGAATAAAATTACATGAAATTACTAGAACTGAACACATGTAACTGACTGAATCGAATTTACTGGTGCTTCAAGTATATGTTCCTATAGTTACGATAAAGTAATTTGTATATGTGTTCACTAATATTTAATTTTATCTAGCTTCAATGAACTATTCTAGACATTACCCTTTTCTTATAACTAGTCTTCATAACCAAAATTTACACTGGCACAAACATCACAAAGTGCAAATAAACAACTTTATTCTTGTTGGTTAGCATGACCATGCTAAAAAAAGGTAAAGTTAATTGATTCTCAATTGTAAGTTTAGATAAAAATAAAATTTAAGAGCCAACACCTGAACATCCTCAAAATAATTTTACATTTTTATCTACGTTTTTATGTCACAATCAATTATTTAGTGTAATTAAATAATAAAATGAATAAAATAACAAAAAACCTCGTAAATAAATCACAAAAACCTTTTTAATTAAACTGAAAACTGTCTGGAAAAAGGTATTTTATGCTTAATAATCCTTATGAACTACGATTTTATTTTAGTTCAATGTTCCGTGGAAATTACGTAACTTTTACCTTAAAACTGTATAACCTCTAGAGCTGGGTATGAAACTATTCATTTTCTTCTGTTTCACAGTTATTTATAACTAAATAAATCAAAATAATCATGAATAACAGGTTTATTTCAACTTAAGAGAAAGGCCGTAAAGGAAGCGAAAACCTGGTTGTTAAAAGTTGTCAGTTTTATCAGTAACTTCATTCTCTGTTCCGATACTAAGCAAATGATATCAGATTTGTTTCACCAAACTCGCTATTCGAAAATTTTTATGAATTTCTTTAAATATTGAAAACACTTAAAATATGCACTTTTGGATTTTCCGTTCCTATCAGATGCTTTTCAATATGAAAAGTATCTGATAGGATACTTTTCATCAGATATTAAAGCACATTCATATTAAAGCACAAGATTTTGTAGGTTAGTTGTATTTTTTTACTATCGTTACATCAAATTTGTTGTTTACATTTAAATGCTCCGAACTCTATTAAATAATGGTTATATTTTGTAAAGGAACCCCCAAACAGACATTTTATGTCTTGGGGCCCTATTTTTCATCTGCGCATACACAATCTTCTGAGGTCAGCCTGGTTTTAATTATTATTTTCAATTTTGTTGTGTGTCTCTTTACCAATATATTGTAAATGTTTGTATGTATGTGTAGAGAAAATAAAGATTTATTTATTTATTTTATTTATTTATTTATAAAATGTCGTAAAATAGGAGGTTTGTCATAAAAAAGAACTGCAATAATGTTACTAAATTTTCTGTTTTTAAATGGACACTAAACTTATTTATATTAGTTAAAAAATGTTAAGCATTCTTCCTTTTCAGTAACATTTATATTTATTTTCTGTAAGTTAAATAGTAAAGAGCTGAATAGTTTAATCTGAAAATATTTAATTGCATTTCCATCTTTATAAATGGAGGAAATATTTAATACTCAAACAGTCTCTATACGCTGCGGTGGAGAGCCGGGCTTGGATCGGATTTACTGGAATGTAACAAACACGAGTTGAGTTTTTTGTCACTAACAAGAGAGATGTATCTGTGACGCATCGGTCAGTAAAGTTGTGGTCTTACACGGAAATGTGTTAGCTACATGGAACAGTTTTCACTGCATGGAAATTCCTGACACTTTATGTCACTTTATGTGATAGTGTTTCAACATTAATCATATAGTATTGAAAACTTATATACCTAGTTGTGGTATATAACAAGAATATGGTTTCATTATAAATATGAAAACCAAAAACGGTTGACCGACTGACTGACTGACTCCTTGATCACAGGTTATCAAAAACTACTGCCTTTGGGCCACGAAATTTGGCACAAGCATTCTCTAAAGCCTCTTGATACGTACTAAAAACGGATTTTAAAATATTTTCTCTCAAAACACTAAAATAAGGGTATAATTTAAAATTGAAAATGCCTGCCAATATTGGTATTCAAAACTTATACTGTACAACAATGTAGTGCTTTGGGCCATGGAACTTGGTACAAACATACTTTATAGGCCTAAGATGCGTATAAAAAGGAGGGATTTCAAATTATTTTCTCTCAAATGGATAAAATAAAGTAAATCATTAAATTCAAAGTGGCGGCCTTTTCAGTTTTCAGAACTATGATTTTATAAAAGTTATGTAAGTAACGAATATTTTCAAGAAACGATAAGATAGAATTGCCATTTACTAAAAGAATAAACTGTGCAAAACTACGCTATTCAAGGAATATTAAAATTTTAGTAAGGTGGTAATAACGAGATATTTCTTTGTTAATAAGAATTCTAATGCGCCTCGAAATATTATTAATGAATTGTCTTGTCTTCGTTAAATTATTACATTCCTTAAATGCTATTTATAAGCGTCAGGTTGAAAGCGTTATTAAAGGTAATACAAGGTCGTTCATCAAGTAACATGTTACCTTATAATAATAAGTAAGTACCTTCAATAATTATCAGTTGAGATATGTTTCCTATGAAGTCCTATAAAAAAGCTGCGTATAATAAAATCCTAAATTGACAACCATAAATAATTAGGTCTATTACAAACTCGCTGCTTTGGAGTTAAAATTTATAAATTGATGACTACCAGAGAGAAACGCCTATTGAAAACAGAACTTTGTCCAAGAGTGTTTAATATTAAAGCAACTTCCTTTTGTTCTGTCGATCCTCCATGTTCATGCTACAGGTATGTCCTAAACGGCTCGGTGTTGTTATGTCGTTGGGGGATACAAATTTTTGTGACATCCTTTTGAAAATGAAACTACTATTTTCTAAGGTACTTAATCATTTTAGTGAAGACAGTCTATGAATGGTCAGTCGTTAATTTTAAATAGAACTAGAAATGGTAATTTTTTGACCCAAATCAAAATCGTCATTTAAAAATTTTTCCTACTCTAATATCTAAAACTAAGTATCAGTTATATTCCTTATTGTAACTATTTTTACTCAATCATCAACTAGTTCTTAACATATGTACCAATCCTGTGATCTTGTCACATTTCATATCCATTGGACTAGGATATGTGAAAGTAATTATTGTTCAATCCTTATCTTAGATTAATGCAATTGTTTTAACTGAAATTTCTTAGATCTGATTAATTATCAGGGTAGTTTTAGGCGATTCCCATTCGAGGCACTCGGGTTGATTCTCTCCTCCTTATCACATTAAGGTATAAATGTACTACACCCTGCAATAAGTCCGAACGTGCATTTCATACCGAGTAAGAGTCCGACTCCCTAATATATTATTCTTGAGGTAAAATATTTTTTAGGTACGTCTCAAATCAAGGAATCTCCTAGCTCACAAGAATTTTGGCAATTAGAAAAGTTTACCTTCAAATTGGTAGATTAGGGGTAAGTAAAACTTCAAAATTAACCTTTTAAAATACATGATTATTTCAAGGGCTGGATGAAAAGAAAAGTACGATTTAGAGATAAATATGTTACTTTCACGCTGTGCTAAATCATGTCAAAGATTTAATTGTTACTAAATAATTTAAAATTTTCATATGAAAGTTCGTAATTTGTAGATAAAAATCCTACCTTCAATCAATGAAGTCGTCATGAAAATCTAGTTTGAAATGATGGATCGAAAGATAGGCTTAATATAATAATACAAATTTTAGAAGAGCTATAATTAATTATGAAACTGTTTTACTTTAAAAAGGACATATTTATAACCGTTTACAAACGTAATAGAACCAATATTGAGATAGCAAATGAAGGGTCCTAAATGACTTGGATTATCGGTCTTCGGCAAGAGTAAAGTAAATTATTGGATTTCCCTTTTGGTGTTTGTCTAAACCACGGGTTTGTCGCCACTTGGAACAAAGACTGATTTATATTAACTTTTTAAATTTTCAATTTGGTCAGTTAAATTAATTCTAATGTCTCCTATAAATACATCTTAAACAAAAAATCTATAATGTATTCTCGCTTTTAATTACATTTATCTAAATTTTACAATTTATCTTTAACAGTTTAAATTTTATAAATTTAGGAAAACATAATTTACTTTAATGTATTCTGCGCACTCAATAAAATATATCTGAAATATATATCTAATATATCTGGTATTTGGTTCGTTTTTTTAATTCAAAAAATTTTAAGTCAACTTTTTGAAATTAATTATTTTTGAAATCAAAATTATGTTGGCAAAGGTCATTGCAGTGAATGTGATTACTAGAGATTAATAGTTGGAATGTCCGATATTACGTATAGCACAAAGAAATGCCCTCGTCGCAGCGAACCTGCGTGATCTGCGAATTTCCAATAGAAAAAAACAGCAATTAATTATCTATTACAAAACAAATTAACGTAAGAAAGTGATATTTATATATTAAAATAAAATGTCTTTGATTTACATAATCTCTGTTAAGATATTGAAAAGTTTATTTTTTTTTAATACCGAGTGTCCCATAATAATCCCTCTCTCTACAACTTTTTCCTATATTTTTTCAAAAAACAATTCCACACCACCCCCAAACATTTTTGGATAATTAATACTTGACTTCATTTTGAGGGGGTACCCAATTTTGGCCGCCATTTTGGATCCGCCAAATTGGATCCAAATTTTTTTTTAAATTTAAAAGTAGTTTGGAGGCCCATTATGTCTAGAGTTTTTCACTGATTACAAATCCGCAATCCGTTTTTTAATATCTCAATTGGTTCTCAAGATAAGGGTGCTTTTAATTAATTTATTTTCAACCGATTTAAACATTCAAGATACCAAATTAAAGATACCAAATTGATTGATTGGACTTAGGCCAATGGATTAAAGATACCAAATTGTTTGTTTTTGCAAGCTGAATCTAATGGTGAAAGCAATAATAAGATTACTTAGATTTTTCAATTTTAAAAAGCCAAAAGCCCCATTTTTTATTGACGATCTGGCCAGTTTACGAACTCTTCCAAGAGAACCTAGTTTTACATATCTGTACCAAATTCTATTACGATTGGACATTTTTACGGGAGTTATCGTGTTGAAACTCAAAAATAAAAATTCTATTTCTGCATTAAACTCACTTCATAACCAAAAAGTACACATTAAAAGCTATCAATTAATACAAACATTATTAGGATTGCTGAGGTTACCCTGAACGGATATTTTTTGTCCATTCTGTTAAAAAGACGGTAATAGTTTATTCCAGAGGAAATCCGCCAATATACCTTGAAGACCATTAAACTTAGCAATGATTCAAACTACCAAATTGTTTTTTAGAGCTGAATCCAATGGTGAAAACATAATAACTTCATTTTTTCAGTTTGAAACAATAAAAAAAGATTGTTGAGGGGTAAAATAAAGGAGCCTTCCAGAGGTATTTTCGCTAATATTTTGGCGACCAATGGACTTCGAGCAATGATTCAAGATACAAATTCGTTTGATTTTTCAAGCTAAATCCATCCAATTGTGAAAACAATATTTAGATTACTTTAATTTTTCAATTTGAAAAAGAAAAAATTCCATTTTTGTGGGGTTAAAGGAACTTTACCCCACTTTGGATATGTCGACCTGGCCGATTTACGAACTCGTCCAAGAGAACCTAGTTTTACATGTCTGTACTAAATTTTGTTATGATTGGACGATTATGTTTCGTTCATACCAGAGTTTTCGTGTTAACAGATACTCAAAAAATTAAAATTCTATTTCCCATACAAGCTTATGTTAAATTTTAAAAACAAGGCGTGATTTTTTTTAGTTAAAAATGCTTTCCTGTATTAAACTTACTTCATATCCAGAAAGTATACATAAATAGCTATCAATTAATAAAAAATGGATATGATTCCTGAGGTTAACTTGAACGTATATTTTTGTCCATTCTGTTGAAACGACGCGACGGTAATAGCTTATTCCAGAGGAAATTCACTAAAACGAACCTTTTCCATTTTGAAGACTACTCATGATCGAACTGGTTATGTTTAGATTCCTAAGTGAACATTAGGACCTGGTCTTCATTTAGAAATAGACTCTTACAGACAGTGTACAGCCGGCCAAACTTTTGAATCCGCCTTCACCGTTAAAATCGAAGTCAAGAATCGATATTTTTCGATTTGATATCAAAACATCAAAAAAAGAAACACCCCTAACTTAAGAAAAGTTAGTTTTTTTGTTTGTATTTCCAATCGATATTTTTCGAATTGATGTCGAATCGATTTCATTGAAAAACATATATTTTATCGTGAAACATTTTAGCGAATTTCCCCCTATAGGGAAGTAGCTATTACCGTAGGCGGCACGGTGAGACTTAAGCGCGGGACCACCGTAACTTTTCATTTTGAGGTCCCTAGACCCCAAAAACACCGTTCGTTCATTTTCATATATATGTATATATATATATATATATATATATACCTGTCCGTAGGCGCGATAACTTTTGTAAAAAAGGTCCGATCTTGATGAAATTTGGAACAAACGTATAAAGCGTCATTCATGACTTCGAGTTCGAAAACCAGCAAGATTGGTTTACTCTAAGAAGGTTTTTTTCACAAAATAAAATTTATTTTCAAGATTTAACACCTTTTTATTAATTTTATTTAAATTTAATTGTTAAAATTGAATTCAGCTTAAAAAAACAAACAATTTAGCATTTTGAATTATTATTCTACGTCAATCCGTTGCTTAGAAATTGGATAGTGTTGGATGTGCTAAACACAGTACGTTGTCCAATATTATTTTTAATTTTCCCTCCAAAAGTATAGCTTCCCTGATTTAAGAGATTTTAAAGATACAATTCTGAACATATGATTACATTTTCAGGTGATGAATATTCCATTTGTGTGTATTTTTAATAGTTCATTGATCAAATTTTGCAGAATGTACATACTATATTAAAAATTCAGTTAATTTAAAAGTAAATGAAAAGAATAGGTGTAGATATGATATTATTATATAGTTTAAAACCAGCTACAAAAAATGATAACAAGATTTTGCTTAAATACTTTAAATACTTTAATTTACTTTAAATACTTTAAATAAATTTTAAAAAATATTGGCAATTCACATGAACTTGAACTATATATATGTAAACTGAGCTTTGGATGTTGCATTTCGCCTTGATACTATACTTGACTTGCAGTGGCCCAGTCCAAGATTTAAATATAAGGAAAAAATGCCGGCTGGCTGTAAATGGCACAGATAACCCCATCCCTGCTGTTCTGTTAAACATCTTGGGATTTTATTTACAAACATATAACAATTAATATTCTTTTTTATTAAAAATAATATTTTGGTGAAAATGAACCTCAATTACACAATCAACTCTCACCAAATCCGTTCTTGAATTATTTTATGATCGGTTTAGGTTTATAGAGTAGAAGTATTAAAAGGAAGGCAAGTTAGTACACAACAGTCAATTCTCCCAGAGTAAACAGATAAACAAGTCAAATGGTGCGTGATTTGACTGTTCTCAACAATTGGGAATCAGCTCGTCCTAACTCAGGAGCGGCCTGGCGTAGAAGTAGAACATGGGACTTCGGCTCCCGAGATCCGTGTTCAAAACCCGCCAATCACCAATGGCAATTTGCTATGTGATAATGCCGTAACCTCGAGGGTGCATACCTATTTAAGCTGCAGAGCATGTCCATGAAAACTTCGAAGCCTGGCTCTCGTCTAGAAAAAAAATCTTGACAACTCACATTGACTAGAGAGCTGAGTGGACAAACTGTTCACTGCTCATCTCATAGCCTGAAGGTTGCTGGTTCAAGCGTATGATGTAGTTGGGCTCGAGAAACTAGCGGATCTCGCGGTTTGACTGCAGAACTAAGACCATACAAAATATTTTGATTGAGTTGTATTAACTGGTTTGTTTTGCAATCATCCTAAGCGCTAGTAACGAGCGCACCGAATCGCACCGAGCCCTAGTAATCGGCCGAACTAGGTGAGGCTTATACATCCATTTCCCTCAGGTAATAATTTATATCAAATAGGAATCTAAATTACTTTAATGAAAACTATTTAATTTAAATTAGTTTAATGTAATCCTAAATTATCATCCGATTATACATTATCTCAGAAACTTAACAACCCTAAAATTACCTCTATCACACGAGATCAGTTTATAGGCTAAATCGAATTAAATTTGTATTAGGCCCTACCTTCACATGTCAAAGTTTACCCAGTGTACCTCTGCAATTCGATATCCAAGCGTACAGGTTACAATGTTTCGGTGAATAATTAGGTTTAGGCAAGGCCTCACTAAAAGAACAGGCCTTGCTGAAGGACACACTACAAATGCAGGCCATGCTGCATGATTTATTACGTCAAACAAGTAGGCGGTCTGAAAGTCTGGCTCAGGACTCACAGCTGTGCTGATCATCAATTCCTTTGAAATCAAAACAAGAAAATGTAAACAAACAAGTAATTTTGACGTTTAGTGATGAAATGTAAACAGAAAAAACGTAAACAAACAAGGGATATTTGACATTTAGCAATAAAATGTAAACATAGGATGTTAGTTCCCTGCCTACTTGTGTGACGTGGTGCAGCGCTGGGATCGCTGCAGCATGGCCTGTATTTTTAGTGGGGCCTTGGATCGCTGCAGCATGGCCTGTCTTTTCAGTGGGGCCTTGCCTTGCTTCAGAATTCTTGATGTCAAAACAGGAGGCTAGCTGAGAGTCTTGCTCAGAAATCACAGCTGTGCAGCTCATCAGTTTCTCTCAAAACAAAACATGAAAATTTAAATAAACAAATAGTACTTGACAGTCAGTGATAAAATGTATACAAAGGAAGTACGTTAATTAAACAAGGAATATTAACATTTAGTAATATGAATAAACATAGGTTGTTAGTTCCCAGCGTACTGATGTGAGATGTCGCAGCGCTGGGACTGCTGTAGCATGGACTTTTTTTAGTGCAGCCTTGGGCTATTCTTTATCTATAGGCCTAAAGGTTAACTCAAATATTTCAATTAAGTTATCGGTAGACTATATAGATATAGAACTATGATCTTGAATTTAGCACGAATCAGCTCTGTTTGACGATTTAATTCAAGAATGTCCTAAATGACTTGAGCTGTTTTAGTTTTAATCAAACTACATGCGACTCGGAGAAAAATTGTAATCTCCATGATTTTTAAGTTTGCAATAGTATACTGCATCTCCATTCGTTTAAAATGACAGTCATTTTTTTCATATTATCGCCAATGGATTATAGCCTACTGGGTTTATTAAAACCTATTCTACCTACTAGTTTCAACGACTAGACTAGCAGATGTTTTAGCGGTGACCAATCGACTTGTTCGAAGACAATACAAGTTGATGTTTAAACTGATCAGCTAGGCCTAAATTAGTCAATGTGGTATTTGTTGATGTATTCGTGGCCATCTCAAGTACAGTTCGCGCACTATATCTCTGGCTATGACCAGTACGCTACTAACCGTATTATATGATATTTTAAACATATGATTTTGGTAAACACTGCAGGGCTGTAGAACAATGTTTTCAGAAAAGTTCCCCGTCTCCCCCCACGCCTTGCAACCAGCTGACTCTGTCATAGCCGGAGATATAATGTGCGAACTGTAATAAGGCCACACTCGTAAAACTGGGAAACTGTTTTAGGTAAATAAAGTCATCTGATTTAAAGTAAAGAAAATGCATGATGTAAAGAAAAAAGTAGTGTGTGCATAGTTAGCTGGTATGACATAGTTGGGCTCACAAAATTAGCGGACCTAACAGTATTACAACAGAAATAGCGCTGCCAGGCCTAATGCAAGTCATCGGGACACCAGAGCTGTCAATTTAAGACTATTTGCAAATTAACGATGTGAAAGTTAGCTGAAATTTGTTTATACATTGTTTATTGCCCCATATTATTTACAATAAACAATACCTTACAGCTCCCCCAATAGAGTAGGCCTAGGCCATGACTCAAGACATAAATAATGCACCAAGTGCATAGGCCTGACGGCATAACAGTTGATTTCTATCCTTCCATGAAATGGGAGTGAGAATCTGATTATTTAGAACCAAAATAGCTTATTTATTTTTAAGCATTATGTGAAATATTCAACATTTTCCAATTTATAATTAGTTCTTTTGAAACATTGTGAGGCCTAAGCCATGCCCACTACATGAAATTACTATGTTGGCTTTATTACTATGTTGGCTTGGTTAAATAAAGTAATATAAACCAACCTTGATGCGCATTATGTCACTGATGATACCAAAATACGATACTAAATAAATAAAAATTGCATTCTTCTACAAACAGACAGAATGTATTAACTTATACCACAAACATCCACCAATGCTAAATTATTACACTATTTAAAGTTTCAACAGAAATAGAACACAAATAATAACCAAAAATAGATAAAGATTTTTGTGAACATAGGCATTTATTTCGTTAAATAGTCATAATTAGTAGGTACTCAAGTAGAGCTCACTACCTTTTTGTAATTTAGAGGTTAAGTTATGTTTTACAAATTGACAGACAGTAGGAATGCAGGCTGCCAAAGGGCGAGGGCAAGGAATAGGCTGAAAATATACCTTGTGAAACTTAAAAAAAACTAAATTCCCAACACTTATGACAGCACAATTTATTAATCTATATAATTAATACGCCAACACGAAATTTGTCTTATGAACTCCTCCGTCATTTCTTAACCGATTTTGATCATTGACGGCTCATTGGAAAGAGCGTGTCGCGTAGATTTGCAAACTGGCCTTACATTTTTGAGTCAAAAGTCCCTTGGGCTCTGCCCCATTGGCTTTTAAAGTTCCCATGTTATCCTTATGAAGGACATAATTGTTTACATTTTGATCAGCTGGATAATTTAATTGCTGTTATTTTTTAATTTGTGTAAACATAACCCTCAAGACGGATCGTGTTAGCATGATTGTGTTTTAAATTTGTCGCCATTTGAATTATCGCTCTGCTAGAGTAGCGCACGATTCCGTGCGCTCGGATCCACTAGTTTTAAAGTAATTTGTCATACTTTAACAATATTTTACCAGACTTTAACTTTACAACTCGAAAGTCTTTTTTATCCTTTAATACGAAGAGTGTTATGATTTTATACTTTAAGCCATCCTAAAAATGGATAGAAGCTTTGTACTGTAAGTCAAATATGAATTAGCATATTGTAGGCTAAATATACTTTAAATATTACACATTATACATTTGCTTGAAATGGCGACCTACCCAGGTAGGTATTGCCAAGTATGAATGACAAGATGAATGAAGGATGATTTTGGCGCGATCTTTTAGTCTTGTTACTGACCAAGCCCGACATGTTCCTTATACAGGACTGTTAATTAATAGCCCAACAGGGCAACAGCCAATTTCAACTAAGGGGCCTCCATTTTAACGTGGGATCGGAGCCACAGTTTTGCCTGGTTTACAATTTATGAACTGGTCTAATTATGAGGACGTTCCTATGACTTATTGTACGAGAACAATGCTGAAGTTTATAACTCGAACAATCGTTGCTATGCTTAAGGCATAATAATTAAACTTTGTTTTATGGAAATTCGCTGGAGATGCAGGTCTGCTGCAACGGGTGTATTTTAAATAAACAGTTTAGGTTACTGTTTTAACTGCTTATAAAAATGTCGGTTCCAGTTATTTATTTTATATTACAATTAGAGAAAGTGACAAACCTAGAGTCAGTCACTCAGTCCTGGATTGCAGAAATTTGCTTTGTTAACTAGTTCAGTTTCATGTGGTATTACGATGATTCTAACAATGAAACGTGATAGAAGTTGGATATATTTGGCGGTGTAATCAACGTGGATGTAGGTAAATAAGTAAATGAAATTCCAAGGATGAATGAAGGAAATTCCAATATGTCATCGAGTAACATTGAACTTAACTTAAATGAGGAGCCATACGTTTACCCGATACCACGTACATCACGAACATTTCATTTCATCAGCGACATGCGTCACCTGGTTCAAAAATTCCAGTTTAATTTTTTTCTACGATATAATAACGGAAGTACGTGTTCGATTCGTACCTAAGCAATGTTATGCGTCGGTAGTACCGAAGTGTCGTGCAGAGTGTATTTTTCAATGTTTATAAAGTGCAGCTAAAGATTATATCCCTACACCATTTGTAATTATAATAATGTTTTGTGATCTTTAATGATTTATTTCGATTAAATCTGTTGTAGTTATTGTTTATTACTAAACTATCATGAAAAATTAACACCTACGCTTGAATCGTCGTTTCGATTATAACATCGAAATGTTATTTTGGTAACCGTAATCGCGATTTTAAATGTGGAAAAAATATCGATTCTTCGATTTTAACGGTTGAAACGATATGCTCAAGTTTTGCCGTACAGACTTTCAGGTAAAGTGTTGCAGTCGTGACACCAGGGTAATATTGGGGCTGCTTCACAGTTGCAGTAGATCACGATGAAGGCGTAAGGCGTTGCTCCTATTTATCGCACCTTAGAGAGGGCTGAAGACCTACAGTAAATTTCTGTAGTGCCCAACTTTCTTTTATGTTGGTCAGCCGATACAAACAAATGTGAATTTTGCACAATTTTACTTTTTCACTCATAGATTATTTTTGTTGTCGCCAGCATCCGAGGCTCTCCTTACCTTCTCATTTATATACAAAAAATCTAAATAGATTCACAAATTCTAAATTAAAATGTATTTTGACTATAAGTGTATTAAATTATTTCTAAAAACACTTATACCACATCATACAATTAATTAGGTAAAAGCACACTTATAACCCAAGATTGATTTTCCACTTAGCGAATCAATACCTCAATATTTTTATTTATATTTCAAATATACCAACATTATGTTTTTCATAGTCCGCGAAATATATTTATTTCAAGGTGGAATTACTCAAAAGGTTTTTGTAGTGTTAAATCATTTTTCTTCAACCTCTTTAAAACGATAATTTCAACCAAAATAAAACGTGTGAGTCGTAATTAGAATTCAAACAAAATGTCAACACAGCTGTTTAAGAGGGTTTGAAGTATCCACACCGCTGAGAGGGTTGGATTACAACCACAGGGGTTGGTTTGACGTTTAATATCCGTGTAAATCGTCAACGAAAGGTCTCCCAGTTTTTATAGCACGCAATTATTAAACTTCATGATTTGAAGCACAATTTTATAAGGCTTTTAAATTACAGAACACTCTCGATTATCCGAGGTTGTCAGAACCGAGGCTGCCTCGGATATCAAGAATCTCGAGGCTGCTTATATTTTGGGTTAGAATGTTACGAGACCACAATATTAAGTTTAATACTAGTAAAATATCTATAGTCAATATATAGAGTATGTCCTCCAGATGTTTTAAATGTCTGGGGTTCGGTCACGTAGCTAATCGCTGCCCTGGACCCGATAGAAGCAAGCTCTGCTTCAAGTGCGGCGGCCAGGATCACAGGGCCAGCGCATGCAATGCAGCGTTGTCATGTGTCCTGTGTACAGAAGCCGGTTTGAAGGGCGACCAGGTCAAGCATTCCGCTGGGTCTGGTCGTTGCGGGCAGTACAGGCGGGCCATCCAGGAGCTTCGCCAAACACAAAAGAAATGATCAGTGTTCTGCAACTTAACATGCAGAGGAGCAGGACAGCAAACGACTTGCTGTTCCAATTCGCCACGGAGCAGGGCGCTGACCTACTGCTTCTCAGTGAGCAGTACCAGAACCGACGCTCCGCGCAGTGGTTCTCGGATCCCTCCGGCACTGCGGCGATATGGATCTTGGACCTCGGGAAGGTGCCTGTTCTCGATTCCGGATCGGGAAACGGCTTCGTTTGGGTGAGGAGCAGGGATTTCACCGTCTTCTCCTGTTACCTCACGCCTAACCAACCGATCGCAGACTACCGCCACATGGTCGATTCCATCGAGGATAAGATCATGAACACCTCTGGCGGGGTCATAGTCGGTGGCGATTTTAACGCCAAAGCCGTGGAATGGGGTTCCCGGCGGACCGACACTCGAGGACGTTACGTCCTCGAGTCGGCTGCCAGGTCGGGCCTCTGTATCCTCAACACGGGCGGCATTTCCACCTTTCGCCGTCCGGGGTGCAGAGAGACGATCCCTGACATATCCCTTGCCTCTGAAGGGATTTTCCAGCGGATCTCCGACTGGCGTGTCTGCGAGGACTACTCCTCCAGCGACCATCAGGCGATCCTTTTTAAGGTCCTTCCCGAGGGCGCGCGCTTGCGCGCTGAACCTGCTCCTCTGGCTCGACGCTGGAACATCAGCCGTCTGAGCAAAGACACATTTAAAGAAGTAATTAAAGACCAGAGCATTGTGAATTTCGCAAGTGCCGAAGATCTGGCAGCATCGACGATGCGACTCATCGCGACCGCGTGTGAGCAGTCGATGCCCGGAGTTTCCCGCCACCACAGGAAGAAGCCGGTTTACTGGTGGACGCCTGAAATCGCGGAACTCCGGAGGAGATGCCTTGGTCTCCGACGAGCTGCGCAGCGAGCCAGGAACCGCCCTGATGCAAATGCCAGATCGGCTGAGCACAGAGCGGCCCGCCGAGAGCTCCGCGGTGCCATCAACCGGAGTAAAGTCAGGTGCTGGAAGCAGCTGTGTCAGGATATCGACAACGACCCCTGGGGGATGGGCTACAAACTAGTAACCCAGAAGCTAGGGGCTCGCTCACCACCTGCGGTCATGGAACCACAAGCCATGGCCGCCGTCGTCGATACACTGTTTCCCAGCCACCCAGTTCGGCCAGTCAGGGAATTCGGAGAGGTAGGCGCCTTCCCAGTCTTCCGGGAAGAGGAACTCACCGCCGCCGTCCGATCCCTACGACCCAGAAGAGCGCCCGGTCCCGATGGCATTCCGGCGGAGGTGCTCAAGCTCGCTGCGGAGGTTAATCCAAGACTTCTGCTCGATATGTTCAACGCGTGTCTGGCGGAAGGCGTTTTCTTTTCTTCGTGGAAGGTAGCCCGCCTTGTTCTTATCCCCAAGGCGAAGAGTACACCGGGGACCCATTCTTCTTTCCGACCCCTGTGTATGCTCGACACGGCCGGGAAAGTGCTGGAAAAGCTTTTGCGCGTCAGGCTGACCGAGGCCATCGTCTCTGCGGGGAACTTGTCCCCGCAGCAGTACGGCTTCAGATCCGGTCGCTCTACCATCGACGCTATCTAGGAGGTAGTTGAGGCAGTGCGGAGGGCGGAGGACCACAACCACTGGTCGCGCCGCGTGGTCCTTCTCGTCACGCTCGACGTGAAGAACGCTTTCAACTCCGCCAGGTGGAGCGATATGCTGTGGGCGCTTGAGCATACGTTCCAAGTTCCCTCCTACCTCCTGCGTATGATCGAGGCTTACTTGTCAGACCGCGTTCTGTTGTACGACACGACCGAAGGTCAGCGGCGCATTCCCATCACTTCCGGGGCTGCGCAGGGGTCCATCCTCGGACCAGATCTCTGGAACGTGTCTTACGACAGCTTGCTGAGGCTAGACATGCCCGATGAGACCCGCCTCGTTGGCTATGCTGACGACGTCGCTGCCTTGATCGCTGCGAGGAACGTCGAGCAGGCAAAACTGAGGCTCAGCGTAGTAATGGCCAAGGTCAACGGGTGGATGCGAGACCACGGCTTGTCCCTGGCTGTCAGTAAGACGGAGATCGTCGTCCTCACCAAAAAGAGGATAAACACCGTGTTCCCGGTGCAGATAGGTAACGTCACACTCGAGACTAAGCCTGCTGCAAAGTACCTGGGAGTCATGGTCGACAGCAGACTGTCTTTCGGCGAGCAGATCCAGCGCGCCGCCGACAAAGCCGCTAAGGGTGTCGCTGCCCTTGGTAGGCTTATGCCCAATGTCGGCGTTCCTCGTTCCTGCAAGCGCCGTCTGCTCATGACTGCCGTCCAGTCAGTCTTGCTGTACGGGGCAGAGGTATGGGCTCACGCACTCGAGAAGCGAGTCTTCCGAGACCGGCTTGCCCGAGTCCAGCGTCGAGGAGCTCTGCGGGTCGCTTCGGCCTACCGCACAGTCTCCGAGCCTGCTGTGATGGTGATCGCCGGAGTCATCCCCGTCCTCTTCCTCGCGAGGGAGAGGCAGGCGATTTACCGGAGGAGGCCTGAAGTGGGCCGGGAAGCAGCTGCCAGGGAAGAGCGCGATCGCAGCTTCGACTCCTGGCAGCGTGACTGGGAAGCCGAGCCGAGGGGACGTTGGACCTTCCAGCTCATACCTTCCGTCCGACCATGGGTGGAACGGCAGCACGGCGAGGTTGACTACTACGTGACCCAGTTTCTCTCTGGGCACGGGTACTTCCGAGCCTATCTGCACCGGATGGGCAAAGTCGCTAGCCCGGACTGTCTGTATTGCCCCGGCATCCCAGACACGTCCGAGCACACCTTCTTTCAGTGCGACCGTTGGCACGTCCGCCGAGCCTCGCTTTCATCTGAGATCGGCGTGATCGTCAGCCCAAACAACATCGTCGGAGCTATGCTCCAGGGAGAGGGCAACTGGAACTGTGTCCAGCACTACGTCCAGGCCATTCTTCGGGCGAAAAAGGTCGACCTCGATCGGCCTTAATCCTCAGCATTTCCCTACGGAGGTTGCCCTAGCGGCGTAATATCAAAGGCCTAGCCCGAAGTAATGTGTGAAACAGTTCCAGGCTAGTGTCCTCGGTGCCGAGGGAGGTGGTTTAGTCGGTAGTTCACGGGACATCGAGCTCGTGGGAGTCCGACACTACTGAGGGGACAACGAGCCCCTCAGTGTGCGTAAACGCATTCCACCTCCTACCCAAAAAAAAAAAAATATATATATATATAGAGTATGTAGACCAGTAAAAAGAATTTATATTCATTCAACAACCTTTTTAAATACAGAACCTTTATAAAAAAATTAGTTATTCTTTGTCAATGAACAATACTCATCAAGGAAAATCGCCATTTGTCGTGTAACATCTGCTTACATTCGAACGAACGTTTGTGTATGGTGGGAGTTTACTAACTTCAACCAAGGGTGAATCAAAGCCAATATGAACCGGTAGGCCTTTGACTCGTTTCTACGCTACTCTCTTAAGGCCTCATGCGGCAAATAGTTTGCCGAATACTTGGGCAAGTAACATTCGCCATTGTTCGACGATAATGAACTCCCGCCTTACATCCAGCAGACGACTTGGTCAGTAAATCTACTTGTGATTTTGATTCAAAACACAATCCTAGGGGGGAGTATTCGTATCATAAAATATTAATACATTGCACGTTTATTTAAATTATCAACTACAGTTACACCATGAAGGTGTTCTGGTATTATACGGAGGCCACCCTTATACAGCCCGAATAAACTTGACAAATTACTGATAATTTACGTGTACTTTAACTAAATATATGCTAATCACTTTATTTCTACGTTTAGACTAAACACAGGAAATATATAGCTTAGAACGACCTCGGATAACCCGAGTCTTGGATAACCGGAGCTCGGATAATCAGGAGTTTACATATGTTTTACTCTGCAAGATTATGTTTCATGATTAAATGGATCCTGGAGCTGACCTTCGGTGCTTCGCAGGGGTAGAAAGTTTTGCGTTTACATTACATTCATTAACATGCGCATTTAACTAACAGAACACAGATTTTGATCAATTCTCATTTCTGATTTAGAAGCTGAAAATTTGTAAATATAGCTGTTCACATTTCGATAATTAACTATTTTCATCCTCCTAGACGGTAAATATGGAAATTTTTAAAATGTAAACAATAATCTGTATATTCATCTATCTATTAATCGAGGTTACTACTTATTCAACAATCAAGTTTTTCATAACGAGACTGACCCTCAAATGAATTCACAAACGTTCTTACTCGAAATAGTAAATGAATTTCAAGTATTTCTAATGTGTATTTCAGACATTTTTATGGGTCTTTAAATAAAACCTCATAACTTTCCTTAATGTCACCTGAGTAATAAAACCAATTAAATCTCTTGGTATGGATTGAAGGTTGACTATGGCACCTCATCGGATTATTGTCAACTGCAATGTCTGACACGACATAACAAATGACCAAGATGGATGTTCGGACCCATAGGTATGTTTGGACAATGCTGTTTACTCATTGGTAGGACTAGGTAATATCCTAATGTTCTGGCTTGTAGGTGTGTCTCTTCGATCAATAGCATACTTAATTTTCACGAAAGCCTTCAGGATCCACTCAGAATGCAGGTTTGATATAACAGAAGTTTTAATCAATCGCTGGCTTAAGTTGATTTTTAAAAACAAATGATAAGTGTCTGTTTTTTAGATTTTGACAAAATTAATGGAGGTGGTTGGAATTTGATTAATTGCTGAAAATTAAATAAAAATTAATTTTAAATTCCTTCAAATTTTAAATTATTTTTAATTCCTGAGAAATTTTTATTAAATTATCAATGGAAGTCAGCTAGTTTCAATAAAATGACTAGCTATATAATTAACTGTGAAAAATCGCATAAATGGTGATCGGTAAATAATTTACTGTGTGTCCCAAAAGTACCGGAACGGTTTAATATCTTTTAAAGTAAGCCAGATATCAAAATAATATTTTGCATACCTTTTAGTACTAAAAAAACTACTTTTTGATGTATGTGTCATTTCTGCCCCTTCCTCCAAAATTGGATTTTGGGGGGGTAGCCCCAAAATTTTAAATGTAAACCCCTATCGTGCGACTGCTTATTTTAAAGGGATCGTTAAAAGAAACACAATGCCGCAAACCGGAGGTCGATATCATGCTCCAGTCCAAAATAGCAGCCATTCAAAAATTGAAAAATGTTGTCCGTCAATTAAAATTGAGTATTTTCTGTGTTCGGCAATTCACATTTAAATCGAATAAGAACCACCAGATCACATATTAATTACTTAAAAGATACAAAAATAATAATTTCTTGTTGACTTCATCAAGGCTTAACCCTCCAAAATGGTTTTGGGGGGCTGGGGGTGTGTCCAACCAATTCCAATATCAACTCACATCGTATGACCACTCATTTTAATTTGCTGAGTAATAAAATGAGCCAAAGCTTGTTTTAATTAAATTTCAAAAAGGTTACCTTACTTGTAATAAATAAATGAATTTGTTAGTGTCAAAATTATTTAACTAATTTACTAATAAATATCCGCCTTAATGCGACCTTTGGCTCTGCGGAGGGTCGTCTATGCGTTACCTTTGAGAAAAACCCCCATACATGAAGTACCCAATATTTGCCACAAAAATAACTAATATTTTTAGAATTTTATTAAAACAAGCTTTGGCTTATTTTTTTACTCATTCAACATATTAAAACGAGTGGTCATACGATGTGAGCTGATATTGGAATTGGTTGGAAAAACCCCCACCCCTCAAAACAATTTTGGAGGGTTGTGCCTTCATGATGAAAACAAGAAATGATTATTTTTGTATCTTTTAAGTAATTAATATGTGTTCTGGTGGTTCTCATTGGATTTAAATGTGAATTGCCGAACACAGAAAATACTCAATTTTAATTGACGGACAGCATTTTTTAATTTTTGAATGGCTGCCATTTTGGACTGGAGCATGATATCGACCTCTGGTTTGCATTGTGTTTCTTTTAACAAGCCCTTTAAAATAAACAGTCGCACGATAGGGGTTTACATTTAAGATTTTGGGGCTACTCCCCCAAAATCCAATTTTGGAGGCAGGGGCAAACATGACACATACATCAAAAAGTAGTTTTTTAGTACTAAAAGGTAGTCCCTATGCAATATATTGGTTTGATATCTGGCTTACTTTAAAAGATATTAAACCGTTCCGGGACTTTTGGGACACACAGTATATATTTGGCTCACTTAACTACGATAGAAACAACAAATTTTTGTATCATAAATGAATCTCTTGAATATTGAAGAAATAGATGCATGCTAAATGCATTTATTCACTAGAACGTTGTGATAGCGTGGCGTCGGCTCCTTCCAAGAAATAACGCAATATGAATTCGGAAAACGTATTGCCGATTTGTCTGGAAGGCGCTCAGAATATTTTTAGCAAACTCTTTTAAAGTATATATAGGAAAACACTTGTAACATTTTCATACGTTTAAGTTCATAAAAAGGAGGGAAATCAGATTTTATTGAGGACAAGTAAACTGTGAAATTGTGTAGTCTACTGATGTGAGTCATTTATTAAATAAAAACACCTGAAATACAGGGTGTTTTTTATAAAACGCAACCCATTTTTAAAATTTAATAATGCACATACGAATGCGTAATGAGTATTGTTTTATTGATCTTTACATTTTATACAACCTATTATTTAAGTTTGATCACATTTAGTTCACATTATGTGCTCAAACAGTCCACCATTGGCATTTGTATAAAGTTATGCTCTTTCAATCAAATCCCCGAATATGAATTTGCTGTGATGCAAGGTGCCTCTTTAAATTTCTTGCATTAAATTTATTATGTTTGTTTTGAGGTGCTGAATAGCTTTTGAATTGTTTTCGTAGAATAATTACCTCTTTACATGTCTGTGGCAAATTTCATTCAGATCGGACCATTTTACGCTAGTTATCGTGCTTAAAGACACACACATTAAAAACGCAACCCAAAACTTGATTTTATCGGTGAAGGATTATTTCCCCACAAGATCCCTGGATTTGACCCCACCATATTATTATGTTCTTTGGGGATACATACAAAGTAAGGGCTAAAAATAAGTCACATCATATTCAGTACCTCAAAACAAACAAAACAAATGTAATGCAAGAAATTCAAACAAGTACTTGTGTTCGGGAATTTGATGGAGAGAGCATAACTTCAAACAAATGCCTCTGGCGGATTTTTTGAGCATATAAGGTGAACTAAATGCTATCAAACTTAAATAATAGATTGTATAAAACGCAAAGAACCATAAAACAATACTTATTTCATATTTATATATGAATTATTCAATCTTAAAAATGGGTTGCGTTTTAAAAAAAACACCCTGTATAAGTACAATTGTTTTAAATAAGTAAAATAATTAATTTATAGCGGGGTAAAACTGCGTAGGCCAAACAGTAGAGTCTAAAACATGATTTAACATAAAATGTATTTTTAATTAACTTCCACATATAGTGCGCTTTAATGTCACCAGTAACACCAGTTTTTCGTTGCAACTCTCTATTATTAAATATGACTCAAGTGACTTGTTTAAAGTTTTGTGTCGAAAATAAATAGCAAAGATTACATAGAAAAATCCATCCTCCTGTCTTCTTGAATTGATATAGTGGGATTGAGTATAGTGGAGAGCGTTATCTTGAGATTGTACATAAGACCTGTCTATTAATCCGTTTAATTAGGTGACATGACATCAGCTCAATTGAGAGGCAAGATTGCAGCGTCAGAAGTTGGTTTGATGTTAGGTTTTCTTTTGGCTTTTCATATGTCCTATAAATGCACACAATAATTCTTAATATATAAATGTATGAAATATTTGAATGCACAAGGCCTTAAATTTGAATATACACAATAATTTGAAAACCTTTTTCAAATCTAAGTTGAACTCATCAATGTGGTAGTAATAATAATTTTTCAAGAGAAAAAGTGTTGTACTTCATCTTTGAAATTTTAGTTTGATATTGTAATTGTTGGAAAAATATAAGACATAAAAAATAACAGTTCACAGACATGGTAGATAGCGCTAATTGATAAGAGAAAATTTTCAAAAAGTTAAATAATTTGCCAAAAGTCAAAGTAAGTGTACTGAAAAACATTTGGTGTGAATTTGGAAAAGATTTGATTTTAAATTAATTAAATTATTTTAAATTAACAATTATCATCGAATTTCGAGGGAACATTTTTGAACATATATACATGATGCAGTAGAAATTGTAACTTATTAATGTAATATTAGTAGTTTATTGATATGAACGTAAAACAAAGAAATATATTTTCAACGTGGTATGTTTCATAAAATTAAAGTAAAATGAACAGTGAAAGAGTACGAAAATTCTGATCTTTTTTTGACAGATAATAATTTACCGTTTTATTTTTTGAATATATTTGCTGTATACAGGAAGTTTCAGTTCCTAGAACTAGAAATTGCTTTTAGATTTTTATCTTTAAGAGAATCTGGGTTGAGTTGTTATATGTCATAGCGGTAACGCACTCAACCAAAAACAAAGAGAAAATTACATTCATGGATTTTTTACTGAAAACTGCTTGATGTTATGATAATATATTCTTTAAGGTGTATTCTTAACTCACAGGACACCGATTTTTTAAATATTGACGAATATAATTGGAAACAGAATTCGACATGAAAATACTTATATTATATATATATATATATATATATATATATATATATATACATATATATATATATATATATATATATATATATATATAAGTTATACAATGTTGACCCAAAGTAAATATTCATACGTATTCTTTTAGGTTAAAACTTCAAGTGAATGACTATATCCTTTAATAGACTTGAATATGATTTACAATTAATTGCCAAATGCATGTTAAGAGTGTCTCCCTTTGAACCTAAAAGTATAGTTACTGTTTCATAAAACCACACAGCTAATATTAAGGAATATAAAAAACATTTACAGATTTAATCCAATCGTTACACCAAAAATTTACTGCATTATTTAATAATAAAAATCAAAAATTAACAGGAGAAAATAAACCAATATAAAAATACTTCGTGAGAAAACATGCAGCCTGAAATGTATAAAATTCTTTCACAGGAATAACAGTAGAGCGTGAAATTTCATTAGAAAACGCCTTGCTAATTAAAATGACATCAGGTGCAGCAGGAACCTGAAATGTTGAGTAACTAGGTTAGACGTAACGGATGGCTGCTTCAAGTGACGACTGCTTGATGTATAAGGATCCTTTTATAAATGGTTGGTTCAATTTTATTGGTACGTGTATTAGCGAATTTCCCCTATAGGGAAGATTACCGAGTCATTTTAAGACCTAGGACCGGGACCATGAAAACTTTTCACTCTGGGTCCCCAATAAGCCAAAAATACAATTCGTTAAAAATTTATATATATATGCCTGTATGCAAAATTGCGCTTGGAAAAAAGCTGGCTCTATCTTAATTTGTGTCAGACGTGTAAGGTAATAATTATTCGGACGAGTTCTAAAACTAGCGCAATCAGATTATCGTAAGGGGGGTAAGGGGGATAAACTCCCCAAGATGTTTTTTTGCATAGAAAAATTAAAATAATCTAATTTTGGTTTACCCCATTGAATTAAGCTAAAAAAAACTAATAATTTAGTATTTCGAATCATTGCTATATGTCTATCGTTTACCGAAATATTGAACGTGGTAAACACAGTACGTTGTCCCAATGCTAATCTTACGTAAAATTGTATATCTCGATTATTTCTCAATATATCTTAATAAAACTTGGTTTATGCCTTCATCTAGATGAGATATAATGTATGCTAGTCTAAAGTCCCCAATATTTCCATTTTTGTGGCAGCAAACCTGCAAACTCATTCCCCATGTTCTTGCTTATGGAAAAAATCTATACGTTTCCCCTTATGGGAAAAATCTATAACTTCCCTCTTTCTTAAAACATCTTGATAAACCTTGGTAAATGGCTTCTTCTAGCTCAAATATTCCTAATATTGAATTAAAACCACAAATATTTAACATCTCTATAGCCTGTTGCAGCAAACCTGTATACTCACTCCTCAAGTCATATCTGACTATTTTAGATTAAAAGATGTTCCTTTGCATTTGAAAGTCGTTGAGTATGCAGGTCTGCTGCAACGGGGGTATTTTATTATTCACCCTGTAGTTTTAGATCATCTGACACTTGTAAGCTCTTTAGTTCATGTTACGGTTTTTCTCGAGTATCTCTTGAGAGGGTGGAATAATGTGTTAATCCCTTTACAAGATCTAGAGATTTTTCTACTGTTTTATTTTACCGCTTGATATTGTACTGTTAACTATTATTCCTTCCTGAATAGTAAAGTATCTTGTGAACAAGGTTGGATTCGGCTTTTTGGCACCATTACTCCTTTTTATTCGTCTTAACTATGCAATGTATGATAAAATATAGCGTCTTGTTTGGGAAAAACACGTCGTTGGCACAGTTGGTGTATGAGAATACGTTTTATAACACTTAATATAGTTGAACATTTACTGCAGTCACATACAAGACGGTAAATGTGTAAAAACGATGGTAAATAGCGATTTATTTCGATTGGTCACACTAACCAACAACAGGTCCCATGAATGACTGACAGGATCAAGATGGGAAAGAAGAAGAAAGTAATTAATTTATCAAACATCCAATTTAGTAATGAACTACGATTTTGAGACTACTAGATTTTAAGCTACTGATTGTAAGAGTTGTAAGACGTATTTTATTTTCATTCGGAATATGTTACTATAAATTTACTTTAGCCTCGCGTGATATTTATTGTAAACTTTACTATAGATAACATGGTAATGTTAGTGTAATGATTTTTTTCCATTTTTTGGTAAAAACCTCCTATGACGCATTTATTATTAACTCAATGGTTTGTGATAGTAAAGTGAGAAATGAAATTCCACTGGAAAAAGATGAGGAGGTTTAACATACCAACGACAACCTTTACATAACATGCCTAAGCGATGTCCACCCGTTATCATGAATACTGGATCTTTTATGCAGGAACCTTCCTAGGCAATAACAGCGTAGGAATACCAACACGGTGTGAGCAACTGTAATTTCCTCCAGAGTGAAGGAAAATATATATCTTCATGTAGTTGAGAGAGGATTTTCACAATGGATATTATATGTATGAAACCTAATATTTTATTTTGTTATAGAAGCAGTAAGTCTGATAAGAACTAATTAAGCCATGTCCATTACTAAAAGCTACAGTTTCAATTGAATATTTAAATATTAACAAGCCTTTAATAAGCCCTATTAAGAAAAAATTCTGAAATGTTCTACTTATTGCCATTGTAATAATTTAAATCAGCCAAAAGTGTTTATAAAGTTTATTTTTATTTGTTTCCGTTCGTGTAAGAGTTAATTGTTTGTTTTTTCATTAGGAATTTCATAATATAATTTTGACCTAAGAAATTTAAAATATTCTGTCTTGAAAGTTGAACAATATGACTTATAACTTATAACTTATGACTTATAACTATAATACAACTAATGTAGTTTTGTATCTGTATTGTTTTGTGGAATAGAGAAATTTTACTCGTATAAATGTTGCAGTATATATGCATACTAGATGATTATATTATAATGAAATAATAATTCCAAAAACGTAAAAACATTGAAAATTTAACTTCTTAAGAAGTCAATAATAACCTGTAAGCAGCTATAAAAAATTTAAACTATTTTTCTTTAATAAGACACTTCTTATAAGGTGATAGAAAACGTCTGTATAAAATGCTTTGTTCTTAAGCACGAGCCGAACTGTTTTAAAAACAAGCTGATGATGTCCCGCTTCGGCGGGAAAAAGTAAACAAATAATCGTAAATAGAAACTAATGCAACGATAGTTAAGCCGTTCAGCTTTTATCTTTATAGTTGTGTCCTAAGGAAAGATTGAATTAAAAAATTGTTTTTCCTAGGATTTTCCTACTGAGATCTTTCATTCGAGTATAGGTTTGATGGGGGTCAGACTTATGGTTCTATCAAAAGTAATGTTCGTGCTTTACATATAGATATCATCAATATTTTTAACCAATCAAATAAGGTATTTCGCTTAAAACAAAGTTGTGTACGCAACATCATGTTGTAACACGATAATACAGGGTGTCTTAAACAGATTATAAACAACGTAATAGACTAAATAAAAGACTGACACAAATTTAGTCCCATGACTGTGAATACCAGGAATCACACACACAAAATTCCTTCCTTTCAGGATTTTTTAAAAGTATTTTTTAATACTTTAAATTCAGGATGTCCGAGGTCATGGGCTTGACCTCTCTTGGAATGAATTTGCAAATGTAAACATACACCGTGTTGGACATGATTAAAAATCTCTCTACTAGATAAATATTTTCTTGAAAGCATAACACATTTCTTTAAGTATTTCAACCTAGCGGTAATTTTTGTGGAATATATTGACATATAGGGAATACAAAGTACTGTATCTCTTATACCAGGCACGTGGTGTAAAAAATTTCTGAGATTTGAACACGTTGCCCCAAGTTTTTAAAACAATCCTGTACATTCTATGTGGCAATTTTTGTGGTGAAAAACCTTCTTTCGTTCTTTTATGTGTTTTAGTTTTTTCATAATATATTTCAAACACCTTACGTAAAACACCCTATGTACGCATTTTTTCAGCCAGTTTTTTTTCAGAAGAAACCCTTGTCTTTTTTCAAATTCATTTAAATGGAAAAATAAAATATACAATGTGAAGTCGTACGTAAGACGTACGTAAAAACTGCAGTTGGCAGATCTGAATTTAAAACGAAACGGAGTGAGATAATTTTCCCGAAGAGGCTGATATCTCCACCTTCTTATCGAACCTTTGGCAATTGACACTGTATCGTATGTTGATCTAGATATTTTAATAACGGTAGTTAATTTTATATAAACTTCGGTAATCAATAAAGCACAGTTCAAAAATCACAAAGATACAAACTAAAAACAGGTCACAATATAATCTAGCTCACTGGATCCTAGACGGAATTAAGGAAACTTTATTCCATTGCAGAATAAAAACGGAAATGTATTTGTTTTCTAAATCAATACATATACGTTAAACAAATACTACTCTGCTTCATAAAACAAAACATATATTCCTTTGAGCAACGCGGATTCCAAAATGTAAATGTTTTACACCGAATAGCCCACGGGAATGTGATTATTGATTTCTATTCGGTTCACTATTTTAAATTGGCTATAAACATCGTCATTTCTTAATTTGACTTTTAAGAAACCTATGTTATTTATTTATATACAATATGTTTTATCACATGATTGCTTGATATTAATGAAAGTAGTTAAGAACTATATATTTAATAACTGCTCCCGTTGCAACAGAACTTCACACTCAAAGAATTTCTACCGCTTATAATCGTATTCCAGCCCAACATATGCAATACAGGTATATTATGACAATTTGTTTGTTTCCTCCAAAAGGACAACATGGGTATGTAGGCATGCTGTAACAGGTATGTGCGAATCATTGGGTGGTTTAAAATCAATGCCTTCGGCATTTTAAAGTTATTTGCAAAAAAATAAGCAGCGAATTTATAGTGGTGAAAAAATACTGAGTTAGAGATTTTTTGCAAAATTTTGTACAACAAAATCTACAGTTTTACCAGAGAGATTTTAATAATTAACGGGAATTCGGAAAGCTTTCTCCCTGTAGATTTACAAATAATTGTGATAATTGGATTTTTATAAGATTTATGGTGAACATTAAAAAAAACATGTTTTCCAATTTGTTTCAAAGTTTCGAAACGGGCTCTGAAGCTAAAGATATGTTGAAAAAATCAAGTTAAAAAATTCTACTTATTTCCCACATGGATGACCCATTAACAATATACTGTTTTTACAGCTTTCAATACCACGGTACAGATGAAGAACTAGGTACAGTAGACCCCTTCTTAACCGACCTCGTTTTAACCGACGATCGGATTATCCGCCCTTGCTGAAAAAAATACTTAAGACCGTTTTAACCGACCCCGTTTTTAGAACAGTTCGGTTTAACCGCCATTTTTAGTAATTGCGGCTTTCCCGTTTCAATACTCGGCGATAAGAACGTCACTCTCAAATCTACAGGTTGTTACGAGTTAAAATATTTTGAATACAGCATGTATTGATCTATTAAAACGTACAGTAGATGCATTGACTATCGATACCGCATTACAAAAGATGAGTTAAAAAAGTTTTAACACTTCATTAAAGGTGTTATTATAAGAACTTTTTTTAACACATCTACTATTTAGCTTATAAAAAGGTTTAGTTTTGACTGTCTTTTGGGATTATTTGTGACATTTCTACGGTATTTATTTTAGAAAATAGGTTGATAATTATTGTTTATTTTCTAAATAATCAAGTAACGGCTCTAGAATGATGTTAATAGAACCCTAAATCAATAGAGCTTTTATTTTTAGGTGTTTAGAGGATTACCCGTTTTAACCGACCTTTTTAAGTTATCCGACCTAGGTCCGGTCCCGTGTGGGTCGGTTAAGAGGGGGTCTACTGTATAGTTCAAAGATTAAAAGATTTATTCGATCGTTCAGTACGAAATACAATAGGCTGTCCTTAACGTAAATACAAGAAAATAAATTTAAAGACCTCTTGACTAAAAAGGTTTAGGTCGCAGTCCATGCAAAAGGTCCATGCTTCAAAATCATGCAGCAAACCAGTCCAAAATAAAAAAAAAACACTAAAAAAAGTAAATAAATAAAATTATCTTTCTTTATAGTTATTCAGATATTATAGTTAAACCGCCTTCAAACTTGTAAGTAGCCGGATCGATCCCGAGAAAAGTTAGTAGCTTTTTGAAGGATTGTTTCTGGAGCCAGCTGCCATTGGTTGTTGGGCTATTAATTAACAATCCTGTCTAAGGACATGCCAACCTTAGTCAGTAACAAGGCTACAAGATCGCGCCACTATCATCACGATCATCACACTCATCCTTCACTCATATTCAGGGTAACGTCCTCCATGAGTCCTACCTGTCTTATTAAAGTGATCAAGTTCTTCATCTGTGATCTTGGTAGCCAATGGACACAAATCAGTGTCTCAAATACCAAATTATTAGTTTTAAGCTGAAATCAATTGTTCAAAGAAATATTGTATTATTTTTAAAATTTATTATTATTCTTTAACTATTGTTTGTATTATTATTTTATTTTTTATTATTGTAAAATGCTCAAAACACTAATTTTGAACACCTATTCCTACCCATTCCCCAAGCCACAATTCAGGTGGTCCAACCGAGTTGGTTTTTCTAATCCGTCCGAGTGATTACCACTTTATACATATGTACCGAATAAATGTCATTACGATCGGACCAATTTTACGCCGCTATCGTGTTAACAGACATAAAGAATGAGTCTCCTTGGCCGTTTACAACACATTATAGACGAACGGCTTTACATACATATGGGCGAAACAAAAAATTTTCCTCTAACTCACACCTCATACTCAAGGAACAATGTGATTTTTTTGCCGCTTTTAGCTTTATAGCTAGTCCGACAGTCGTCCGATTTTAATGATCAATAGCTTGAATACAGTTAAACCACTGAGTACTTTAAGACCAAAAAAGAAACGGAAAATAAAGAATAATAATATCGTAATTAGAATCGGGGATATAAGAGTGATAATTTTACAAAATGTTCAAGGCATAAATCGTTCATAAGAAACATATAAGGTTGGATTTTTCACTTTCCATATTTTTTTTAACGAATAAACATTTTTGAAACGAATTTCAAATCGTATTAAGGATAAAGATCAATCCTATAATGAATTATATGTCACGACGCCATCTTTACATTTAAACAAAATAATTTATATATGAAATGGGGGATAAAAGATGGCGGTCAAAAATAAGTACCCAGTCAAAATTAAGAACCAATCACCCAGAAATAATTGGTGGGGGTCAAAAGTCAATACCTTGAGAAAAAAGCAATAAAAAATTTAGTTGAGCGAAATTATTTTCAAAACATTTGTACGTTGGGAAGAGACGCCATTCTAAACGTGATTTTAAGGGGTTTCTTGGGGTCCGATTTTTGTCCCCTTTGGGGTCGAAGTACTTTTTTTTAGTAAAACCCGGTTAAAAACCGTCTTATTGAAATTGTAAGGCCATCGAGTGAATTGACAAGTCTATTCGGTGAAACTAGGTTACAATAACTTCAAGATACTGGCCATTACCGTGAAACTATTGAGTTTTACAGGAAACCCTGTATTTTCAGAATCATAAAACATTAGTTATGTTTAAAAATTATTAATACATATACTCTAAGCTTTAATGTATACGACATTTTAAAGTTTAAAGTTTTTATAAATACGTTTTCAAGTTGCTGGCCATTAAAAATCAAAACTTTTTAATGGCATCATGTACTAAATATCTCGTAATTTTACATTCCTTCCAAGACTAACGTCTTTTTAATTTATACTTACTCCCTTCTTTCACGGTTTCGAAAAATGATCAATAACTGTATTTTCCCACCAAAAAATAATTTTAAATGTGCTGTCACCGAGGCATTTATATTTGTATACATAAACTTGAATTATGTTCATTTGACATGGACTTCATATGGGAAAATGAGGAGGTAGACGTTGGCTCGAACATTTTGCCTAGCATATGGACAGCACATTGCGATCGGACGTCGAATCAAAAAGCAAGATAATACATTGAAATTGAGTCTTTATTTTGTTGTATTTCCTTCTAACTTACAGAGCGGCTTCTAACCATGGTGACCATTTTTATTATAAGGATTGAATCCTTACATTAGAAACTTGTCGCTAGAGTAGCTAATGCATGGCACTTATCACTGATTTTTTAATTCATTAAATGCCTTTTAACATTCTCTAGCATGACATGGGTCAAGAATTATTAAAAATACTTTAGCGAGAAATGAAAATTAAAGCCTCCATACACGTTTGAGCAGCGGTCGAATTATTGGGTGCTCAAAAAAATCTTCCTCGATTGTGTATGGGCTCCTCGCAAACCTCCTTGCCGAATGTTCAAAGGTGTCCATATTTTGAATTTTGCTGGACTTTTTGTTGGTTGAGTATCTTAGGCCCCCGCTCCATCCTCAAATTGGCTGTTGGTCTACAGTTTATATTAAATAGGTATATAAGTTCAACACTTCACAAGAACAGTTGTTTACCATGTAGCTGAACGTTTTAAGCAATTTTTTTCCATGAACATCAAAAGAATAAAATAATAAAATTCGGTTGAAGAAAAGTATAAAACGTATTTATAATTTAAGTTGGATAAATATTGTTACTTACCACTTTGTTAAGTTCAACTTAGTTTCGAAAGGGTTCTAAAAATCTTGCGCTTGTTAAAATCTGGAGATGTAACTTATTTCGGTTGAAAAGTCAAAGGATACCAAACATCGAACCAGCCCCTGAAGCTGTAATCTTATTTCCCAGTTTGGTTGAAGTATTTTTACCCTCTTGTGATTCAACGGGTGACAAAGTAAATGTTTATTTATAATCTCCTTCACATGATAAGAAGTAACGTACGTAAAGTTAGAATCATAGAAGCTCCAATGTTACTAGTTTTATTAGGGCATAAGTTCTTATATTTTTGTATTTAGGTCATCAACCCTTAAAATAATTAAACCTTAAAGCTTCTATTGATTTTAACTTTACACTAACACCTTCCTCTTTACTGTAACCCCTGTCTTCACTAAGAAGGTGGAAGTGAATCTAAAATGATATAAGTTATTTTTCAATGAATACTTTACATTAAACTTAACACCTGAATGTTATGCGCTGCACAGTTAACAATAGAGTTGGAACAGTTTCAAGTCACAATGGAAAGTTTGTGTTACTGATGGAGTTGAAGAGCAATTTATACTTTATTGTTGATATTTTACCCCGAGGTTTAATAAGTAATTAATTGAATGTTGAATCCATACATATATTCCACACTCTACCGTACGGCTTACACAGTTTAACACCATTATTGATGATTTATTTAAAGTTATTTTTTATTTGATATATTTTATTTTTCTCTCTTATTTAATGAATTATGTGCTAAGGCACATCAGTGCACAATGTATGTTCTCTGTAAAATCAGATTTCCCTTCTTTTTATTCAACAAAAAACCTCATACATGTTATAACCTTTATCTTGTCTAAACTTCAAACAGTATAAAACAAAATATGTCCAAACAAAGGACATAATATTGATAAGAAAAAATCTTGATGGTTTTACATACCAAAGTGGATAAATTTTCAACAAGTTACTAACTTTACATAATGTATTTATGTACATGTTAAAAAGATATTGATAAATATAGATATTGATTAAATTACGTATTAATAAAAGACTTTAAATATAGAATGCACTGAAATTAAAATTATATTCCAAATATTCTGAATTACTTCCAGACAAATATGTGTTCTGGAAGTAGTTAGTAATGTGTGTTCTATACGTACATCACTTCGAAAGGGCCACAGTTATAATAACGATGTTTTAACCAGCTACGATCGTACTCAAATGAACTGTCAGTATGGTCATCTAGGTCTTTCTATTTACACCTTGGTAAATTCTACAATAAAACACAAACTGTGATCATGAATCCTCAGGGATAGCTGGAAGGATGTCGGTATGAGATTAAAGGAGAACTTCCGAACTGAAACGAATGATTAAACCTGGCTTTGAAGATATCAAACGATAATCTTTCATCGAAACCGGGTAATAGATTATAATATCGTATAGAGTCCAGTTGTGAATTGTTCTAATAACGAGATTTCTTGACATGGAAAACAATATTATTCAGAGAATATGAACAAAAAATTAAGTAATGTTGTTATTAATAAAAAAGCTAAAAAATGAGGGATTTTTTTTGCAGTACATATTAGTCTGAATTTTGATCGTATCGAAAATTAATTAATTGGTAATTTTTTTCTTAAATTTGATTGAACATTGGATACTTTTATTCCATTAAAAACTCAGACTTATATAAAATTCGCAAAATAATTACAATTTCGCATGATAATTGGGCAAATAAATACATATTTACTGCGACTATTTCTGTTTTGTTTACGTCATCATAGACCTAAGGCACTTATTGTTATTATACTAAAAACCATTTAATACAAAACTATTAAAATATAATTATATAACAACAATTATATTTATTTAAAGTAAACATAAACTATGCGTGTGATTCGTAAATAGGGATAATTTGTAAGAAATAAATTAAATTTATAAAACATACAAACAAATATATACAATTGTAGATCATTGGACAGGAAAGTAAAACAGGCCTGTCCAAATCGTCTGTCTGTTCTAATCAATTATACAAATAAAATGTGTTTCTAAATAAATTATTTGACAAGTATGAAATTATGCGTTACATGCAAGTTGACCAATTTGATCAAATAGTAACAGCATGTTTATTGTTCGTTAGCCCGCAATTAATTGTAATCTAAAAGGGCAATTGTAATTTAGCTAAATGAACCAAGATTGTTTATCAATTAATAGTAGTCTAGCTTGTTTTATCATTGAGAAATTATGTACTCTTGATAATCAATTTTAAATTTAAGTTAAGCGATATTACGTAGTGTAATAATTGCAGTGGGCAGTATATGAAGGTAAATGAAAATATATCAATTATTATGAATACGTTTTATTCGCTCGAACGTTAAACTATAGTGTAAACCTTAAGTGGTCTCTTAATGTACTTACAGAATTTTCCAACACCTTCTACGTTTAGACGCTTTTTACTGCTTTTAACAAGTAAGTAAAATGACTTTATCTCCCAGTGGGAATACATTTCCACGCACTCATGCCAATTTATTGCAGCTCAACGAATGCAATTGCTATCAGCTGATTTAGTGACAGGCATAATTAAAGAGAATAATATCAACGACAATCAGCTGTGAGTACGTCAAGAATTAATCATGTAAGAACGTTGCAGCAATCAGCTGACCGCCGGTGAATGAATGTTTGCAGCGACCCATATGCAGGCAGTAACTCTAAATCGAAAAAATATATATTGTTCGTTAGCTACTAAGTTAATAAAATAGATGTTTAAAGATTGCTTATTTTTATTGCAGATGGGAACAAATGTTGTGTCTATTTCGAGAGCACAGCCCATTGTCTCCCTCTGAAAATTGTCTCACTTAACACACAAATAACTATTACACAATTAATAAATAATTAACAATTGCGTAAGTTAAAGTTTATTTCAGCTCTGAAGCGTGATTTATAAGTTAATAGTTTTTTTTTTACATTTGATAGTGGGTATTGTATTGGTTTTTTAACTTTTATCAGTTAAAATAGTTTTATCTTATTATTGCTTTACTAATATCGTATAACATGGAACCGTTAAAGTTACCCGACTAAAACCAATGACTTTTATTTTTATATAAAACCTTAATCATATTTAAGCAAATTTTATCAACATTTAATATTAACTATTTAACCATACTGACTGAATAAACATTGCTTTCACTAAACAACTTTTGGACAACATTTACATACAGTGTTTATTATTTCTGCAGTGACGGACTTACATATCATAACAAAGCTGTTATTCGCGAGTTGATATTCACACAGGGCTGTATGAGGTAGCCCCTGCACGATATACAAGATCCATGCTAAATGTTGGATTACCGCCGGACCCATGTATGAATATTACGTGGGGCATGTTCCTTGTATGTTAAACGGATCGAGCTCTTAAATATGGTGGATACAAAATATTTAAATTTTCTTTCGCCTACTAATTTCTCTTTAAAAGAATGGTCAATTTATTGCATATTGTATTTTTTCTAAGGTAATACGTATTACAACTACTAAATATAAACTTACATTTCATGTTCTTAATAAAATGTTATCAAGATAAGCTACAAAAAAATCAAGTTAAGTACAAAATACTTTAACAACGACAATGAGGCTAGTCTTAAATATAACAACAAAATCAACTAACAAAATTAAATTACTAAGCATTAACTAAATGCTATTGCAATGAGCAAAAAAACCAGAAGGTGTTTTAAGTACTGTTCTCACTATCTATGAAACAAACAAAACTCTTTAAATTTTATATCATACAATTTAAATGGGAAAATGACTTTTAAAAGACTATTTCACAGGATTATATTGAGAACAAGTGAGTCTTTGCAGCTCTCTCTATAGACCCGTGGAAAAAGGTTTCTTGATTGACTTGACTATTTTCAATTTAGTTGAATTCCCAACTAAGTGGCCAAAAAGGTTAGTGTGTTGAATTACAAGAGGTGTGTCCAAAATACATCAATCGTCAAATTTAACGTTTAGAGACTTGCATCTTGCTGAGTTTCATTAAGTCGGCATAATGTTTTCGGTTCTCAAAACAACATTAATACAATATAATATAAAACTGCAAATTATTAACGTTTAAAAATTTTACTAATTCAAAAGTGATTAAATTTTAATAAATCTGTATTAATTCTCTTTTGCTCGATTATAAAAAATTTGAATGAAGGGTGATGTCTATAATTCATAGCAAACTTAAAAATGACTAGAGGACATCAAAGTACAGTTCGCGCATTATATCTCCGGCTATGACCATTACGCTACTAACCATGTCATATGATATTTTTAACATATGATATTGGTAAACATAACATTTGACAAGCAGCGGTGTTTTAGAAAATGTTTTCAGAAAAGTACCCCCTCTCCCCCCCTTACCTTACAATCAGCTGACTCAGTCATAGCCGGAGATATAATGCGCGAACTGTATCTGTTGTTCAGCTTTGTCCATGTGTTGTTTTTATTTAGGTCACTAAGTAGATATAATCAAAGGAACTAATTTAACTGAAAAAGTTATACCTAGCTCTGGTTTCCATCTATCACCCTCCAAGTATTTTGTACAACTACAAAAGGTGACTAATATATCCTAATTTTGTGTAGAGTATAAAATTTCCACTTAGTAACATTTAAAAATTAAAGCGATTCTTATTTTCAAAGTTTGGTATCTTAGAAAGTATAATAATAAATAATAAATACAGGTCAGGCACACTTTAATACTTTCCAAAAACGTATATTTTTATTAAAATTATGACGTACCAAATCGAACATAACACGAATGACTGAACGGTTCTAAAGGTTCCTTGAAAGGTTCTAAATTGTCTGACTTTACTATACGGGGAATGCTGAAATTCAGTTACATTAGTTGTAGTACTTGATTCGTTGTAGTACTTTTGGGCAGTAAAGGATTTACGGGTACGTTTTTAAAACTTATTTAAAACTATGCATTTTTGGAAAGTAAATAAAATTTGTAATCCTAATCGTAATCTTAATAGTTTCCATACTTAC
Source organism: Flexamia atlantica (assembly GCA_035578135.1). Lineage (NCBI taxonomy): Eukaryota > Metazoa > Arthropoda > Insecta > Hemiptera > Cicadellidae > Flexamia > Flexamia atlantica. The sequence continues at coordinate 784,987 of JAQJVK010000032.1, forward strand.
TATGAAAATAAATAAATGATTTACTATGAAAATAAACATTGCTGCTGTTTAAATCAAAATCGTGTAAGTGATACTCCAGACCAACGTATAGTTTATTAGTCGTCAAGTATGAATCATTCTTAATCATTCTTTTTGAGACAGGTTTTCTTGGAGGACGTTACCCTGAATATGAGTGAAGGATGAGTGTGATGATCGTGATGATATAACCATGTGCTTCAAGAGTTTATGATAAACTTTATTTAACTTTAGCTATATCATTTATCATGTGATAAGAGACACAGCATTGCGATTGGATATCAAGTCGATCTAAGAGCTGCTAGACTTGTTTAATTTTTGAGAACGCAAGTTAGGAAATATACTGCTCCCTAAAAAGTAAATAACTACACATTATTTTTCATTGAAGTATTTTGACTGTAAGCATTTTTAACACATATATTAAATAGTGTCCTGATGATATTCGTTTCACTTTGCATTAAAACAAAGAGACCTGTGTTGGTTGCGCTATGTCGATGACACTTTACAGCCATTAGGCGAATAGTATGATACCCTTCCTCATTAAAAATTCAAGCCATGTTCACCTCAGATCTATAAATGTTCCTTCTTCTATTCAGATACTCCACGCACGGTGTGTTATCTTACATACCTACATCAATATAATTTTAGGGTTTCATTAACTACTACTTTCCTGTCGGAAAATACAAATTTTCAGATATTATCTAATAAGATATAATTTTTTATATTTACATCTATCTTTATAAACAAAATTAGAGTTTTGTCTGTACACTGCTTAGAATATGATATTGCTGGTTATTTTTGCGTTTTGAAGGTCAGAGAATCGGAATCAAGACTTATTTCAGTTTCTGTATGTCTGTTGGTATCGCTCACAGCAAGCTTCTAAAAAGCGAATTTTATTTGATTTCGACCCTACAGGGAATCTTATGAAGTTGTCATAGCAACCTAAATATTAAATCATGAATCCAAGGAAGTTTTCCTGTTTTTCTACGGGTGAAACCGTGTTGATCAGATGCTAGTTTAGATATAAATCAGTAAATCATTTTCTTAGTTGCCTTAAAACTGACCACTAGCATTAAAAAGGAATGTATTCAACGTAATAAAAACACTACACGCTTGAAATATATAAGTTTATAAAAACCTAAAATCAGTCTTAATATTTGGTAAATGAATAAATCTGAGATGCAACTCTGCCTGTCAATATTTGTGGTTCCCAGCTGGCTAAGTCTCGAGTCCGGGTTTAGTTAATGCCTCTGCGCACATGCTGCTCATTAGACTTGAGACTTACAAGTTTGTAATCGGTTTAAACTTAACCGACTGAACAAATCTCCGTGATCGGTTTTAATTTAAGTAAATATATATGTGGTTGCTTAATATATTACTGGTATATGCTACACTTCGTTTATTTGCCAATACAAATTATAGTTAAGACGTTATTGTTAAGGCAATACTTTTAAAAATAGCAAGTGATTAAAGTTTTGCTACGTTCAGAAATCGATTTTTTCTAAAACCTTTTTAGTCCAGGCAACGAAAGGCTATAAAGGGAATTGCATGGATCACAATTTTTGAATTTAACTTTGTTTGGACTAGTTAGGAGTGAAACATATCAAATGTCACCGCCCTTAGCCTTTGAGCCGGCTGGGCTGGAAGGGCCTAAAGGTACAATTTGTTGATTTTTCTTAAATATCTTGAAAACTATCAACTTTAAGTATTCCCTATTAAATTTGAAAATTAATGAAAATTGAGTTTACTTTAAGAAAAACATATAATATGTCTACTTTGGTCCAACCGTTTACAAGGTAAGCACTAATTTTATTAATATTTTTTTTTAAATATCCCGTTCATAACAAATACAAGAAAATTTGTGCGGAACTTAGATGCCCAATTGGGCAACAATTTTTCACCTAAAGGAAAATTCAGAAAATATTGTCAAAGTTTCCAGTAATTTGATACCTCAATCATAAAAATTGGTCTAAAATTAAGGCGTTGGCGAGCTCACAAAATACGTTATTTTTCAAGGAATTATTACAATTTGTTATAATTCCTTGAAAAATAACGTATTTTGTGAGCTCACCATTTTGTGAACGCCTAATTTTAAACCAATTTTTATGATTGAGGTGTCAAATTACGGGAAATTTTGTCAATATTTCCTGAATGCTGTTCATTTTCCTTTAGGTTAAAAATTCGTTTCCCAATTGGGCATCTATGTTACCCACAAATTTTCATGTATTTCTTATAGAAGGAATATATTTTTAAATATTAAATAAATTAGTGCTTACCTTGTAAACGGTGGGACCAAAGTAGACATATTGTATATTTTTCTTAATTTTCTTTAATTTTCAAATTTAATAGGGAATACTAAAGTTGATAGTTTTCAAGATATTTAGGAAAACCCAAAAAATTGTACCTTTAGGCCCTTCCAGCCCAGCCGGCTCAAGGGCTAAGGGCGGGGACTTTTCATATGTTTTACTCCTAACTAATCCAAACAAAGTTACAAAGTCAAAAATTTTAGTCCATGCAATTCCCTCTAAACCTCTTTTTGAGCATTCATTGCCTGGACTATTCGCACGAGTATAATATTTTAGGCCTATCTAATGGATAAGAGATTTTTTGCAGAGCGTGGCTCTCAATAAAACGAACACTATTTCATGAGTTCAAAAAGAAAATAGACAACAGGAACAGAGGATCAATCTTGTTAGGAAGTAGATTCATTAATATTATGGCTCCAAGCTATATCCTGCAGTCAACACTGTGTATGCTGCACCACTGCCGAAATTAATTTTGTGTAATCATACGAAAAATAGTTTCCTTTTTATTTGACTGCACAAAATACCACTACTCAATTAGAACGTTAAGGTAAAATCTATATATAAATTAAGCTAGAGTTTGATGGTATTTTACTTTTATTGATTGTTTTCCCACATAATAATTACGGGTAATGTTTTCTTGAATTGTAAAAGAATTATAAAATTAAACACAATCACAACTTCATCACATTTTACTTCATATTCCTCTCATACTTTCTTAGGGCTACATCTTAAAAACTTTCATTTTAAATTAAAGTCATGATGTTTCAAGGTTCATTTTACATTTCTGTCTTTACGAATATGAATTCAAAAGTCATACATAATACCTGTGCAATAGGGGTAAGATTAGGACAACCAGAAAGGTTTTAGAACGCATTATTTGATTTTCGTGAGTGTTTTATATGACTACGAGCATCAAATTTTATGTTTAAAGTAACATCTGGTTATGGTAGAATACTTGGTTAGGCCAAGCAATGCTATTCTATTCTAAATAAATTATCAAAATGAAGCAGGTTAGAGCTACCTCAGATAGTTAAGAGTCTTAAGTTTAAATATGTACTGGAAAATATCTGAACTAATCTTTATCATTTCTTTTTCTGCTATAATCGTTGTTGAAATAAATTGTATACCAGATATTATTGCCGTCCTGTTATGTTCGGGGGATAACATTTGTTAATAATATAAAAGTCTTTTTTTAATTTAGTTAATGAGAACTTTTATCACCAACAATTGTTTGTAGTTTTGTATTGAAGTTTTATTTTTATATGATGTTATAGTAAATGTGGTTAGATTTTTGAATCGTTAATAAGAACCACAATGGATAAGGAAAAAGAAAAAGAAACAAAACAAATGTGCATTCAAAGAGTATGTATCTTATTATTATAAAACTACGAACATGCAAAAACATAAATATTTTATGTCTACTTCAATATCTGTATGTAAAAGCATTTTCTTGTTGCAAGAATTTATTTGCCTCACAACGATATAACAAATATGTTTAGTGTAATACAGACTGAAAGATTGTTGTTTATGTATTATCCGAAAATTTAATCGTATCTTTTAAATTGTTTAGAACTGTTGTGTTTCATTTTTTACGAACTGCTTACACATTATAATGGAGAGCGTCCAAATAGGGGCATCTAATTTCCGTTAAGTTTTTTATGACATTTTTTCTAATGCCTAACTCAAGGGCGTGTCTTCGAACTCAAATTTTAGGTAACCAATAAATTGCAATTTAATTTCTAGGTCAATATTTGAGTTCCAATAAAAAAAAGATTAATGTTCAATATATCACGATCACAACAAATGTGACAAAGCTGGAATTGCATATGGATTAATGATTTACATTCAATTGATTTTATAAAGGTGACTGTAAATGAAATAATATAAACTCATAACGTCTGTAACTAATTAATGTAATCACTTTATAGTTCCTATGATATATCTGTCTACGTAACCTCTGATTTTACACAATCAATGCCACGTTAAGGTTTGAAGTCTCGAAAGACAGGTTAAATCTCTTCTGTCAGTTAGGAAGTTCCCTTATAATCTCTTCCCCGTCATCCTTCCATAATATCATCCCTACGTCTAATCCCCCTATAATCTCTAGGCCTATTAGGTAATGTCGAAAATGGATCATACCTAATCGAAGATCCTAACATATTGCATATGATACTTGATCTCAAACATTACCAATTTTTGAAATTTTGTTAAAACAAGGAAAATGTAGACCAACAATTTGCACTAGGAAATTCTAGATTGTATTTGTCAAGTTTTTTGTCGATCTAATTATTTAAAATGGCGAGGTTTATAAAAAGATTGAATTCTAATAGTTACTGCTACGTGATAAAAATAATTAAAACCAACCCAATAACAGGACTATAATGATTAATCAAACAAATAGTATAAATAATCAAATTAAGATCAAATATTTCTTTCATAAAAGAATAGACAAGATACAATTGTAGTGTCTCATGTTGATAAGAATTACTAAAAGATATTTCCTAATAATCTTTTCCTTTCTGCTCAACCGTTAAATTGATAAACCCCTCCATTGGACCGGAAAGCAACACGTTTGGTCAACAGACTATAATCTACAGTAGAATTATTTTGACTTAGGTACACGTAACTCAGGTGTTATGCGTGTCGTATGGTGAGTTGTAGTAAATAATTCAACTAAGCTGCGGTTACTGTGTAATTGTTTGTAAAGTTGAGTAATACTACTCAAAATTGTAATCAGGATTACACCTCGTTTAATGGAGAAAAAACCTTTGTGGTTTTTTAGTAAGCTTGTTGTTTCACGCCCAAGTTGTATATAAAAGGGGATATTAATTTAACTTTCAACAAGTAATTTATTTTTATGCAAAATAGAATATAATGACCGTTGATAATGTAATGTGTAATGTGACTGTTTTTAACCCTTGGTTATAATTTTAACAAATATAAATTTCTCTGGGACTGATTATGATCAATGTCTGATTATTATCATTTATTAAAGATGCTTCATGTACGTTAGGAGCTTTATGTATGCAGGTCGTTTTCTATCTTGTCCTAATTCAAAATGATGGCCATCCTTAGTCTTTAAAGTTTAGGCCTAAAATCTCAGAAATAAAAATCTTACGAGCAATTGTCACGAGTCCATAAAGATCCGTAGTTTAATTTACCATATGTACTTTTATTAAGATTAGGACACAGAATTTTCTAAGATTTAACTACGGTTACTTCATTTAAAAATGATGCCCAAAATTTGCCGTCATAAATAAAAAAATGGCTCCGTTATTAGTGTTACAATGCTAATTCAACTATACGTTATTGTAAACAGAATAGAATTTTCCTTTCTTATATTTCAATACTATTTCTTGTATTTCCTTTTAGATATTAAGCTTTGAAAATTAAATGACCACCATTTTGAATCGCTTTAAAATTGATACTTTTTGCCAAAAGGGATACTTCTATACGTATAGTTTATGTACTAAGTTTGACCTTACAAGCAGTTAAATTGATTCCAAATCGTTTGAAAAATACACAGATATTGTCAATGTAAAATATTCAAGGTTTAATAAAACCTTCTGAAATTTCTTAAGAATAACTCGATGACACTGGAAATAGAAATTCTTTAAGTATAGACCTAACCTTGAAATGTTATATCAAGGAAATTGTTGTATCGTTGTCCTTTATATCGAGGTCATACTGGATGTACGATCTCGCATTCAATGAAGGATATTTATTTTTGAGTTAACGAAAACTGTGCGTGCTCAATAGTTTTATTTTTAACTAGTGTTATTCAATAAAGGAAGAGGTATACTCACTTTCAAAAACGAAACTGTAATAATCTAATAAGAACAGTGTTTATGTTTTCTTGATAGCACAATTGTTTATAAGTCGCATCTAAGGATTTCCTTCATATTCTCTCAACTCATTTTTGGCTCAAAATTTAGTTACATGTGTAACACGTTGAGAGTAAAAATATACTAAAGGAAAAATATATGAATTAAAAATAACCAATGAATGTTTTGAGTAAAACGAATTTATAGATCAAGTCAAAGTGGTGGCGCAGTCCAGCCTTAAGACTAATGTTAAATTTAGCTTTGGGTTTACGGATGGCTTACCATATTGTTTAATTACGGAACGCTTTTCTCGCAAAAGAGAATTTTCACTCCTTATAACTTGCTCGAGTACACGACCTGCGGAAATTGTTACCTGAGCAGCGCTACACATACTCAGGATTTAAATTAACCGGACGGTAGACATCGGATGATTTGGACATTTCAGTTTGTGGGCCTGAACGCACTTTTGTTTACAAAAACGAATAGATAAAAAAGAATTGACTGAAGAACAGTACCTTTGGTCCAAGTTATTGTTGGTGAAGCACCTGGAGAACCTCGACGACGTGGCTGGCAGCAGTTGGGGCTGTAAGGGCCTCACTGCCAAGGGGAGAAGGCGCCTTCTGTGGGCCAGGACCAGGGCTGGGGGCGGAGGTGCGCAGAGCAGAGTCGGCGGCGGTGGCGGATGTGGAGTTGTAGACGTGGTGACGGTAGGCCTACACTACACGCGCACTTTGTTCAATTAGCACTTTCACTATGAGAATTAATTGTATTTATGAATATACTTGATTAAAGCTATTATTTTATAGAAACAAGAGTTGTCACATATTTAATTGTGGAAAGTCCACGAGAGTTAACCGAGCGACGCGACGCGGGAGTTCGACATGAAGGTCAGTTCAGAACTAAAGAAAAATTATATTTTAAACATGTGAGCGTCTTTTACCCCTACTCCAAATCTGAACGGACCAATAGCAAGCAAGCAACGTTACAGCGGGAAAAATCCGATTTTAAAATAAAAGTCTTTCGGTTATCTGCCGTCTATTCTTCGAACAATACGATATTTCAAAGAGATATTGTCCACATGTCATTTGACCATTTGATACACGAACCATATTTTTGTATAATGTCAATCACGTATTTCCACATTTTTTAGGTGAAATTTTGTCCATAGAGGTAAAAAGTGGCAAAATATTAAAATATCAAAACAGGCAAGGTTGTTTTGGTGCGACTTCTGTTTTAGAAGAAGTAATTATTTGAAGACATTTCAACCACGAAAATGAACAAAATAGTTGTTTAAAGGAGACGTGATCTTTTGGGAAAGTAAGTGAAGGAAAACTATTGATTTGAACCACTCAAACCTCTCAGGTTTCCAGTACTATGAGGTCATATCAGTATTTTTGACCAAACATATTGAAATAAAATGATATGTTTTATTAGCAATCATATGATTTTAATTTCATATTTTCATGAAAATGAAGTATAAAAAAATTCTGATATTATAAATATACTTAGGCTCTATTTTAATTGTATTAAGGTAATTTTTACGTTCCGCCAAGTACGTTTGGCAACACTGTCGGCTTATCGTATCACAACACTCGACAGTTGCACAGTCAGTCATCAGTGAGTCAGCTGTTTGTCGGTGATTCATTGGAGGGTCGCATCGCACAACGCATAGTTCGTTTACAGCTGGCATGGATGGATAGACCGACGCGGACGACGGCTTCTTCCCAATATTCCCGAAGTTCGCATTTAGACCCGTCACCTTTTAGGGCGCCCTCTTTTATATACGGGTGAGTGGTGTTTTATGATTTATCTTATATGTTTTATTCTGATTATGATTACTGATGTGTAGTGCTTGATTATTTAATAACGAAATTCTCATGAACCTTTATTGTTGAAAAGTGTAAACGTGATTATTTCGATTGCATTGCCTTAATCAATATCCATGTTTTCGTTGTAGAGAAATAAATCTGTTTTAAAACTATGAATCAAAATTACCAAGTTCAAAAAAGTTTTAATTCTGTCTTTGTTATTTTGTTTGCACTTGAAATATGTTCTACTTTAAATCTTTTATAACTCTCAATGATCAATTTCTAAAGAACAGTTTGGAGCAGTGTCTATCATTTCTGTTTCTTATGATTAAATTAGTCGTATTTCTGTCAAAAGTTATTTTGTTCATATCATCGTTGAATCAAACTTCTGAATCATCTCTGTACTGAAAAAATAACGACTTCGTAAAAATATTTTGAATATTTGTTGATAGTTAAAATACTTGTTTTCATGTTCCCTAAACCCAAAAAAGTGGTTTTCGGAGTGTCATGTGACCGTCCGTATGGATGGATTTACGCGTGGGTCGAGAGCTAGCGACGATAACACTGGTATGATTTTCATAAAATTCGGCTTGCTGACCTAACTCATTTATATCTTTAAGTATATTTAAGTTTTTCTAATTTATTCTTTTAAGAGAATTGAACGCATAAAACTCATATAGAAAGACAAACACCCGAATTTATCGAAAATGATTCTACCGAATTTTGTACACGTTTAATGGTTTCATGCTTAAAATGCCAATACAATTATACTACCCGCTTTTCTGTAAACAAATTCAGTTTAAAATTGTATAGTGATTTTTGAGTAAACAATATTTTTTCTTATTTCCTTAATAATCATAACTTTTTATAAATATCTACTTCAACCGTTTAATTTGCCAAAAAAAGACAGGAATTAATTCGGTAATTTTCATTGTTAGCTCACGCCAACCCGTTGTGAAGAAAATTTTATCTTTCGTTTGGCGATAAACACAGTCCATAGTCTATATGTCATGTATTTTTGTTTGAAATAAGATAATTGAATATCTTATTTATTTCTAATTTCATCTTTATGAGCCCTTTAATAATCTGGTTAAGATATATTGCATATTATATTAATCTTAGCTCCCATTAACTTTCTCCCCCCTATACATAGTATTTGGAGAAACTATTGTTTTTATCAAAATTTTCTTATTTGAGTTGTTAGTGGATATATTCGTTTTAGTGCTCCCTGATTCCAAAAAAGTGGTTTTCGGAGTGGTATCTGTCTGTCTGTCCGTCCGTCCGTCCGTCCGTCCGTCCGCGCGCGCGCGCGCGCGCGTGTGTGTGTGTGTGCGTGCGCGTGTGTGCGTGTGTGTGTGCGCGTGCGTGCGTGCGTGTGTGTGTGTGTGTGTGTGTGTGTGTGTGTGTGTGTGTGTGTGTGTGTGTGTGTGTGTGTGTGTGTGTGTGGTGTGTGTGTGTGTGTGTTTGTGTGTGTGTGTGTGTGTGTGTGTGTGTGTGTGTGTGTGTGTATGTATACAAAGCTAGAGACGACACCAGTGGTCCAGTTTTCATGAAATTTGGTGTGTAGGTATAAAGCCGTAATATCTCCAGGCTTTTTTATGATTTTTTTTAATTTTTGATTTTTAAGGGTAGGCTATTTACCCCATAGAAACCCATAAAAATGAAAAAATCCAGATTTCCCAAAAACGGTTATTTTAGTAGAAATTTCATAGTTCTTAGTGCTTAAGATGACGGATAAAATGACACCACTCGCATGTCTGTAAAATTCAGGTAGAAGTTATGGGGGATTAAGTGTTAAAAAAACTCATATTTTTCAAATTTCACAAAATCTGTAACTTCTAAGGAAAATATACTTGCAACATTAAATTTAACTTGAAAAACTAAATGATCAAGTATTTTAAATTATTAGTCTACGTCAACTGGTTGCGGAGATAATTGATATTTTAGTTCGGCGATAAACGTAGTACGTTGTCCAATGTTATTCTTATGACAAATAGTTAAAAACCGATATCTCCGTTATTTACAGACCGATTTTGATAAAATTTGATATATATTTGTGTGATAATTAGTTGTTAATTTGTTTTATATCACTATAAAAGTTTTCTAATTTTAAATGACTAAGGAAGACAGTATGTGTCAGTTTCCCGATACCATTTATTTACATTTCTGTAACATACTTATGAAAAATAAATAGAACTCTGTAGCTTCATTATTTATAAATATCTTGGTTTGACTTTTCTTAGTTGGGTTCTGGTGTTTATTGATTTAATAAACCTAATTTCAAAATACCTGCACCAGGAGCAACAAACCTGCCTTTTCATTCCTGATATTATTCTTATGGGGAAAAAGAAGAATTCCATACATTGCGATGATAAGTTGAAATATGTTTTGAGAGTTTGAAATCCGCTGAGTTAAGAGATCTATTGCAGTAGGTCTATTAAATATTTAAATAATTTAAGAGTAGCTATCCCCCAAAAAACCTTTAAAATTTTATGTTTTTGATGGTGGCCTATATCGTGTACTTAAAAATTTGGTTGCTTACAATCCTTTAATTTGCCTTTAGTTTTATTCAGTTCTTTTTGGAAAATGTTACCACCCACGTAGTTAAAGATTCAGGTAAAAAATTATTAGACAAAAAATATAAATGAGGGAGGTGCTTGTGTATTTTTGTGTAAGATTGCTTTTACCGTTTATTTGATCAGTGAAAAACACTCATATAGATAAACACATTATCGAGTGATGCACAGTATCTTATCTACAGCTCTTGTTACTCTTGTCCATTTGACAAATCCATTTCATCTGGATTCCAATTCGTACTACAGTATTTCATCAATTCCTCTCCTTCAAGGTATATGAGTTATATTGGCTAATTTGCAACTTAAAAACACACTAAAAACTTTAAATTACTTTTCCTTTTGTGAATTTGATATTACTTAAACTTGTACTTGTTTTGTATAAAAAATACCTGTGTATGTACATTTTCCAGGCCATAACATGGAAACCCTACCGTATTTACCGTTGGAGAAGATCGTCCAGCAGTTGACCCCACAAGACCTGGCTCGCTGCAGCGCCGTCTGCCGAGCGTGGCGCGAGGCGTTCAACCAGGACTGGCTGTGGCAGCCGCACTGCGACCCTGAGCTGGAGGAGCCTCTCCGGACCGTCCCCAGCGTCGCCACACCCACGTTTGTGACTCCGGAAGTGGAGAACCCGACCTTGTCCCCGATATGTCGCTGGAGACTGGCGTTCATGAGGGAGACCCACTTGTGGAACAACTGGAGAAAAGAGAATTTTTTAAATAAAATTAATGAAAGTACGATCGAGTTAAAAAATAATAATAAAGATATTGAGGACATGGGAATTGACCATCGACTCTGCGAAGAGATTGAATGCAAAAACTATCGAGGTATTAAAGACATTAAGTTTTTAACGGACACACTGCTCGTTGTCTTTCTTGGCAGCTACATTGAAATTTTGGATCTCAGTGTAAAACCAGTAGCTTGTGTAGCTGTAACTACCGCATCAAGCGTAAGGAATCATGATAGATGCAGTGTTGTAGGAACCTCCATGCTACTCGTGGAAAAGGGTAGTTCAGTCGATGTGTATAATGTTGACTTGTCGGACAAACTAATCACTTTGAATCATTGTATTGATTTAGTTGAAACTGGGGAATTTGTTCACTTTCGTAAGCGTCTAGTCAAAGAACAATTATATATTTTCGGTGATGAGCAGACATCAAATATGACATCATTTGAGCTGAATACTGGTTTGGTATTAAAGACTGTACCTTTCCCAGCAAAGGAGAATCCCAGTGCAAGAGTTAAATTTTATGAAATACAAGGCTCTTCAACCAGTGATTTCGTGGTTGTCACTTCTTTGATGATGTATAAATATGGTGACCATGAGGAAGATTATGTAATGCGGTATAAGTACCACATTTACAGCATATTACAGCTTGCTTTCCTATATGATGTAAAAATTAATTTTCAACCACTTTATTCTGATAGACCTCTTCAAGTAACGCTTCACTGTCATTGGTTGGCTTATCAAGAGTTCAGATCTTTTACTGTCTACAATATTCAAACAAGAGATGTTCTTCTCTTGGACGGGTTTATTGAAGACCGTACTGTTGAGGGTTTCCAATTGTGGGACAATAGCTTTATATTATTTGGTAGGAGTACATTGTGGGAGAAAACATGGATACAAAAGTATTCTCCTGAGAAAAACACTTGGGAGACTGTTTATGAAATTGAAGATGTAGAAGGTATTACCATAGAAAACTTAATACGTAATAAAGCCTTACTAGTAATGCACTTCCAACACGAAAGACAATCAAGGTGTTACTTGTGGAACAGTTCAGGTGAAAATGTGAAGAAGATGAAGTTACACTTGGATGGGTGCATGTATTATCCATCTCTCTATCGCAATATTTACGTCAATCAATCTTTCACAAAAATAATCAGTCATAGGATTTCGGAGGACTTTTACTATGTCCATCAGCTATGGTGAACAACCTAATAGTGTAGAGTTGCGTTCAATTGGATCAGTAGATGTAACATTTTGAAATATTTCATGATAAAATATTAATTATTGTAGGCAACAGCATTTTTTGTAAATTTTCTTACACTTAACAATGACTAATGTAAGAGTTTCAAGTGCATTTCATAAAAAGTTCATGTTTTAAGCAAATACATGGTATTGATTGAAAAAAATATCATTGCACGCTGCCGGTCAAACATTTTATCAATAAAACATTTTATCATTTGTTCTTCTTCTCGAGGTTGTGTTATTGATCTAAAAATAACAATAATTAATTCAATCTAAAAGCACTCTTTGGAATTCTCAAGACGTTTTCCACGCAGGGAGTACTAGAGACCAAAGTCATGAAAATGAGTTGGAGAATATTAATTTCGATTTTTAAATCCATGGAGAAAATCTTTAATTTCTCTCAGTCACTAAGGGAGAAAAAAATCTAAGTTCCTCAGCACAAGTGTTTGTATATGCGGGCTCAGAGAAAGAATATGACATTCAGTGATGTTGGGAAGATGGCTTCTTGGGATGGATCTGACGAAGTTGCCAAGCGAATATTCTTTTAGAAGCTTTTTACTGTTCTTTTTAGCTTTTTAGCTATTTGCTGGTATAAAAAAATCAAGAATACTTTCTCTTCACCATAATTTTTTTAATTCGTCTCTGTTATAGTGATTGTTATAACATGTTAGAAACAGGTTGCAAGCTAAGAGATCCTAGTATTAGGAACCATAAAGCGTATTCAACAAATTACTACATTTGCAGACATAATTTCTATATTTATAATAAATCCCCCCTCGCAGCAAACCTGCTTACACAGCACATTTCCAAATTAAAAAAAAATATACTAAATAATCAATTATTACTAAAAAATATAAATAAGTGAAATATGTAGGCCTATTCATAAAAATAAAAGTTTTACATAGTCTCTGCCAAAATATTGTTAAATAGGAAATATTAACAAAGATTTCTTTAAAAAAATGGGCTAGATTGACAACTCATTTAATTTCAAATAAGATTCTTTTGACAAGTCATTTAATTCTCTGCGGGATCTCTTGAAATTCAGTACAAAGTGAATAAGAAATTCTGCATTCTGCTGCACTGATACTAATATACATGGCAGAAAAAATGCGAAGTTGAAACATGTAGGAGACCAATGGACTTAGAGAAATGATTTAGAATACTAAATTGTTTTTTTCGAGCAAAATCCAATGGGGAAAACGATCATTTTATTACTTTTATTTTTTTACCTGAAAACCCATTTATGGGAGGGGGGGGGGGTAAAAAGGAGCCTTTACCCCACTTTGGATATGTCGATCTGGCTGGTTTACAAACTCTTCCAAGATAACCTAGTTTTACTTGTCTGTACTACATTTTGTTACGATCGGACGGTTTTCGAGCGTTATCGTGCCTAAAGACACTCAAAAAGATAAAACTCTATTTCCCATATAAGCCCATAATAAATGTTTTCAAATCGTGATTTGTACAGGTAAAAATGCGTTTCCTAAATAAAATCACTTCATATCCAGAAAATGCTTTTATTTTAAATAATATTTATACATGATCAAGCTATTAAGTAGTATAAATATTAATATGATTGTTGAGGTTACCCTGAACTGATATTTTTTTGCCATTCTGTTAAAACGACGGTAATAGCTTATTCCAGGGGAAATCCGCTAAAACTCAAATCCAAGTATATTGCACTAACTAAATCTAATGTGTAAGTCCGCACAGTCTGTTGCAGTCTCTCCTATGTGCAAATAAAGTATGTAATGAATTACTTATAAATATATCCTTAAATTTAATTTTGCAGACAAAAGACAATAAAAAGACCTATAGGTTGCAGTAGACCTGTATACTTTACTCAGAGAATTAAAAATTATTGATTAAGTAGTTCAGGATGGAGCCTCGAATTAATCAGATTTTACTTTAAGCGAAATTCCCCCTATAGGGAAAAAGCTATAACCGTAGGCGGCATAGTAAGACTTAAGCACGGGACCATCATAACTTTTCATTTTCATGTCCCTATTGCCCAAAAACACCGTTCGTTCATTTACATACATATATATTATTACTTATCCGTAGTCACGATAACTTTCGTAAAAAAAGGTCCGATCAAAATGAAATTTGGCACATACATTTAGAGCAACAAAAACCAGCATGATTGGTAAGGAGGGTCTTTTAATAATTTTTTTAAAGATTTAATACCTTTGTTATTAACTGTACGTAAAAAAAATTAACAATTTAGCATTTCTAATTATTATTCACGTCAATCCGTTGACGTGAATAATAATTAACATTAACTGACGTGAATGTTATTAACTGTATGTAAAAAAATTACAATTTAGCATTTCTAATTTCACCTCAATCCGTTGCTTAGATATTGGATGTGCTAAACATATAACGTTGTCTGATATAGCTTTAGCGAATTTCCTTAAAGGAATAAGCTATTACCATAGGTCTCATACCATAGGTACCATAGGTGGGAGGTAGGATCTAAGCCCGAGACCACGTTAACTTTTCATTTTAGGGCCCCCAGAAGCAAAAAACACGACTCATTCGATTTTTTATATATATCTACATATCACTAGTATTATTAATAGTAGGCATGCTTCTGCTTTCTTTTTTAAATACTGCAGTTCGCGGTAATTCGGTGGCGCCTTCAGAACCCGCGACGCAATAACTGTGCAGTTCTGTTTAACTCGGGGTATCCTAGTGGAAGGAGCTCCATAAATTCCACAAGTTGACAGATGATCATGGCCAGGGTTTTTTTATGGGTTTAGTAGCAAATTATACAAAACTGTCATGATAAGATGAACAGAAACACATTATTGTACTTTAATCAAAAGAAGTTTATAGTCTACCAAATCCAAGGTCTAGATAATCCACTTTTTGCTGACCGCTTCTAGTTATAAAATCTGAGTGAAAAAATGATTAGAAATAGAAATCAAATATGAAACGATTAATATAAAATCGATGTCAAATCATTCCAAGCTTCTATTTTATCAAGCAAGAAATGTTACTCCCATTATATTTTAGTACTAGAGTATGAGCCTTGCGCAGTTATATTTCATGTTTACCAGTATATATATATAATTATAATAAAAATTATTTTATTGGATTTCAACCAGCAGGCGATTTTTTGTTTACTCTAATTATGACTCTAAATTTCATCCCTTAGCATTACTAAAATATACATATTTCATAGATATTTGTTGTGCAAATTCCAATACTTTCGAAGAAGAAACTATGCGGATTACAACACAATAAAGAATAATTTTATTTTGTAAATATTATAATAATTTGGTCACCCTCTATTTTCCGAGGTAGCGATTAGACGCCACCGCACACGACAGATTACCACCTTGCACGACCGCGTCAAGTCGCCACCCCGACAACTCGCCACCCTCTCTACTCCGAGGTGACGATTTGACGCCACCGCACCCGACAGATCGCCACCTATCATGACCGTGTCAAGTAACCACCCCGTCTGATCTTTACCTCTTTAGAGGTGGCGATCTGACGGGGTGGCTACTTGTCGGGGTGGCACCTAGACGCGTTTCCCTCATGCCCTATCCTAGGAATAGAAACAAGGAGCATCATTCTTCACCAGACTGTACTTTGACCCGCTGCCTCATGACAGAACGCCATGCGTCTTGTCTAGAAGTGTTTGAGGTCTTGTCTTGTCGCCAAAATTTGCGCTGATGAGCTGTATGCTCATATCGCCGTTTGGAACTTCAAAAGAAAATCCATGACAGAGAATAGACTAATTTAAAATAGTTCTGAAGGATACATAAAAGAAAATACTGAGATTAGTAAAAAAAGTACTAAAGGATTTTTGATTAATTTAGTGTTATATTAAATCGAGGAACTGAATTTTGACAATTATTAGTTGAAACATGTAAAGGAGAAGTTGGGAAACCTATGGAACTATTGATATGAGTATCTTGACATTACAGTATTCAATGTATTGACGAATGCACGCTAGATGAATAAAAAATTATTGTCTATTGAATATTGCTTTAATTTCACTATCGTATTAAGAAATCTATAAAATCAACAATGTAAGTTTTTGTTATAGAAAACAAAAAATAATAAATTGAAAATCTATATATATATAAGCCAAAACCCATTGACTGACTGACTGACTGACTGACTGACTGATCACAGTTTCTCAAAAACTATAAGAGTTAGAACAATGAAACTTGGTACAAATATTCTTTACAGGCTCTAGATGCGTACTAAGAAAGGATTTTGCTATATTTTCTCTCAAAGGGCTTGAATGTGGTATATTATGAAATTCAAAATGGCGGCCATTTTTAGCTTTCATAGCTTATTTTCTCATAAACTACAAGGATTTGGGCCATGAAACTTGACACAAATGTTCTTTATAGGCACTAGATGCGAAAAACGAAAAGGTTTTTAAAATTTTCTCTCTCTGGTGGCTAAACTAGAGTTTATTATAAAATTCAAAATGGCGGCTATTTCAGTTTTAGCGAATTTCCCCTACAGGGAAGAAGCTATTACCGTAGGTCTCATGGTAAGACCTAAGCTCGGGACCATTATAACTTTTCGTTTTGGGGCCCCCAGAAGCAAAAAACACTATTCGTTCGAATTTTTATATATATATATATATATATATATATATATATATATATATATATATATATATATAGAGATATATATATATATCTATGTGTCTGTTAGCACGATAGCGGCCGCAAAAATGGTCCGATCTTTATGAAATTTGGTACGGACATGTAAAGTGGTAATCAATTGGACGAGTTCGTGAACCAGCCCGATCGGACCACCGGAAGGGGGGGTAAAGGGGGATAAACCCCCCCAAAAAAGGGTTTTTTGAGTTTTTTACATAGAAAAATAAAATTTATCAAATTTTTGTGGGCACCATTGAATTCAGCTCAAAAAAACAAATAATTTAGTATTTTGAATCACTGCTCTATGCCCATTGGTTACCGAGATATTGAAAGTGGTAAACACAGTACGTTGTCCCAATAACCTTATGGGAAATAACTAAAATTCTATATCTCACTTATTTCTCAACATATCTCAATAAAACTAGGTAAATAGCTTCTTATAGTTCAGATCTACTAAATATTGAATTAAAACCACCCATCAGTTTTAATATACCTGTAGCAGCAAACCTGCATACTCATTTCCCATGTTATTCTTATGGAGCTTAACAAAACATGTGAAATCTTGCTATGTTTGCTTGAAATACGTTGTTTTGCATTTGAAATTCGCTGAGTATGCAGGTCTGCTGCAACGGGGGTATTTAAAACTATGGATGAAAGGCCTATACAATATTTTCAGGGGATAGAAAAAGTACGACATTTCATTTCATTTCGAGTATATGTTGGCTATATCCACTAGAAACGGAGATCCAAAATTAAAATTAACTAGGTGATGAAGATTTAAATTACAAAAATATACAATTACAACAATAATTTTGCCTTACCGATAGGTTCAATGTGATCTTCAATGTGATTGAGAAAGGTTTGGCCAAAAGGTTTGAGAAATATGTTTTTGGCCAAGGCACTTAGGCCTACCTACTTTTTTACAGTTTTCGGCCTATTTTCAAAAACGTACTAAATTCATATCGATGTTAACTCGAAAAGCCGCCTCTGGCGTAATTTTTGTTTTATATCCCGGTTTATTTCTCATTCTCTGCATTGGCAAATGGGAGAAAGCTAATTCATACTATTTATTAATCATGAGGGAAATTTTTAGAGGAAACGTTGCACCAGTCGTTCTCACTTCAATCTTGGGTGGAATTAATAGCTGAACTTTAGGGTGTAATTGTGGGCCATGAGTTGATTAAAAATTAGTCATTTTTTCAGCGGGCGAAGCTGCGGGTATATCTGCTAGTAAAAAGTATAATTTAACTAGTCTTAAATATGACTTGCTCATATTTAACTATGTTAAATATGAGCAAATTTGTTATTTTACTTAGTAAATGATTTCACATTTTAAAATCTAGAAATTATTTTTTTAAATACAAATTTGTACATGTGAAGTATACTAGAAAATACCAAACGAATTTTATGCTTAGTTCAACAATTGTTTGCTCAGCTGAGTGCAATTATTATGGAACGTTAATAATACGGCAGAGTCGTGTTCTATGAACCATCAACTTACCTTTTACATTTTCTTATTCACTGTTATTAAAGAAATTGTTTTAAATAAGGCTTTTGAAAACGCTTGCTCTCGCATATCCAAAATGCAAAATAATAATCCAAAACCCATGATCCAAAATCCAAAATTTTGCTCTCAAATGCAGTAGTTCCCAAATCTTTTCTGGGTACTTACAACCACCTGCAACATTTTATTCGACCCACTAATTATGAAATTTTATGGTTTACATCAATATGTAACGGTCAATAAAAACTTATATAATAATGTTTTTGCAATTTTTTCTATGTGTTTACAAAATACTTATGCTCATAGTTAAATACTTGAAAAAAAAATAAAATGGAATACTTTACTCTGTATTTTCAGTGGACTATTTTCCACAAAAATTCTAATATACCTTTATAAGCCTACTCCTTCTTAATTGAAAAACATTTGTCATCATTTTGAATAACCATAATAGTTTCCCACTGACAGGGCCTGATTAAGAGGTATGGCGCCCCTAGGCTTTAGTTGATTTGGCGCCCCATCCCCTTCACCCCCCTCTGCCCCTATATATTGCCAGATGTATCGTACGTACAATGAAATTACGAATTTAATTCCTCCAGAACTATTAGTTTAAAAAGTACACTTAACCTAGAAAATAAACTATGATCAGTGTCAAAAATCATCACAAATATAATAAATAAGTCTGTTCTTATCAGTTATATGTTCAAGGACAAGTCACCGCTGCCTATGACACTTATTCAACTGACACTCTCGCAACTTACACCCCTACTGCTCTTCTTTTCTACTTTTGACTTCTGCCACATCTGACTCAGATATCGATTCATCGTAACAGTCTTCATTAGTCTTTTAAGAGTACTATTTCATTCTTAGTTACATACATTTTATCAGTATTTCAAACTTACTTTCAGCTTACTATAATATTTTACCAGAACCAACTGGAGGATATGAACAAAGACACTCACATCCCGGCCTCACATTATGCTAAGGCTGGGAGTATCTTTATTTCATTACGTTATTTTTTTACACTTTCCTAATATCGTTGTTTTCGTATATGGCAACTGATGAGGCCCTCATACTCATAATGTAATTTTTTCCCACTGAAAAGTTATTTTATTGAGTTATTAGTTTTTTTCTGGCCAGGTATCCTGCATAGAACACGTTTTTCAGTCAGAAATAAGTTATTTCCAGACTGAAGAAAATCCTCGGAGCCGCAATTGAGATAATTGTGCAATCAAGCAAGCAATAAAGCAAACATTGTTCAGTAAGACTATAGGATGTATCTTTATGTTTGATAAAATCATGCTAAGCAGGTCGCATTTACGCAAAAGAGGGCACGGGACATTAGTTTTATTTTTTAAATTAATTTTAAATTATAAAAACAATATTTATTTTCCATCCTGTGGCGCCCCTGGGGCTAGCGCCCTAGGCTACAGCCTAGTCAGCCTAGTGGTTAATCAGGCCCTGCCCACTGATCATTAGTAGTAACCTTTCTATTGGCTTTATATAGTTCTTGGTTTGTTTCGAAGTTTCAAAAATGTAACAAAAGTTAACAAGTTAGCGCCAAAACACAAGAGGTCAATCGTTATATTTGTTTATTGTAAATTAAATCATTTAAAGTTATCATTTTTTAATTGAAAATTTAAATTGTTAACCAGACCCTATCCTGTCCGAGTTCCCCTTTTGGCAAGAAGTAATTAAAAGTACTTCGTTCAGTCAAATACCCATACGAAAATGTTCACGATATAAAACTAGCTCTCATGATATTGTGTTAAAGGAACATCTCTATTATTTTTAGCAGGCTACTAAGAAATAGGGATTTTTTTAGCTAAGCAAGTAACTAAATGTGAAATATAATAGTAGTTTATGCAACAATTGTATTATGAATGTCTTTAAGCCACGAGTGAGATGGTTCTAAATATCTCACGAGTAAATATCTGCAACTAGAAGGCAAGTAGTGGGAATAGAAGAAAGAGACGGCACTTAACCCACAATTGGAAAAAGAAATGGCCCAAAATTTTAAAGATTTCGGTCAAATGAGTAGATTTTGGTCAAAGATTTCGGCCAAAATAGGGGTAAAATGAGAAAAAACGCCAAAATAGCCCAAAATTGTAAAATATTTTGCTCAAATCGGTTCTGCACCGGCGGGATCAGTTTTTGCGCCAACTTTGCAAAACTGACCGGTGTAAAACTAAACCCGACCTGTACTCTTACTGCATATGTTTTTTGTATATGTAATCACTAACTTACTGTAGTTACTTAATTATATAATCACTAACTTTTCGTATATGTATCGAGACTAACTGGGTGGATTAGCCAGTAATTGAGCCAGTACTGTAGCTGTCAGCCTAGCTGGATCATTTTTTGTACCAACTTTCTGCAACTGCCCTTGGACTTGCCTATTATTTGGGTACGTGAGTACATTTGTAAATAGCATATGTTATTCTTAACCCTGCAGTATATTTTTAAATATAAATTTATAAAATTGTCCAAAAAAATTAACTTTGGTCTTTACTGTCCGATTTGTCTAATATTTGGATATGTTGTTAAGTTAAGCAAGTGAACTTGTAAATTAATTCTATTTACCCTATAACTTTTAAAATATAAAATTAAATAATTAGGTAAAAATGCTAACATTTGTCTTTGTTAACAGATTTGTCTAATATTTGGATATGTTGTTAAGTTAAGCAAGTGAACTTGTAAATAGTATAAATTAATTCTATTTACCCTATAACTTTTAAAATATAAAATTACATAATAGGTAAAAATGCTAACATTTGTCTTTGTTAATAGATTTGTATAATATTTGGGTATGTTGTTAATCTAGACAAGTGCATGTATAAATGATATATATTATTTTTATCTAGCTCGTATATTTTTAAATTTAAAATTATAAAATAGGCCAAAAATATCAACTTTACTATTTATTTTCTGATTTGTCTAATATTTGGGTATGTTGTTAACTTAAGCTAATTTATTTGTAAATGATATATTTTAATCCTATTTACTCTGTATATTTTAAAATATAAAATTACAAAAATATGTAGAAATACTATAACTTTGGTCTTTATTGTCTGATTTGTTTAATATTTGGATATGTTGCTAACTTAAGCAAGTGAACTTGTAAATAGCATATACTAATTAAATATAACCAATAACTTTTAAAATATAAAATTACAAAAATATATAAAAATGCTAACTTTTGTATTTATTAACAGATCTGTCTAATATTTCGCTATGTTGTTAACCTTGGCAAGTGCATGTGTAAATGGTATATAATAATTATATCTACCCTGAATATTGCAAATATAAAAAAATTTAAATTAACTATGTCTGCATACATAAAAAAACAAAATTTTTGTTGTTATCGACATAAAAGCAAACATTAACAGAACTATACACAAAATACTTGTCTTCCTTTATGCTTGTTTGGTGTAGTCCTTAATTTATCCAATTTAATTTTAATTTTATAGTTAAAATCAAACTTTCCGCTGTTTAGTTCATTCTCTAATCAATAATTGGTGGCATATAAGTTACGAATATTTTCCAATTGTATGATATATCTTTTCCTATTTCTATGTTCCACCTGTTTGATAGCACTTATTAAAAACTCTGCACCCTCTTCCAAATCTTCCAACCTATTACATTCTCTAAATTTTACATCGCCTTTTATATCTTGCATTAACATAGCATGAGACATATCCAAGTCTTCTTGGACAGGAGGGATATCTGTATAATCCCATTTATTGTTATGGTATTTTAAATTTTCCATCTTAGGAAATGAATGACCAAAATATGTTGCTGTTCCATTAGTATTGAAGGTTGCTAGTGGCTCGTTATTGGGTAAGTATATTATGTCTAAGACAAACTTACCATTATATACTGTGTATGGTAGTACTATATAACCTTCTCTATTCTTGTTTAATTCTACAAATACAGTTTTACAAGCACCTTTAACATAATGCACACCTTTTTGTCCATCTTTCTCTGCTAATAAACCTACAAATGTAAATTAATTTTTATCATTTACCACAAATGCATATATCTTATAATGCCCGTACTGTTCTAAATCTTCCCATCGTCTAAGGAAGTATTCTTTTAAGTTTTCTTCCCTTTCTCTTATTTCTTGTTCTTTAGCCAATTGTTTGATATATTCCTCTTTAACTGTAGCTGTTGACTCTATAAAATCTAGTTTTCGCTTCTTAGCACCAAGCTGAATTCTAATGATTATGTTGAGGACTTTGTCAACTATTTTAATAATAATTTCATTGGTACATGCACATTTTTATCCAAGTCAATCCCGATTCTTAAGGCTTTCATCATAAAGATGGTTTATTGAACAAGTTGAAATATTTATTTTTTTGCCTTTTTTAGTTAAATACATTAAAAAACTTAACAACTACTCTTTTCCCATATGCATTTCTGCCTTAAATGAGTTAAATAATCATGGAAAAAGGTTTTCAAGCATTATTACTCAAACAGATATTTTGGGCGCACAACGTTTTCTTTGCTATTTAAATGAGAGGTACAAGAATGCCTGGCAGATTGATTCAAACAAGAGTTAAGTATTTTATTAAATAACCAAGTCTAAACTGTAACCAAAATTCAAAATACAGTAAAAATTTAGTTTAAATAGGAAGCGGATTTATCAACATGGCATTAAATATGAAACACGACATAATTCTTGTATAGAAAACGGCACATCTGAAAATAATCCAAAAACAGAGGAAAGAAAAGTTGTACTTCTTGTATGGAAAAATGTCATAGCTAAAATGTTATTTTTCAAGGAAAGATTACAATTTGTTATAATTCCTTGAAAAATAACGTATTTTGTGAGCTCGCCAACGCCTTAATCTTAGACCAATTTTTATGATTGAGGTGTCAAATTACTGGAAATTTTGTCAATATTTCCTGAATGCTGTTAATTTTCCCTTAGGTTAAAAAAGCGTTGCCCAATTGGGCATCTATGTTACCCACAAATTTACATGTATTTCTTATGGAAGGGATATTGTTTTAATATTAACAAAATTAATGCTCATCTTATAAACGGTTGGACCAAAGTAGACATATTATGTATTTTTCTTACAGGAAATTTAATTTTCTTTAATTTTCAAATTTAATAGGGAATGCTAAAAGTTAATAGTTTTCAAGATATTTAGGAAAAACCAACAAAATTGTACCTTTAGGCCCTTCCAGCTCAGCCGGCTCAAGGGCTAAGGACGGGGACTTTTGTTATATTTTACTCCTAACTAGTCCAAACAAAGTTACAAAGTCAAAAATTGTGATCCATGCAATTCCCTCTATACCTTTTTTTGAGCATTCATTGCCTGGACTATAGAGCCTAAAGATGACCTATATACCAAGTTTAAAGGTGGGGCTAATTTTTTTTTAGACAAAGTTAGTTTTTACTGTACTATTTATATTATTCTGTAAAACACCAGCCCTCAATTATACATAAGTAATGCACTTTCTTAAAAACAAAAAACTCTGGGACGTACTAGCAACTTTTAAATAGATACCTCTAACGTCAAGACCAATCCAACTACTACTAAATTATGATGCAGAGAAGAAACTACCTAGCGTACTAATATATTATCGCATTTTCAATGTTTTGTATTAACATTCATCACTCATCATTTCATTGCATTTTATTTTGTAGGGGCTTTTGCCCCTTCATACCACTGGTATAGAATATTTATCGAAAAAAATTCAATATTTTGTATACTTTCCTTATTTACCCAATTTTGATGTTATAGCTAGATAGTTAGTCAACTGTTTTCATATATTTTCCTAATATTTTATTTACGACCTCTCTGAAAGTGTTGTGGTGAACTCCTTAAATCTTGATTATTTTTTCAGAAACAAATCAAATTTAATAAATGCATCGTTTTGAAGCCGTATTTTTGAAATATTTTCTGCCATAATGTAAGACTAGTGAATTCAAAACTAAAGTGATATTTTAAACCGGTTTATAACATAATTCCATTACGAGAAAAAAGTCTAATAAGCAGATTTTATAAAAAAAAATTCGAGAAGTTCGTTGTCATCAATGTCGAAACTAATTAGCTGTCATAAGAAATTAATCGATTTTTAATGGTACAAGCTTAAACATCCAAACTTAATATAAATATCAAACGTAAAATACATAACGCCTTTATATAAAAAGGAAAGCTTTCAAGATCTCTTTCCTAAGCGGGGGCTTTAAGATGATCGTTTAATTTCCAGACGAGGTTCATTATCTTAAAGACTGAATCATTTATTATGAAAATAATTTGAATTTCTTGAACTCCTTTGTTGGTCTTTTCAATGGCATGAAATAAGTTCAACTCACCAAATTACGTCGTCTCATTTATTGCAAAATGATTTTTGCTCGGCTATTTATATAAATACATTTATGCGTAGCTTCGCTTGCCACCACAATCACACTAAAAATAATGTTTTTAATAGTTTTAATTAGTTTTTAATCACTCAAGTAATAGTTTTGGTTTGACAAACAGTTTACTGGAGCAAAACCTCGCAACTAGAACTGTCGGCTGTAGGCATAACACTGGAAATGTCAATTCAGTAGGCCTTGCTAGTGGCGACACAAATATATGTAGAAAGAAATATCAGTGTTGCCACTATCAATGTCACGTGTTGTACTCATACAATAAAAGTGTCACGTCATTTGAGGTTTACACGTGTCATTTTTCGCGCCTACAAGCCAATAAAAGTGTCGACACTTCTAGATGCTAGTGTAAACTAGGCTTTACTGAGTTTCTCTTATGCGCTTGTAAATAAGCTCTTCGACACTTGACGTTGCAAAACGCTGAGCCCAAAACGTCGCGAACTTTCCCGGTTGACAAACGATAGCGAAAGTAGTCGGTAATTAGTAGTCTGTTGATAGTTGCTGACTCAACAGTCATTACGGGAATGATGTTACGCCGCGAATATCGATCGTTAGATCGATAGTTGCGATTGTGATATTGTGCAACGTGGGAAATCGATTGATTGGCGATTAATTACGATGGTATTGTGAAAATATTTAATTGTTGAGGTAATAAAATGTTTTCGTTTTATTTTGGACAGAGCTGTTGATTTGAAAAACACGCGCAATGGTTTGCCCACATCGAACGGGATATCAGGCTCCTGGGTACGATGGGGTGACCTGTAATCCAGCTACTTGGAGGTCACGAATTGAGGATAGTTATGAGCGATAGCTTGTGGACGCGGTGTTCCCTATCGGTGATTAACGTCCGTCCTATTGAATTCTACATTCATAAGACCGCATTCTGGTCCTCATAATTGGACCAGTATTTAAAATTGTAAGCCAGGCAAAATTGTTGTTCAGATCCCACGTTAAAAATGTAGGTCCCTTAGTTACCATTGATGGTTGGGCTATTAATTAACAGTCCTGTCTAAGGAACATGTCGGCCTTAGTATCAAGACCACAAGATCGCGCCTCAATCATCCTTCACTCATCTGTCATTCGTACTTGGCTTTGCCTCATACTTGGCACCTACCTGGGTAGGTCACCATTCAAATTAATGTATCTGGGATCTGCCAGGCTAGAGTGAACCGTTTGGGGGAGACTGTCCATTCCTGGGGAAAGGAAGGCTCCTGGCTGGCGATCTTCGTCTGTGGCCCAGGGAGGTCGACAAGGATGAGGGAAATTGTCCATGGAGGAGCCCGGAGAGTTGAAAATACTCCCTCTTCCTTAGGAGTTGAGGATGACAGATCTCACCATGCGTTGCATGTTGCATGTCGCTGCAAAACCACTCCTTCCTTGAGCTGCACAGTACTTCAAACGATATGGCTTTGCCGGAAATACTACAGGGATTTAATTCCTCCAAAATCAACAGTCTAGCAATCGGTGAGGCGAGAGGTAAATGTGAATTATTTCCCCCTAAAGGAAACCGACTACAGATTGTAATACAGCCCAGCCCATCATTCAAGGATGTACAAAGAAAGTTGATTTTCTTGACAGTGACTTTCTATGTGGTGTTATTAGATGAACTCATCATTATTATCCTGAGCACACGGTAACGTAGGCGGGTCTGTGACCTGTTTGACTACCGCTAAATATACAGTGTGTCCAGTAACTAATGTTTTAGGACTGCTACGGAATTTAAGCTGAAAATATATATATCATATGACTGCCTTCATTGGTCGTCTGTGAGAGAGTATGTGATTAAAACACAACTAGGATCGCTTGGACTCTAAAGCTTATCCTATGAATGATTATTTACATAGCATTATTACAATATTATTAATAACATCTTGATTCGTGTTCGATTCAAAATAAGCTACCAGGGGAAACTGATCGAAGTATTTTATTTTTAGGATACTTTTACTACTAATTTTCCTTTGACATCAGATAATGAAAAAAGTACGAAAATATAGATTTTGAATGCATACAAATATGTAAATAAATTGGTGAATGTCTGTTAAAAATTAAGGAAAACAAATGTCTTTCCCCGAAAATTGCCTCTAAAAGTTGATTTTAGAGTTTTAAGATTAGTATATTTAAATTGGAGAAAATTATCTATAAGAACTTCTAGGGATTTGTGTAGAAAAACTGTATATTGTCACAATTCGCCACGCTGTCAGAATGAAAAATGACGGTTCTCAATCCTAGGAAGCTTGGTATACTCTGACTAATTTATATACTGTAACACGAACAACTAACACCACTGTAACTTTTAACAACAGAGAGACTTTAAAATACCCCCGTTGCAGCAGACCTGCATACTCAGCGAATTTCAAATGCAACAACATATTTCAATCCAACGTAGCGAGATTTGACATGTTTTGGTAAGCTCCATAAGAATAACATTGGGAATGAGTATGCAGGTTTGCTGCTTCAGGTATATTAAAACTGGGTGGTTTTAATTCAATATTTAGTAGACCATCTGAACTAGAAGAAGCTATTTACAAAGTTTTGTCAAGATATGTTGAGAAATATTCAAGATATAGAATTTTACTTATTTCTTATAAGGTTAACATTGGGACAACGTACTGTGTTTACCACTTTCAATATCTTGGTAACCAATGGACATAGAGCAGTGATTCAAATTACTAAATTGATTGTTTTTTTTAGCTGAATTTAATGGTGCCAACAAAAACTTGATAAATTTTATTTTTCTATGTGAAAACTAAAAAACCCCCATTTTTGGGGGTTTATCCCCCTTCCTTTGGTCCGATCGGGCTGGTTCATGAACTCGTCCGTGTGATTACCGCTTTACAAGTCTGTACCAATTTTCATTAAGATTGGACCATTTTTACGGCCGCTATCGTGCTAACAGACACATATATAAATATATAGATTCGAACTAATGGTGTTTTTTGCTTCTGGTGGCCCCAAAACGAAAGGTTATTATGGTCTCGGGCTTAGGTCTTACCATGAGACCTACGGTAATAGCTTCTTCACTATAGGGGAAATTCGCTAAAAAACCAATAAGTAACCTTTTATGATGAAATCAAGACAAACGTTTTGAAATATTATTTCTTATACGTGAAATACTTTAGTTTGAACTGTTCAATTGCTGTGTTCATTTTATATGATAACAAACTTTATTATATACTGTATACCGTTTCAAAATCTCTTTATCTTCCATTTATGGTGAGTATGTGCAATGGTGAAACAAATTATAGCTTAAGCAATTTGCTCTGCTTTGGACATGAATTCAGAGTTTTTCATTCATTGCCTTTGGTTAAGACGACTCGTGTTTACTTTATGAAAACAATATTGTCTCAAGCTCAAGGAAAATCGAGGTGGACTTGTTTTATGTGTTTGGCATTAGTTTAAGATTGAGACTCAATATTATACAGGGTGTCCGGAAATAATGGTAGAATATTTTAGTATATGATAGTAGAGGTAAAAATAAGAAATACATATACTGTATAAAAAATAAAAATAAAAGTCTACGTAAACGTCTTAAGGTCCTTCGTTTTCCGTCTGTGTGTCTGTTTGTGATTTTTTCATATTTTATTACATCTCACAAACCTCTTAACGTATAAACTTCAAACTTGGTATATGAACGACCACTATTGAGGACTATTTTTTTAAGAAGTATGAAATTTATATTTTGCGCCATTAAAAATGGCGAATGTCTTTTGTTTTCAAAGCTAAATATCTTAAAAACTGTAACTTTTAGAACCATTATACAAGAGACAAAAAAGCAGCGAAATTTAATCTAATTAACGCTGATATTAAGATTATAATGATCTGACTTATAGAGAAATCTTAAATTTTCCGAATAAAAACAAAAACATTTCAGACCGTATGTTCTAAAGAACCATGTTTTTATTCAGAAAAGTAAAAATTTCTCCGTAATTAGTGGTCCGATTATCATAATCTTAATATCAGCGTTATTTGAATTGAATTTCACAGCTTTTTGACTCCTGAACCATTTTTCTAAATTTTACAGTTTTTAAGAGCTTTGAAAACAAAAAGCAGTCGCCGAAATTGTATATAGTAGAAATTTGATACTTCTATCAAAAATAGTTTTCAGCAGTAGTCATCCATATAATACGAATTTTGAAGTTTATACGTTAAGAGGTTCTAAGATATGATTAAATATTTAATAATCAGAAACAGTCACACAGACGGAAAACGAAGAACTTTAAGACCTATGTTTATATAAACTTGTTTTCTTATTTTTTACCTTTACTATCATACACTAAAATATTTTACTATAACTTCCGGACACCCTGTATTGTAGTCTTTTAGATTAGGTTCCCTGGGATAAGGAACAGACCTGTAAAGAATTATGTATTTTACAATCGACCGTAGAATCGAATAAAGTAACGACGTTGTAAATATAACCTGGGAATCTATACAGTGCGAGTAGCACAGAGCTTTGAGTCTTTCATATTTTAAAGGCCCGATCTGAGTACAAAGGCATTTCTTGCCTTCGTTCACTTTATCATTTCCTTTTCCAATTTGAATATTTTACTCTCAAAGGCCTCCCTAGGCTAAGTTCGTTGTGAATTTGTAGAAAAACATTATACTAGACCTTAATATATTTAAATAATGGAGGCCTATTAACAATTTTAATTTTGAATTTTTATATGGTGTTTTCAAAAGCTGTATTCTGAAAAATCTTTAACGAACGATCAGACGCTGGAAACTAAAAGTGAACTGTCGTGTGACAACTTACTCATTGTAATCCGAACTGCCCCTCGAACACGTTAGGTGTAAGGATTGTTTCAATTGAAAAGTGGGTTTAGAATAGAATAGAATAGAATATCTTTATTTATTTTAAACACAAGTTACATCGTGTAATGGACATCTTCTCAACAAATAGATTATTTTTATATACAATAATATAAAAAATACATTGGTCAGAATAAAATAGAAACATAAATGTTGAAGAAAATGTCAAGCGCTAAACAAAACTACCCCTAAAATCTAGAAAATCTTTTACATCATAAAAAACATTAAGAGATTTAAAAGAATTAAAAGGCAATCTACGGAAATCCATCGGCAATTTATTAAACATTGAAATTTGTAAATATTTATGTGAACTTGAGAATTTTTGTAAACGAGGTCTGCTATTGCTTAGATTTTGGCAGTTTCTGGTTTCATATCCATGTATTTCGTTCCTAAAAGAAAATTGTTCGTTATTCTCTTTTACATACAGAATATTTTTATAAATGAAAACACTTTGTACGGGCATGATCTGAAACTTCTTGAAAAAAGGTTTGCAGCTCTCTTGTTGAGGAATACCTGCCATTATTTGCAAAGCCTTTATTTGCAACAAAAGAACCTGCCTAGCTCTGATGCTATAGCCCCAAAAAATGTTGCCATATAAAAGATGACAATGAAAAAAGGCAAAATATGATAATAGCAACATCTTTTCTGAAACAGAGGATTTCAACCTTCTGAGTAGGAAACAAACTCGAGAAAGTTTTGAGATAACCTGGTTGGTGTGGGCCACCCGAGATAACTTCGGATCCAAAAGAAGACCAAGTAGTCGGACAGGCTTTTGTTCAATAAGGGAGTTCTTGAGGGAGAAATATATTTTTTCCGTAAGGGTTTAGTGTCACTGCGGGCAGCACGTGAGTGGAGGTGGAAAGAGGGTAGTCAAAATCCATTTAAAACTGTTTAGTCATTTTTTTATTTTCTCCACACTACACATCATATATGGAGAAAGTATTGTTTTTGTCAAAATTTTCGGAATTGAGTTGTAAGTGGGAATATTCGTTTTAGTGCTCCCCGAATCCAAAAAAGTGGTTTTCGGAGTGGTGTCGGTCAGTGAGGATGTGTGTTTGTGGGTGTGTGGGTGTGTGGTTGTGTGGATGTGTGGATGTGTGGATGTGTGTATAAGCAAAGCTACAGACGACACTAGTGGCCCGATTTTCATGAAATTTGGCTTGTAGGTATAAAGCCAAGATACAGTTTATTTTTGAATTTTTTTTAATTTTTTATTTTAAAGGATGTATACCTTATAAGAACCCATACAAAAATACAAATTTCCCAAAACGCCTCTAACGGTCTTGATAAAAAATTCATTTTAGTGTTTAAGATGACAAATAAAATGACACCACTCGCATGTCTATAAAATTCATGTTCAGAAGTTATGGGGTTTATTTAAGTGTTAAAGGTTAATAGTTTTCATAAGTAAGCTTTTTACTTACAAAGAG
Organism: Flexamia atlantica; assembly: GCA_035578135.1. NCBI lineage: Eukaryota > Metazoa > Arthropoda > Insecta > Hemiptera > Cicadellidae > Flexamia > Flexamia atlantica. Next base: position 816,244 of record JAQJVK010000032.1, read on the forward strand.
GATCTGTTTGAGTAATTTAGAAGCTTAAGATCGTGCGACGCTGAGTAGGGGACAAAGCTAGACGTCAAGGCTTCTTTGGGCTGTTGACTTTTCACTTTTCCGAAGTTTCAACATTTGTCCTTGCATTAGCGTCAGACACGTAAACGGACGTACGGCAGACAGACAAACGCAGTCGCATACACTGTCGACCTATTTATCAAGACGAACAGTAAAAAGCTTCTTAACTCGATATTCTTTTACAAAACTTATTATTAGAAATATGATTAAGTATTTTGCTTACCAACTTTGTCACAGATTCTAAAATCTAGAAAACGGATTTCAAATTTGTAACGATATTTCAAAATGGCTCAATAATTTTCATAGGGCTTTACAACTGAGGAACACGTCGGCTTTAGTCAGTAACAAGACTACAAGATCGCGCCACAATTATCCTTCACTCATCTGTCCTTCATACTTGGCTTAAAATACCTACCTGGGTAGGTCGCCATTTCAAGTAATGTATGTATGTATGTACGTACCCTGTGAGGCGTTGTGAAAATTTATCTTTTCATTGATAAAAAAAATTACAAAATAATAATAATAATAGAGATTTAGGTTGTAGACTTTAAGACCGACCTTGCTGAACTCCCAGTACTTCAGAATTCACGATCCGGTCAACAGGTGGACGTTTAAAAAATCTTAAAGTTAATATTTTAGGAATAACTTAATGCTTCCGTTCAGTTGTCTGTTCTTATGCGTATTTTTTAAAACATCTTGATTAACATGATGTGTTGATTAAAAAACGTCTTACAACACTTAGATGTGTTACACTTACACTTCATTAACACTTACAGCACTTTTAAGTGTTGTAAGACGTTTTTTATTAACACCCAGTCTTTTTTATCCAAAACAGTCCTATCTCTTTTTGGCACACAAACATCCAAGCACTTTGAAAGAGCGGTTCAATTACCTATAGAAAATAAACTTATGATTTTACAAATGGAATACTATCGTTCTCTTAGGAAAATTTAATTTTAACAGATAAAATATAAAGATAAGATAAAGTTAAGATAAGATAAAGAAGGCTATACAAACTTTAACCAAATTAAAAAAAAAACTTATAAAAATGCTGTAAATATCAATCCAGCTATTGGCTAAATTAAGAGTGAAAACAAAATTCTAGTTGCAGATTGTTGTGTTAAACATTTAAATTGCCCAATTTTTCAATGTCGCGATTTGGATGTTTTCATATTTTGTACCATTTACTAAACAGGAAAACTAAAACTAAAAAATAATTGTAAGAACGCCCGTTACTGTCAGAAATCAATATTTTTCTTTACAGCAATACTGATGTGAAAGTAGAGGTGTTATTGTAATGAGAGAAATATTTGATAAATAATGTAATTGATGAGAAATATTGATTTTTACATCCAAGACCAGTAATATCAGGATTTACAATAATACAATAATATTTTATTACTATTTTATTATTATAAATACCAGGATTTTCAATGATATTGACCGTGAGATGTGTGCTACAACACACGTTATTGTTTTTGAGAGGGCGATATCCCGTAAGCACTCAGTCAACTGTCCTATGCTCTTTCTTTTTCCTCATTCTTCTTCCGCCTTTTCAAAGGTCAGCTGATTAGTGAACAAATCAGCTGTGGACAGTCATTGTCACCAACTGTCTTTGACAAATGTCCCTCTTTCTCCCAAAAGTTTCTCTGCCAATGTAAATTTGTCGACGTGCAAATGGCTGTTTGCACTTTGCTCTTATTTGAGAGACTGGTTTGGGGGTATTCAGTTTGCGAAAGCTCGCGCCAGCTTTGCGAATGGTCATTAGTGCTCTTCAAGCCAACACTGGAAATGTACTGAGCGTTGTTTGAGTTGTGCCGGTGAAAGGGATTAGTTTATTTCGTTTGAACATGAGCCTCAAATGGAAATGACAAAGCTTCTTCCTTATACATGTGGAAAATTCGTGTGTAGAGGATAATTTTTCAATGAGGTGCCGTCCCAAAATTACACAACGTGCCTGTGGGGAAAGGGTGGATTCAGGCGGCGTTATGCACAGTTACATGGGATTTGGGGTGGAAAACTCGATGCAGCGTTACGTAAATATTTATCTTGACAATAAATTTCTTAAATTAGTTTAAAACCTTTATTAAGATGTTTATAAATTAGTTATACTTTTGCCCATGAGAAAGGAAACAGTCCAAACAATGTCTCTACCTTTAATACATGCCAAGCTCATGAAAGGTGAACTCGTTGGCTTGCCAGCTGTAGGACGCAGGAATAAGTTAAATTTTGGGGAGGAGTGTAAATAGTGTTACGTAATTTCTTAGAGGGGAGTAAGCGTCACCGTTACAGTGGGAGAGGGGGTTCTGAGTAGGACGATTTTAGTGTGACGTAATTTAGCGACGGCATCTGAGTAACCTTGAACAAGTTTCTAAAATATTTTTTTTAATACCTATAAACTAATAACCACAAAAAATATACTAGCATATTTTTTATCTTTGGTTGAATATTTCTAGTCTTTCTTTAGTTGATTCTGTAAGTATTATCGTTGATCTGGCTCGGATTTACAGCGTGTTCTTTTTAAAACGCAACCCATTTTTAAAATTGAATAATGCACATATAAATATGAAATGAGTATTGTTTTGTTGATCTTCACATTTTATGAAACCTATTATTTAAGTTTGATCACATTTAGTTTACATTATGTGTTCAAACAATTCGCCATTGGCATTTGTACAAAGTTGTACTTTCTCCAACAAATTCCTGAACACGTGTTGCAAAATACGTATTTTGATTTCTTGCATTAAATTTGTTATTTTTTGAGGTGTTGAATATCCTGTGAATTGTTTTCGTCGGCCTTACTTTTTATGTATCCAGAAAGAAAATTATATAGTGGGGTCAAGTCCGTGGATCTTGGGGGGAATAATCCTTCACTGATAAAATAAAGTTTTGGGCTGCGTTAAAAAAAGACAACCTATATGTATGATTAAAAAATGATCACAAGTAATATTTAATAGATTTTAGAACAACTGAAAGTTTATTACTTAATTACTAAACTATCTGTTTACTTTTAATTTTATTTCAGTACTGATCTAAGTGAGTTTCGTCGAATACAGTTAAAGACTGCTTTTATCCAGTTAATTTGCAATTTTTGGACCTCTTTAGACCTTTTACTTTCGGACAAACTGTAATGAAATAATAGAGCTTACTATTACGGATAGTTAAAATCCTTTTTTATTGAAATAGCTTGGTTTTTCTTGGCTTCTCTCATAAAGGATTTCCTTACAGCAGTTACCATTCTACCTCTATGACTTTCCTATCCCATGCGAGGAATGACAACCTGGTCAGTCACCAGACACCAGATCACGTTCGAAATCCAATCAGCTGGACTTCCCCGGAATCAGCTGATCGGCTGCCTTCTAGGAATCCACCGGATTGGCCGAGGGAACGGCGAAATCAGAAGGCTTCAGGCGCAGAACAGATGAGATCACAGCCACACCTGGGGAACTTTTCCTCTAGAGCAGCTGTTTCCGACCATCGGTGTACGAATCTCTTCAGATGGTCCGCAACAGAATCCAGCTGGAATATTTTTTATACAAAGGTTAAGAAATCTAGCTATGAATCTGACAGTGCAAATAAAATTCTTCGTCTTCTCTGTTCGAATGTATTATTTCTATATTTTATCGCCGCTTTAAAATGTCAAATTTGTATTATTAACGTTACTATAAAGGATGAGTGTACTACTAGTTTATAGCAATGTGAAATATATTCATTCTCTCCTAATGCCAAACAAGTAAATATACAGTTGCAATAAACACAACAATATCAATTAACGATCGAAATCAAATTTACGATGTTGATTTAATGTTGTTTGTCTGAGGTAGTTACATTCGTGCAATAACAGATTTATCAACTCTGATAATTGGTGGCCCTCCAAGAATCGGAATACATCTGTGCTTTGTGCCAAACATGAGAGTGCAGCCAAGGTGTCGCTAATATCGTCAGCAATTTGAAAGCAAATTTGTTTACTTGTTTGCTTTTCCTGCATTTTTGCAGACCTGAAAATAGAAGTCATCAGTGTAGATAGGGAAAAAGGCAGGAATAAGCTAATTATAAGTACAATATAATGTAGACTATTAACGATACTATACAACTATTAGCTATAAGGCTTGTAAATAGAGGTAACATACATACACAAATCATAAATGATTAACAGTAATGCTACAAATAATAGGTAAAAACATTTCAAGTACCAGTATTCTTCCTTTAAGGATGTTAGTCCTTTAAAGATGTGTCCTTTTTAATCATTTTCGTAAAATATTTTGATGGTTAGATTTCTAGCAGTCAACGGTAGCTTATGAAATAAAATATACTCTTGACGGTAATGATTTTTAAATAAACGATCTACTGACAAGTATAAGAAATTTTCTTATGTTCCTAATACTATGTTTTTGTTGTTCAAACTAATTTACTCATAATGTAAAAGGTCACACAGTGTAGTTTGCAATAAGATGTGATGTTATTTCAAGACCAATAACTAAGCTGGTGCGCCTATATAGTATATATACCGCAGGAATTATTTGCACCACAACCTATGTACACATGCATTCACTTTCTACCCCCACAGAATACTAAATATAAGTTAATGCTAGAAATAGATGTTTAAAGTTTTCCAGTGCTAAACGAAACAATCCTGAGGCCTTACATTCCTCTAGTGGAATTTAGCCTTCTAGTCACGGCGTTTGCTTTTGTTGTACGTAATAGTACAATAAATGGCATGTGCTCAGCATATCACGCTTTTCACCGATAGTACAAGATTTATCAAACAATATACAAGAAATGAAACAAGTATTAGTTTAGGGGTTGTCCTTAGCTTAATCTAAACCAATCTGGGCTTTGCAATGTTCGAGAGAAAAAAAGAGCGAGAAAGTTTATATTGGACATTTCCTGGAGAGTCGTCTTTAACAATACCTTTTAAACCCAAACTCCCTCCGGACGAGTCTTTTTTAAACGCTTTTAACGAAATCTTGGATATTTATATGCAAATCGTATAGTATCAGGTGTCTTTGAATGTACTTTAAAAATCCGGAATTAAGTTTTAATTGCAAAATACTTTATTTTTTTCCTAAGACTTGGCAAAGATAAATGTCTATTTTACTCCTGTGTACATAATCAGTACTTTGGGGTGATTAGTAAGTAAGTTTTAATGTTCCATATACTTCAATTGGTTCGTCCAAACATAATATGAGGTGATTGTTAACATAATTTGTGTTCAAAAAGTTACTGTTAGCTTTCCTCTGTCACTGAACATGTCCACCTGACGTGACGCAGTGCATGCCTACTCAAAAACGTCTAAATAGATGACTCACTTACTTAGAAATCATTAAACTAGTCGATGTTATTTACTCTTAATTACTTTGTTATTTCCGCTGAAATTAAGAAGAAGAAGAAGGATTTTCCTGTCAACAAACACATTCTATTTCTACCACTAATCTTTTCTTGTCGAGTAGAATTAGGTCATATATCGCCTTTTAAAATTTGGGAAAATTAGCGGAGCGAAATAAAGCGGTGAATGCAACTCTCATGTACGTACGTTTATGTTTTGGATTTTCTTTAGAAATTCAGTAATTTATAGTAATCTTTAGGCATTAATGTAGGGGAATTTAATGAACCTGGCAGCCAAGAATAAAGTTAAAGCGAAACTGAACATTGGTTGTCTACAACTGTTGTAAATAAGGAAAAGTAAAGTAGGAATAAAATTTAAGTAATTGTAAAGTGAAATGTGCGTGGTCGACTGAGGGTTAGTAGTAATTTATGACTTGCAGTCGACAACATAATGGGCGGCTAAGCAAATAGCAATGACAATTTTCAATCATACTAGTAAAACTACTTCCAGTTGTAACATCAATATATAAAATATAAATCGACTAGTTATTTATTGAAATAAATTATTGATAGTTCGTAGAATTGACACTAAACGGCACCATGATGATTTTTTTTAAACAAATAGCCTATAAAACGAGAAGAATATAGAAGTAATGCTATACACTTCGATTCTTAAAAACCGCCTACAATAGAGTGTATATAAACGGCTTGATGTACAAGGACGAAACAAAACGTTTCCTTTCCAACTCTTACCCAAGGTACAACGGTACAACGTAAAAATATATCTACCTTTTTTTAAAATACAAGGTATTCCAAAAAAAGGGAGTCATGGTTTCGCATCTCAGAATATTTAAATATATGTCAGTTGTTTGATATATATGTCGTTAAGCATCATTTCAAAGCTCTAAACAAGAGGAAGAATTATTTATGAAAAAAGAATTAACTTTTTAATTAAGAATTAACTCCATTAATTTTAAAATGGCGGCCATTTCCTTGAAAAAAAACGTTAGTATATGCGAGACACTCCATTTTTCGAGAACCACTTATTCAGATTATAAATGCTATCTCATGAAAACTCAGCTTTAATTTAATATAAGACATACCAAGATTTGAAAATCTAAACTTTTAAATAGAAGCATATGTCAAATAGCTCATCATTTAACACGTCTTAGAAAGACTAGGAACTTTTAAATTTACATTCACCTCATATATTCGGTGGTTTGTAGTTACAGTATATTAAAAAATTAAATTTTCCAATAAAATCCTATATTTAAATTGCAGTCCTCGGCATTTAAATTTCCATCCATTAGGCTTGAGTATTTTCACTTCCTTGCGTGGACCTGACACTGTTTTATAATTTACTACTCCATGCCACTGGAATAGTTCACTCAGAACTCTCCAAATACATTTCATACCATCCTGTTATTATTGCTCTCTGAGAAGAAATGGACCCGGCAGTCGGAGCATAATTGATTACTCTATGCCACCGCCGACCGGAAGTAGGTCACCCAGCGACCGGATGTGCCTGAGAGGAAAGCGATCTGGTGATGTCACCTTCGTCTTCGTCTTCGCACTTTCTTCGACCTCCGACCTCCCCCCGCCTCCCCCCCCCCCCCCCCCGGTGACGTCAGCGCCAGCTGAGGTTCTAATCTCGGCTGACTGACTGAGGAGCACGAGTGATATGAGCGTTCTAACGCGATCGATTTCATACGGCTAATAAATGTTCTATGATAACTCGGCCTTACACTAAGGTGACCAGACGTCCCGTTTTGGACGGGACAGTCCCGTTTTTTAGCGGCGTGTCCCGTTGTCCCGACAAACTCTCTAGGGACATCCAATTGTCCCGTTTTGGCGTTATTTGTAAGAAAAATACTTTTAAAAATACGTTTTAATGTAAACAGAACTCTTAAATAAATTGTTTTGGTTCTTTTGTAGTTTCCTAGGAAGTTAAAATTAGTGGTTAAGATTAACTAGAGTCAAGCTCATATTTTCAATCTGGAAGTGTCTAAAAACCCACCAAAATGCTCCTAATTTTTAAAAATGTTCCGGGGGAGGACCCCCAGACCCCCTCTCTTAAGGGGGGTATGGAAATACGTTTTTATTTAAGAGTGTAAAAAACTCTTAAATAAATTATTTGGTTCTTTTGGAGTTTCCTAGGAAGTTAAAATTAATGGTTAAGATTAACTAGAGTCTAGCACATATTTTCAATTTGAAAGAGTCTAAAAATGCACCAAAATGCTTATAATTTTCCAAAATTTCGCGGGGGAGGGCGAGATTTTACCCCGGACCCCCCTCTCTTGGTGGGGGTACACCCCCGGAGGTTTGCGTCTCGTCTTGGCAGCTCAAAAATCTGGTCACCTTACCTTACACAAACTTGAAAGCAAGATCAAATTCCGTTATTTGCCCGCAACTGAAAAACGTTTTCCTATTGGCTGTACAGTAGGCGCGTTTTGAAGATTCGCCCCCCCCCAAAACAGGTAGACGGACAGTCCTAATCCCCTGTTGACAAACAATGCCTTAGTGCCTTTGTTACGGGCGGCCGGCCAGGACTCTCTGCATCCGCCTGAAATTCCGGTTACTGGCATAACAATATAAATCGCAATATTCGAAATGCAAGTTACGCGGAATTTTCTTGGAATACAGGCGCGTGACCGCCGGCACAACGGTGACCACCCCTAACGAAGGCCTTGTTTGATAACAGGGGATTAGGACGGTCCGTCTACCTGTTTTGGGGGGGCGAATCTTCAAAACGCGCCAACTGTATACTCTACGTTTTGTGGCTAAGTCTTTTGGTTACTGGATAGTTTGACAAGCATATCGGAATCATTTCTGAGTAATTCGGTCGGTATTTTTGTCGTTCTTACCTAGAGTCAAACATTCAGATAACGGTAACATCGACGACGCATCGCCGCGCCCGCTGGTTGGGTTGGGTTAGGCTAGGTTAGGGTAGTTTATTTTATAAAATACAGTATAAAATATTAGATTAGATTTGATCCTAACCTAACCTAATCCAACCTAACCTAACCTCTCCTCTTGTGTTGCTGCCACTAAAGGTAACGGCGACATGAGATAAGTAAGATAACGGCTCATAAGAAAACTCTCGGGTATAAAATCAAGCTGTGAATGAATAATATTTGTTTCTATAATTTGTCTTTTACATCTCCAATTACATCTACACATCCTATTTATTCGTTATGTTACTGCCAAATTTTATATTACTATGTTATATGGGAAATATACAGTTGTGGGCAGATAACGGAATTTTACCGAAAGGAATTACATTCGAGTAAAGTTTCAAGTTGTAATAAAAGAATAGCTTTTTACCGGGTTATTTATAACACAATCTTGATGAATTTGTTGAACAATCTATCTGTACTGCTAGTTAAGTACTGTGATACTTCATCTTCGAACGATCACTCAATCTTTTCAACTGATAAAAACATTGAGTATGTGATAACAAGGAAGGCTTAGTTTGATAAGGACACTTGTAGAATTTGACTTGACTATTTTCCTACTATTTAATCATACTTTTGTAAACAATCTTGTCATATTACAGTTCCTGCGGATCGAGCTTTACTCGGTATCTATCTATATTACTAATTCTGTAAGCGATTTTTTTTAAATCAAAATTTTGAGAGTTTGACAGCTCGCAGGATGATGGGAGAGGGCTCAAATTAAAGGTCTTGGTCCCAGGGGGTCGGGAAAAATATCAGATTATGTCCAAATCTACCAGAAAATGAGAAATAACGAAAAATATCTTCCATTTAAAATGCTTTGGGATTGTAAAACGTCTGCTTTGTTTACATTAAACATGTGGTGCTAATGCTTGATTCAAAGCCATAAGGTGTATGTTGACATGTGGGATTTATTTCAAAATGCAGCTAACTATGCACGTTCAATGTACTATAACAAAAAATATTTTAAATTTAAGATTTTCTGATTTTATAATAATTAAGGGTTTGAGTTTTTTCATAACTTAAAATTAAAAAAAGTTAAGAACGTTTGTTTAGTTTATGTTATAACGATGCAGATTTAATACCAAATGATCTATATATATATATATAATTACGTAAGGGAAATTTTTGCGTCGAAATTGTGGGCGTTTGGAAGGTCGCAGGATGATGGGAGGGGGCTGAAATCGAAGGTCTCCATCACAAGGACTCGGGGAAAATACGGAAATTGATTTAGGCCTAAGTTTACTATAAAATGAGAAATAACGTAAAATAGCTGTAATTTAAAAACCATTGTGATGTAAAAAGGTCTGCTTTGTTTACTTAAAACCAAATGCTAGATATAATCATAATTTTGTGGATCCACAAGCCTATTAACTAAGAGGGTATTTTGTACTATAGTAAAGGATTATGCTTAGGGGCTATTAGCCCCTTCAAGCCTCTAGTTATTTCATGTTTACCTAATCATCCAATCTATATAATTAATAAAAGGCAAGCATGACTTCCGCAATTACTTTTTCAGTGCCTGAGGGCACCGTAGGGAAAATCTAAGCACACCATTGGAAAAGTACTTTCTTTTAGATGTGCATAGTTGCATTATAATTTACTAATGCAATGTATCGTTTTGGGGGGTTTTGCAATAGTTTTTAAGAATTTTATAAGAATGGAAGAATGAATTCGAATGAACATGGGCTTTATGGGTTGCTATGTTGCTTCTGAACAACAAAACCATGTAAACAAATGCAGTTATATGTTTTATTGGAGCAATAAGTGAATTAAACCTAATTATTTTCTGGTTGATTTTGACCAATAGAAGTTCTCTAGTTACTTAAAAACATTTCAGTGTTATAATACTTATAAACGCACTATTATTTAATACTCCATGCAATCGTCATCAGGTCGTCGCAACCCGCCGTGATGATTACTTTATTTGTGTACATTTTCGTTGTTCATTTCGTTGCTAGCTTGGCAACCCATAAGGCCACATATACTTAAATTCACTTTATAATACGTAGTGAGGAACATGAAGACGCTTGGGCGTTTGCAAACAAAACCGAATGAATTTGGATTTTCAAAGGAGGGGAAAGAAATATTAACAGATGATACAATTATGAATTTCTCGTTACAATCATGCTAAACCAAAAAAAACTTCATCTATTTATTGTTTGTTGGTTGTACTATTAGATTTTCCTAGTTAGGTAGTCTGCATAGAGTGTATATTTGAGCCAGAAATAACCTATTCCCAAGATGTTTAGGAAATCTTCGGAGCCGTTTTGAGACGATCGTGCAAGCAATCAAGCAAACATTGCTCATACAGGGTGTTTTGTTTAACCCAACCCAAAACTTTATTTTATCAGATGGATTATTTCCCCCAAGATCCCCGGATTTGACCCCACCATATCATTTTCTTTGGGAATACATAAAAAGTAAGGCCTACAAGAACAATTCACAGGATATTCAACACCTCAAAACAATCATAACAAATTTAATGCAAGAAATTCAAAGAGGTATCTAGCAACACGTGTTCGGGAATTTCATGGAGAGAGCACAACTTTATACAAATGCGTGGCGGATTGTTTGAGCACAATATTTAAACTAAATGTGATCAAACTTAAATAATATGTTGTATAAAATTTAACGATCCATAAAACGATACTCATTTCATATTTATATGTTTTTATTTTTTTTAATTAATTTAATTTATTTATTTGATTTGCATTAATTAATTTATTTAATAGGTTGCGATTTAAAAAAAACACCCTGTATAAGAAAAGAGTATCACAACTTCTATAACATTATTATTAGCAATGATCCACTCGCGTTGTACAGTGGCCGTGACGCGCGTAACGCACGTAACGGGATCGTGACGTCGGGAGCGTAACCCGCGTTACGTAACCGCTCATGTAGAGCAGCGCTACGGGTGATACAATCAACAACAGCCCGTCCGTGATTGCTGCAGTGTTTACGTTTCATCTGCAACGTAGACACGCACACTCACTTACACGTGTACACACACGCACTTTCCCATGAAGCAAGTGAAATAATGAAATAATGATCTTTATTCCACAATATACAACAATTTACAAACCTTATATTGTCTAGGAATAATTCTAACCACAATTCCCAGTATTTGTCAGCAGTCATCGTGATAATAAACTAGATTCTTGACTTATTAAGAGTCCAGTATCTACATGTTACGTACCATAGATAAACGCCTCCTGCAGTGCCTGTGACTAGATCTATACATCTTTGACTATACGTCTTTGTTGATGAGTTTACTATTAAATTTAATCTACTATATTCAAAAAACAGTTTGCATTAGCCATTTTGCTGAAAAAATCATAATAAATAGCTTATCTAATGTTCAATTCCACGAAAACATTAATGGAAAGTAAGCAATTTAACTGTTATTAATATGTGTGCTTATATTTCTAAAAAATTCTCAAATTTGTGAAAAAACACCGATTGTAGGGACGATAGAAACACTAATTATTTTAGAAAACATCTTGCGTATTTAATAACCATTTAATTAATTCTCTACAGAAAGATTTCACGTTTGCACATTGCTTGATTTTCATAGGCAATTTATTGAAAATGTTAGGGCCTAAATAAATAAAAGAGCTTTTAAATATAAACTTGTTAACTTTTGGTTTTATAAATACTCTTTGATTGTTACTTCTCATATTGTAATGAATTCTTGTATTACCTCTATTGCCACTGATTATGTAAAAAAATACGCATGGTTATAAATATGAATATATGTTGCATTTGTAAAATCTTTAATTGTTGGTAATATTAATGTTGTCCGTAATATTGTTAAGTGCGAGATACTTCGATATTACGGAGCATATACATACACTTGTACAGTGTTGGAAGTTGTTTTTCCTTGACATTGCATTAGAATGCCTTTTATATTGATGACATGAGGATATATATGGGCTCATTGTGTTTTTAAATAAAACTTTAAGTAGCAATTAAAGTAGAATTTAATAAAATTTTCCTCATTGCCAGAACAATTGGTCAGCCGATCTTCACATGTAAGATATTTGAATCTTAAGAACCACTTGAGAAATCTATCTTAAGGCCGTGGCATAAAACGTTACGTTATTGTCTTTCACATAACTATTGAAATGTATGGTACAGTTAAACCACACAACTCGACTACGTATGGACCCAGAGACTGTCGAGTGTCGACAGAACACTGAAATTTTTAATTGGTTTTAATAAACACTCACAGATTTGAGTTTGGCATATAAAGTGATTTAATAAGAATTGTTAAATAATGAAATGTCAAATACTCGTCAATTGAGATTAAATGTTTTGAAAAAACCTAATCGAAGATTTCTCTTCAGCTATTTGAGTGTCGAGGTACACAGACTGTGGAGTTATCAAGTTAGTGAGGTTTTACTTTATCCCATAAATAAAAAAAATATTTTATTTTACTATCGTCTTAGATATTTATGCTTGTAAGAATATTTTCATGAATAAAACTTCAAAACATGAAGCCAAAACATGTAGTATCAAAAGTAACCCCCTGAGAAATAAAGACTTTATTAGTTAAGAATTGTAGATTTTGCTAAATGATACATAAATGGGCTCAAAATAAGATTAATTTTAGCTTACCAATGAAACTCTGGGTGTAACGTCTTAAAACAGACTTTGCAATTTTTCATTCCATACCTTACAGTGTTAATTTACTGTTTTATACTTTACATGTTTTAAATAAGTGAAACCCATTCTAGAAAGAAAAGATTAAATTTCTATGGTAATGTTTGAAAATTTAGGCTCACTACTTTAAAGCTCTTGGCGATATAAAATTTCAACCGTATGCTCGCAATTGATCCAAAATTATTATTGTGAATAACTTTATTAATTTAACCGCACTGGAAACGGATATTTCAAAAGTAATCACACTAAGCAGGCGAATGACCCCAAATTGAAAATTCATTTGAATATATGTAAAAAATTTCAGCTTTGAACAAAGTCTTTCCATAGAGGAAAATCAAATTAGATTCTTCTCTGTGTTCTTCCTACCAGGAGGTCCATTCAATTAAAAATAATATAAATTATTGTCACTAAAATGTTTTTGGAAGAAAGCTCCCTTCAATCGGTGGTACTCGTTAACACATAAAATCAATTAATACTGATAACTTTACTCAGGAATTTTAACAAGTTAGACGCTTTTTTGATTAAAAGGTAAAATATCCAGCATTTCCGATTGTTACGTCGTTATTTAACGATGATTCAATACTTTGGAAAGCGTTTTAATTAATACTTCACGCACACACCTGTATGTATGCACGTTCGATCTCACAAACACACACACACGGTGGCCGAAGCTCGCTGGAGGGGTTACGAAACCAAACTCTTGTTTGGGCAGAGAAAGTCTCCGAAGGTCGTCGAGGCTCTCTGTTTGAGACAAAACGAAAGTGAAATTTACCAGAAGAGCCCGGGTGCAGGAAATAATCAATTTGGGGATTTAGTCAAAACCCACGACTATACAGATATAGTATTGGACTTTCTATAACATCACTGGAGGAAGTTATACTGATTTTTGGTTTGCTATGTAATTTTTCTGTTTCGTTTATAGAAGAAAAATACTCGCTGAAAAATACACGCTGAAAAATACTCCCATTGACCAAACTTAGTCAAAGCGTCTATTTTGTAGATAGCCTTCAGTTTAGAAGGCTATCTACAAAAAATAGCATCGGTGTAGTATATAGTTCATATTTTGGTGAATTGATTGCAGTTCAATTAGTAATTAAATAAGTCTACGAAACTGTAAAACTTTTTCAAAACTTGGGTCTGCACGCTATCTTGAGATCGTCAATAAACTCAACTAGACGTTAATGGCAAAAAATTATCATTGAAGAAACAATGTTCGATCGTAAGTCGTATCAATTTTTCCGGAAAGAAATTCTCTCCATAAAACAATATTTTATCTGTTCAAAATTTTTGTCAGCCTCGATGTCTTACAACAATATTTTATGATCTGTTTACGTAAATTTGCTAGCGATTCAATTCTTCAAATCAAAACGTCACCAGAGTTAATTATAGGAGTCATTTCGTACGTGCACAGTTTGCCTAAGGATTACATCATAGGATATATAAAACCATATTTACCTATTTACATGATAACACTTCCTAATAAATTTACTCACTTTGAAATACTGAATAATGACTTGTAGGAAAGCTACCATAAACCAAACGTTTAGTTAATCTTAACGTGGAAAATTATCTTTACGTCAATTCTCTCTAACTTTAAATGTTTGAAGTGATTGGTTTTCCCCAAAGAACTGTAACCTATTTCTTGTTTTGTGAATAAGCACGAAAATCTAAGGCGTTGCAGAATTGTCTTTCACTTTATTAGCCGTTTTATGGAAAAGGCACGCACGGGAAAACTGATAGATATCGTATTTTGCACCAACAACGTGAAAGTTTGTCTCTTACAAACATATAGCTTACATTTAATTTAATATATTTTGGTTCAGTCATAGCCGTTTTCATCATCACAAGAACCTGAAGTTACGCTTTTCGATACGAGTTTACATTAGACGATCGAGGCGGCAGCCGAGTTCAGAAAAGTAGCTGGGATTGAAAAGCCATTTTTGATGTTTTTTTTCTAATACTACAAAGAATATAAAGGAAAAAATGTCATGAAATTCTAATTTCAATCCAAGTCAAGGCCTACCTATAGTAGCCTAGTTTCTTTTGGCCGATTCACTCCCATCATCTCGAAAATCAGCTGTTAATAGTGAGACGGTTGGTTGCAAACCTCGAGAGCTGGGTTGGCTGGGTTGATTACTTGGGACGATTTGAGTCAGAAATATTAGTTTTTCATTGATTATATAT
This sequence comes from Flexamia atlantica, assembly GCA_035578135.1. Classification (NCBI taxonomy): domain Eukaryota; kingdom Metazoa; phylum Arthropoda; class Insecta; order Hemiptera; family Cicadellidae; genus Flexamia; species Flexamia atlantica. The sequence continues at coordinate 831,429 of JAQJVK010000032.1, forward strand.
AATCAAATACAAATGTTAAGTTATTATTGTAGTTGAAATAATGAAATAGACGATTTGTTACTAAAATTGTGTATACCAGCAGATGAACATGATAAAAAAGTGTCATTAAATGATTCTTATTCCCTTCGGCGACAGAAAATAATAAAAGAGATCCTGTTAGCTCTAGAGAAACTAACAGCTTCATTCCCGCAACGCTTATGATAAATTAGTTGAGTTTTCCTCAGTATGACGATAAAGGTTTAAATTCTTTTGAATTTAAAACCTATTGAGTATTGGAAACTACCGAGTGCGGTAATTTCCAGACGATAAACATTCAACACTTTATATACAATGAAAGGACTATGGTTTATGACTAATGGTTGTGTATTGGGGCTTATGGTTATGGATGAGAACCGTGGTTTATGGTTTATGGTGGTTTTATTTACGGATAAGTGACCCAAAGCTAGAAATACTGAAACGGGTACTGTACGGAGCCGTTGGAAATAAATCGTTTCCTAAAGTCATACATTGTTAAAATATGTTTCGAATGAAAACCTGTTTCGAGTACCTGTGATTGGTCCTGTTCAAGGAAGTTTACTGACTAGTGGACATTAAACGCTCAAGGATACTGACATTGCAGTAAACTAGGACAAAAATGTGGGATCGGTAAATATAGTGATGACTGATTCTGTTAAATAAACGGGATTGATGAAGATCTAAAACTCAAAAATATTATTGTCAATGTTACTGATTATAATCAGTACTATTATTAAAGATCTGATCATAATTTATTAACATTTTCTTGTATTTCCTAATTATAAAACACATGGTGTAGACAAAAAACATTAACTTGCTAGTCTTTGTCAGTAAGAAGGCTTTCATTTCATCCATCCCACAATCATCCTTCACTCATAATCCAGTTAAAATACGCAGTCAGTGATGGGTCTTGCACAGGGGTTAGCCAGGTTACACAAACAAATTATTTATTTTGTTTATTTTCCAACACCATTACAATTCAAACATTGTGATAAAGACTTGCTTATGTTCATGAAACTGTTTTTGCGCTTTATAACTTCTATTTTAAAGCTTCACACCAGTAAATGAATTTAAAATTGACCGTCAACAAATTAAATATTTCGAAAAAATATTGAAGTTTCGGTTTTTTATGCCAATATTTGTTAAGAAATATGAAATTTTTTCACAAAGATACAAAGAAATTAACAAATAAATAGACATATTTACAAGAGTTTCCACTGAGTCGATGTAATCATCTTCTGCGAAACTTCATACCAAACCTTTTTGGCTAAGATTTCTGATCCTCCTCAGTTTGACCTTTATTCAACCACTGTGCATGACTTTGACGGTCGTTCCTTCATGCTCATTAACGATTCAACAATTTTTTCCCATTTAGACTTTTGCACAAGAAGTTCTGTGTATTCTTTCTTCCAATCGGTTAGTTTTGTAAATTTCCAGCTGTTCGTGTATGTCTCGTCGTTCGTATGTGACTCCCTTTGCTCTTCAGGAGGGCAATTTTCAATTTTGTCAAATCGGCAATTTTTCAACTTACAACATCGGTCCTGATCCGCCACCAGAAAATTAAGTGTTTCTCTCTTGAAAGGCAACATTGTCACTGAATTCATCAAGTCGTTTTTTACAAGATTTATCTTTTAAACTCAGAAGACCTTTAAGTTTTGGGTCATCTTTGCTGATAAAAACTCCACGTAAGTTCTAAACTCGTTAAGCTTCAAATTCTCGTAACATTCCAAGACGTAAAAAGTCTTTTTAGTTTGACCACGAACCCCTCCTATAAATTTCTTACGTATATATTTATAGTGGTCTTATTCACCATGGAATATTTCACCCCAACGTGTTCCTTTCTCACTGGAACATTGAGAACATTTCCTGGTTCAGGTTCTGCGCAGGAAACTGTACCATCAAAAGAAATACTTGCAACTTCAAAGAGCAACAAAAGGTAACTGACCTGGGCGTAAATCATTTCTGTACATGTAAATATCGTGTAATATGTTCACTACTCAGTAATCACAAATTGTCAGAATCTGTGCAGCCAGGATGCGGGAAATTTGTAAGTTATTATTAGCCAATTAATCTTGCCAACATGAGGTTGTTATCGACTGTAATTTGACTTCGACAGTTTACACAGATTGAAACTGATGTTTCGCTCAGCCTGGCCTAATTACACAATTGCCTGAATCACTCGTGTTCATTCATTATGTTACATGGCTTTAAAAATTCATGAATATATTGCATGCTACCACAAGTACCAGAATACGTACCATACAAATTAATAAAATATTGCATTCTTCATACGTTATTAGTGAGATATCTCACGGTGTGCTTACTGATTGCAATATCGATGTTTTTCCATTCTTTGATGAGAGAGCCATAAGTTAAAATGTTGCTATTGAAGAAATCGAAGTCCTAGCGTTGCCGACTGGGGACGTCACCCATTGCGATTGCAGATATCTGCGGGGTTGGGAAAGGTATGACGCGGTCGTCAACCTCACCCCTGAAGGAAGAGATGATAATCGGAAGAATTAAGAATTTATCCTACAGGCTCCTCCGGAGACGACCCTTCCTCCACACTGTCGACCTCCCAGACGAGGACTGTAGTCCAGGGGCCCTCCATGGAGTGCTTTTCCTTTTGCGGGACCGCTCCCTCTAGACCGGCAACCTTGACTGGGTGGTGGCGTGTCCTGAAATCCAGCTACTTGGAGGTCACGAATTGTGGATAGTTGTGAGCGATGGCTTGTGGACGCGGTGTGTCTTAGTGGGGATTAACATCAACACTATTGAATAATACGTTCATAGGACCATCCTCATAATTAGACCAGATCGTAATTTTTAAACCAGGCAAAATTGTGGTTCGGATCCCACGTTGAAATGTAGGTCCCTTTATTGCCGTTGGCTGCTGGGCTATTAAATAACAGTCCTTAGTACTTGTCGGCCTTAGTCAGTATTAAGAGTACAAGATCGCGCCACAATCATCCTTCCTTCCATCATCCTTTATTCATACTTGGCTTAAAATACCTACCTGGGTAGGTCGCCATTTCAAGAAAAGTAAAAGTGTATAAAGACATTAGGAGTCCATCAGGAAATGGTCCGTCATCCAGCCCCAAACGGACCGTTTGATCCTCAACGTTTCAGGGCTTGGACATGACTGTATCCAAGCTCCGCAGAGAATCAAAGTTATAAAAGAAGTAATAAGGAACCACAGAGAAATAATCAAACAACTTTGATTCTCCTCTGTGTAAGGAACCAAATCATTTTGGAAGCTAATCATTTTGGGTAGCCATAGGGAATTACCAGTTCTAATTACTTTCTTACTATTGACCTCAGCATAAACCATTCAAAAAGACGTCTAAAGAGATAAGCTTAACTAAAATCAGATAAGCGGCTGCATACAAACTCGCCAACATTTTTGGGACTGTTTCTAATATACAAACTCGCCAACTTTTAATTAGGTGCAAAAACTAGGGTCAGGAATCCGGCCGGCCATATTCAAACTCGCCAACTTTTGCCCGCTGGTATGTATCTCTCTCTCCCTCTTCTTCTCCCCGGGCTCGGTGACAATTAATTAATTGTTTGCCGGGATCCCTGCGTATAGGCCTCCGCTGCTGCACCTGCATTCAAGTCTATATTCCTTTATATCAACTCTTAACATTGCTATTTAAGAACTGCTGTATTCTGTAGCATTAAAATTAACTGTAGTTAAGCAATTCAAATAATAATTTTAGTCAAATTAATTATAATTAAATAAATATTAAGCATGGAACATTGGTTTTAAAGCGTTCATGGTAATAAACGTTTAAAACCATATAAGAGAATGATAAATACAGAACAGCTTATTCACCATGAATTACCACATGTGAAGACGCCGATGAAACTGTAACAGGTGACTAGTCGTCGATTTTTGTTGATTTTGCAGCAGTAATCTTCACTTTTCGTTTTGCGTTGAGACTCCGTATCCACTCATACATTGCTAGAATTATCTGATAAAAATACAAATCAAATCTAGCAATGTAATTAGCGGATTTTTATTTATTTTTATTTATTTTCACATTTTCCCCGTGGATGTTTGTTCCTCCCGAGAAATACCTCTGTAATATTTATCCTTGGTATCCTTGGCGAGAAAGAGTAATCCATTTAATCTTCGTTTTTGATGTTGTCGAATTCAGTGGAAAGTTATAACTGGTTTCAAATGATAAGACCCAGTCCGTCCGTAAGACGGATGCTTAATTTTAGCATCGGGCTTATGAATGGCGAGCCTAAAGTCTTGCAACCAGTTATAAATATTTACTTCCTAGTGGTTTTTCATTTTACAGTCTAGCCTAGTTATTAATGTCGCATACATTATATGAACACAACTTTTTTTTATTAAAGGTTTTTACATAATTCTAGACTGAAACGTAAGTTTTCTTTGCTTATTGATGGCAAGAAAGTTACTTCTTGCCAATAACTACAAGGCAACTTTACCGTATAAGACACGTTATTTCAAAATATAGTAGAATATTTTTTTCTATTATAATTCATCTCTGTGTATGGAAAATAACCCCGTTGCAGCAGACCTGCTTACTCAGCGAATTTCAAATGCAAAACAACATATTTCAATCCTATATAGCGAGATTTGACATGTTTTTGTAAGCTCCATAAGAATAACATGGGGAATGAGTATGCAGGTGTGCTGCTACAGGTATATTAAAACTGATGGGTGGTTTTAATTCAATATTTAGTAGATCTGAACTATAAGAAGCTATTTACCTAGTTTTATTGAGATATGTTGAGAAATAAGTGAGATATAGAATTTTAGTTATTTCCCATAAGGTTATTGGGACAACGTACTGTGTTTACCACTTTCAATATCTCGGTAACCAATGGACATAGAGCAGTGTTTCACAATACTAAATTGTTTGTTTTTTTGAGCTGAATTCAATGGTGCCCACAAAAATTCGATAAATTTTATTTTTCTATGTAAAAAACTCAAAAAACCCATTTTTGGAGGGGTTTATCCCCCTTTACCCCCCCTTCCGGTGGTCCGATCGGGCTGGTTCACGAACTCGTCCAATTGATTACCACTTTACATGTCCGTACCAAATTTCATGAAGATCGGACCATTTTTGCGGCCGCTATCGTGCTAACAGACACATATATATATATAAATTCGAACGAATAGTGTTTTTTGCTTCTGGGGGCCCCAAAACGAAAAGTTATGGTGGTCCCGAGCTTAGGTCTTACCATGAGACCTACGGTAATAGCTTCTTCCCTATAGGGGAAATTCGCTAAAATGTATTTAGATGTACCTTCATCTACGGGGAAAATGTGAAAATAATTAAAATCCGCTAATTACATAGCTAGATTTGATTTGTATATTTATCAGATCATTCATTCTAGCAATGTAAAAGTGGAAACGAAGTCTCTGCGCAAAACGAAAAGTGAAGATTACTGCTGCATAATCAACAAAAATCGACGACTAGTCACCTGTTACAGTTTCATCTGCGTCTTAACATTTGGTCATTCATGGTAAATAAGCTGTACTGTATTTATCATTCTCTTATATGGTTTTAAAAGTTTATTACCATGAACGTTTCAAAACCAACATGTTCCAAATGCTTAATAATTATTTAATTATAGTTAATTTGACTAATATTTTTATTTGAATTGCTTGAACTTCAGGTAATTTTAATGCTGTAGAATATAGTAGTTCTTAAGTAGCAATGTTAAGCGTAGTTATTAAGGAATATAGACTTGAATGCAGGTGCAGCTTGTTTCTGCTGTTAAAATTAACAAGTTAAATCTTAAAAAAACCCTTAAAATACTAATTATTGGGCACTAGCGCCGGTTAACATGTACTCTTCAATGTTTTCTCTGCAAACCTGTTACATGCTATAACCAGTTTGTCTTCAGGTAGAATCGCAACCACAAATTTGATCGTTGCGTTGCGGAGGCCTGTACGCAGGGTTCCCGGCAAACAATTGTCACCGAACCGACGGAGGGGAAGAGGGAGAGGTACCTGCCCGCGGTCAAAAGTTGGCGAGTTTGAATATGGCCGGCCGGATTCCTGGCCCTAGTTTTTGCACCTAATCAAAAGTTGGCGAGTTTGTATATTAGAAACAGTCCCAAAAATGTTGGCGAGTTTGAACGTACCCAGATAAGCTAAACCATCATCTATGATCCTGATGTCACCTTCCTCACTGACGTCGCATTAGTACTTACTAATTCCCAGGGTAAGGTGTAACGATGCGCATACACCCTGGCCCGGGAAGTCACCTCTTTCATTGACAACAAATCTAACCCTCCATTCCACCTAATTTAACTATAGCTCGATCATTATACTTCATGAGGAACATGTAGATCTGATGGTCACAATCCAAGGCAGTTTTGATCTGTATTTGTAGGTTTGTATTAGAACAACAAAAGACAAAATTTTTTAAGATGGTAAAAAAATCGAGTTCAATCTGCTTTTTGTTAAATAACCAAGCTTCAAAGGGTTCCCCACAAGGCTTTATACCAAGTATTATGACGCCACATTTTGCGCTATATACGTACCTCCGCCCTTATATTGAATGAAAACAGTGTAAAATTGTCTCAAGCAGCTATGACGTCACACATCTGTGGACCAATGAGAAGTGAGGGCACACTCCTGGGATCACCTTTTTCATCAACGTCACAATTAGAACGGAAGAATCACGAATTTACCCTACAGGCTCCTCTGCAGACTACCTAATATATAAACAGCTAAGCTGTCAATATTCTGATGACACGTCAGTATACCGACTCTCCTAGGGAGAAGCAAGGATACACTCCTGGGTGACACCTCTGTCATATACGTCACATCTAACCTTCCCCTACCTAAGACAGGGTGTTTTTTTTTGTTTAAACGCAACCCAAAACTTTTTGTTGGCAGTGACGGATCATTTCCCGAAAATATCCCCGGATTTGACCCCACCATATTATTTTCTTTGGGGATACATACAGAGTAATGCCTACGAAAGCAATTCACAGGATATTCAGCACCTCAAAAGAAACATTACAAATTTAATGCAATAAATTCAAAGAGGTACCTTGCAACACGTTTTCGGGAATTTGATGGAGAGAGCAAAACTTAATACAAACGCCAATAGCGGATTGTTTGGAGACATAATGTAAACTAAATGCGATTAAACTTAAATAATAGGTTGAATAAAACGTGAATACCAAAAAATACTGATTTCATTTTTATATGTGCATTATTCGATCTTGTAAATGGCTTGGGTTAAATAAAACCCTGTACAAGAACTGCTGGACTGGCACCTGCTCTGACGTCACAATACCCCAATTCCTCAGGGTAAGGTGTGAGGGGGAGGGGAACTGCCGCCAAGGACGTGGAGAAAGTGTTTTCCCCGCCCAAGGGCGGACCGGTCCCGTACGGGCGCCGACACGGGTCAGTCTGTGCATCGCGGTGAGAGAGCGTACGTCGACCGCCGCCCCGAGTACAGTGTACGGCCGAACTTAATCGCTACTTATTTACTTTTGTGAAAAAAATATTTATATTATTTTAAATATTAAAAAAAATTAACCGAGTGATAAAATTATTTTTGACAGTTTAAGATAAGACAAAAAAATAAACTTCAACTAGTTAATTATTTTTATTTGTAACAATTTTTTTAATTAGCTTGTAATTTAAATTAAATAATAAATAGTCATGTAAATCGTATATTGTTTTACACGAAAATACATGATTGCATTTTTTACATAAAATACTAAATTAATGAGCTTATTGTCTTAAACAATATTACTGGTTAGAAATTTTATTCGAATAGCTTGTAAATTTGTTTACTACACAAATAATTAAAAACGTTACAATTTTCAATCAAAGTTACAGTTATATACCCTAATAACAACTATATCCTGTTTTTTTTTTCTAAAAAGCCCTAATAGCATCATGTATAAAATATTAAATTTTTTGAGACTCAAATTTGTGATTGCTTTTTGGTTTATTTGAAACTACTTTTACCGGTAACAGTATAATTGACATATTTAATTACACGTAGTAAATTTCGTATCGTAATAAATTAAACATTAAAGAGAGTTAATAAACTATTTTTAATGACCATGCTGGTTTACAAACATAAGATACTTCAGCGAGTGTGTCCTTAATGTTTATTAATACTTTTTTATTTTATAGTTTTACTTAATTAAAATTCATTGCAATCAAGTGTTCCGTCAAGTTGGAGAAATGTATCAGTGACGTGTAACGACTGTGACTTAAATTATCAACAAACTGTGAGACTTAGTTACTTCGGACATGATGTCAGTAGTGTATTTCGTCATTTTGGGGTGAGTTGGCTTTATTTTTGTATAAATACCTAGTTGCTAACAGTGACTTAGCTGACGATTAGAATGATGATACAATATCATACAGTATCTTGATCATCTTGATCATACCGCGTCGCGTCGGTTTGTCAACCATATATCAGTCCCATTAATGTGTTCTGCTCTGTGTTAATTATTGCATCGTTGGAACTTATTTAAATTTCTTGACCGAGGGAATTTTAGAAAAAAAATTAAATTTAATTGGAGCAGGCCACAATACTACACAGTACTACACCAATCCGGGTTCTGTCCTACAGCCCTTCACAGTGCCCAAGTTAACGTTATGTTTAACCAAAGCAGCTGATTTATACGTTTAGGTTGATTTTATTTTACTCGAGCATAGTTCGGTCTCCCGGAACTATGTTTTTACTTTGTACTGAATACTAGAGTAAACCCGAAAGCAAAATTAAATAATTATTTGTTTATTAAGAGCGCAAAGTATGTCATTGCCGCAACATTTCGAGAGTGGCAATGACTATTTGTGCTCGTAATACACATAATATTTTTCGTTCCACCGTTATTTAAACAGTTTAACTTATTAACTAACCTGTACACTAAAGTTCATTGAGGTTATGTTTGCTTATTGTATTGGAACGAACCGGAAGTTGAGATAGACCGGTGATGATGAAATCAGCTGATTTAGAACAAGGCAATTAGAATTTAGAATACGGTGAGTGTCATGGGATTTTTGACCAATATAAACTGGTATGCGGTGTTTGACGTCATAGTTATCTCTCTTGTTTGCCACCTTAACCTATTCTACATTCCCGCTTTTGCGAGCGGGAATGAAATGTTAGCGGAAATGAACCGTTTTGCGAACTGTTTACTGGGCAGTGTGATTATTACCGTGCAGCTGTAGGAAAAAAAAACATGAATTAAAAAAGGAACAAAATACGCGAGACCAATTAAGTCAAACCTGAACTCCATACACTCTGTGCCGGCGCCGCTCTGGAATTCGGTTACACAATTTTGTTTTTGCGAGACGCCGAGAGACGTCCTATTGCCCTATTTAAGGCCGGTGACTGATCAAGGCAGTTTGGAAATTCCGTTTCGGTTATGTAAATCATACCGATCATCGACCTGTAAAAAGCTCCATACGGAAGTCCGGTATGGAGCTTTTCGGTTTTTGGTTATACAAACACTTAAGCCGCGTTTACACTTTGCAACTTATTTTATAAACTGGTGTAATTATAAATTATGATATTTGGTTTAAACATGTTTAAGAATGTCTTGAAAATGTTGTACAAAGTTGTACAACAAGCGAGTTTTAAAACCAAACTTCGTGTTTTACAACAGGTGCAGGTTTCCAGAGCCGTGTTGGAAAGATCAAAGGACATTTTTGTTTTATGAACTTTTGTTGTACAACATGTTTTAAAACACAAAATCGAGTTTTAAAAACAAAAGTTATATTAAACATGCTTTACAAACAGAAGTCTATAAAACAAGTTGTATAGTGTAAACGCGGCTTTACTAAAACGATACGACCAAGACCAAGCCGTATTGGTCGTTCGTCAAGTTGGAACTTAAGTATTTTTACTGCGCATGCATTAACTATTTGTGACCCGTTTCATGTTTATTTATTTATTTATTTATTTATTTATTTATTTATTTATTTATTTATTTATTTATTTATTTATTTATCCATATCAACGGTGAAATCATTACAACAATTCTTCCAACCAGCAAACAACAACAGTTAATCGAAATATACCAAGAGAAAAAAAACAAATTCAACTGTGATAAACCTACAACAAGTTGAGTGCAATAACAGTGCAACATAAAAAGATCATTGGCAGGGTACAAATAAATAAGTGATATGTGCAAAATAGACTGGATGCAACCACAACATACACACTATGAAAAAGTTACTCAGCAAATTAAGTGCAAATTCGACATTTGAACATATGTGAATAATAGGTGCAATATTAATTAACCAAACATGCATTGCTTTTTAAGCCTGAAGATACAATACATGTAAATGGAGTGTAGCAAATGGTTTAACGTTAAAAAGCAAATATTAAACTAAGATTATTGCAAAGAGAAAAGAGAAACTAACAATAGTGACAGGTAAGATGACATAATACATGTTAGGGAAGAGCACAAACTTTCATAACAACGGATCTCTTGAATGAGTTGAGGCTCTGTCTGAAGAAGTCCACCTGATCAGTTACCAGATTCCCACCAGTGCGGTGTAGTATTGTTTGTGAACTATGCCATGCGGGGTGCGTCATGACCAAAATGGAACCCATTTTGTGAATTCGTTCCTTGCATCTAAATAAACATATTTTGTAATACTGTTTAACCATGGGTTACTACGCCTAGTTTCATGTATTTCTATATGACTTTGCTTTTATCGTAATTTTTACTGGATATGTGAACCTTTAAAAACAACTGAGAATTTTGATTTTATGTAGGCACTACATGCTAAAATGGTGAATAAAAATGCATCTAAATCTTCAGTAGGGAGAAATAGAAATAAAAGATTTTGGTCGGTTGCATTTACAGACGTATTCAAACCATAACTTTTTGGAAATAATTACATTTTTCACCTTATCTGTCACTTTATTACGTTCGATAAAATTCATAGTTTTAAAAATATTAAGTGTTCAGTACAATTAATGGCCGTTATTTTTTTATTGATACAAAGAAGAAAGTGATACACCTCACCAAAATGAACTCTTCATTGTAAAACACACGCAAAGTTTGTAGCTAGTACCTCAAGTGGTTCAAAAGGGAAGTAAAACTTTGTCACAAACACACGACACAGATAGACGGAAAACCGGGCGTGGAAATCCCATAGTTATACCACAAAATGTGTTTGTTTCGATGCAAAGATCACATAGGCTTAAGGTGTCACTTAGGATCACATAGGCACTTAAGGTGTCCATTTCAAATAGGGTTTGTTGTAAGGTTTGTAAAGTTCAGTAAATCGAACTCTTATGTGTGCAACTTATATAATTCATAATACAAAAATTATAATAATGAAACGACAACAAATAAGTTATAAATATAATTTGAGCTCAACTGTACATTAATATGCCATGTCCTATATAGGTAGACTCTATCTGTGTCCACAATGAATGTGGCGAGTGAAGATAATATCCGTCACTTCAATAAAGTAGGATTGTTTTAACTGAATTGAGGAAAAATGCTTCACCTACAAATACATGATTTATTTTATTTCTAAACGTCGTTTTACTAGTATAATGTTTGATTGCCATTTCATTCATAACTTTAAATGAGGTTAAGTCATTTGTTATCTTTAGAGTCGTGAAATAATAGTTTTTTCCAGAAAGCCGCTTGCTGGCCATAAAATTAAACGGTTCATAGCAAAAAAGAAGGCTGTTAAAATTAAACGACCAATCGTTTATCATCAAGAAATGAAACTTTTAAATTGTGAAAAACAATCTTGAAGATTGCATTTTGAGGAACTGATCTTCAAGAAATTATCAGTCGAGAAATTCGAATAACGGGTTCATTAAGGAGTTTTACGATCTAAAGTACTTATTTACAAAAGAGCTTCATTAATTCCATTTACATAAAGCTTAACAAGCAAAGGTATTATTTTACATGAATGTAAAAGAAAAATGCATGTGCTTTAAAAGAAAATAGTTTTCACTGTTTTTATTAAAAACAACTCAATTCTTACATTTTTAAAATAGTTATTTTCTTTTGTCTGTTGGTCCCATTTTGCTCTTCAAAACTTGTATCTCTAAATGTTGGATTACACGACTAAAACTAATTATATATGTAACATTTTATAGGATTTTATTTCACGGCAGGTATTATAGCCGGGTATCACTGAGGAAAGTACAGTAGTCACTTTCCTTAATCGAAGGTCACCAGATCGATTCTAACCAAGTCATGAGACAATTTTACGAAGTTTCGAGTTTTAACTCAGTTGCCATTAATTATTGGGCTATTAATTAATAATCCTGACAAAGATAATCGGTTAAACATTGTCAGTAACAAGGCTTTCATCGTACAGTCATCCTTCATTGATGATTTGTGACTAAAAGTATACCACAACATTTTTAATCTAGCCATACAATCTATAAATTTGTGACACTTCTTTGTGATCCAAGTAACCAAATAATTTAAAATGACTAAGATATACCACAACATTTTTAAGCTATCCATACAATCTATAAATTTGTGACAATTCTTTGAAATCCAAGTAATCAAATGATTTAAAATACCTGTTTAACTTGTTATATCTTAGAGCTCCGAGAACCAAAAATTATTAATACGATAGTCGATTGGTTATATCGACCAGTCGATCTTCTAGTAATACGATAGTCGATTGGTTATATCGACCGATCGATCTTCTAGTAATACGATAGTCGATTGGTTATATCGACCAGTCGATCTTCTAGTAATACGATAGTCGATTGGTTATATCGACCAGTCGATCTTCTAGTAATACGATAGTCGATTGGTTATATCGACCAGTCGATCTTCTAGTAATACGATAGTCGATTGGTTATATCGACCAGTCGATCTTCTAGTAATACGATAGTCGATTGGTTATATCGACCAGTTGATCTTCTAGTAATACGATAGTCGATTGGTTATATCGACCAGTCGATCTTCTAGTAATACGATAGTCGATTGGTTACATCGACCAGTCGATCTTCTAGTAATACGATAGTCGATTGGTTATATCGACCAGTCGATCTAGTAATACGATAGTCGATTGGTTAAATCGACCAGTCGATCTTCTAGTAATACGATAGTCGATTGGTTATATCGACCGGTCGATCTTCTAGTCGAGCAGTCGATTATTTTGACTAGTCTCCAGGGTGTCATATTGTTATAGATATATTGTCAGATTGTTTCAATTGTGATTCGAAATAGCTCTCTGAGTATTTGGACTAACTAAACGTAACTATGCAAAAAGAACAGGATAGTAATGGGATTTTATTAAAAAGTCAATCAATGTTGTGGCAGTTATTTTAACCTTAATTTTTACCTAAAATTGCCTACGTTTTCAGTATTGGAATAAGGCTAAAACCGCATTCAAATGCAGGTTTTAATTGGCTTTTTCAGTTAATAACATAAAAATGGTTGTGAGTTGTGTCAGTTCTCTCCCTCGTATCTCAAAACCTACACCAAAAACATTGAATTGGACATTAACATTCAAATATTCTGACGAGCGTGTTCTTTTGTCTCTGAAATAAACATTGCAAGATCGAACAATGAATTTAGTGACGGCACAAAAATCCTTTATTACTTTCAAAGAATCTGGGGTTACACGACATGCCGTTAAATATTAGAAGGTAAGATAGCCCTTCTGAACGCCCGAAACGATTTGATTGCAGAACTGTCATTGTACGACTATGATAATTGAAATTAATTGTGAGCCATCTTTGCCAGATATTGTTTAGATTTCAACAGCCTGTGAACTTATCCCAAAACTCAAGTGCACATCAAGCTATACACAAACACAAACAACTTAATACACAAACAACTCAAACAACAGTTTAAAATTAAAATTTTTTATTTATATAAAACATCTTGTATATTTTATGGTCGATTGTTTTCACCAGTCGATATTTTATCATTTAAGCCTAGTAGACGGGAACTTAACTGACTGGAGACTGAGTTGTTATTGGGGAAGACACCCAAAAGTAACAAATGAACGCTGAAGCTTGCTCGGTGAAGTAGAGTGTGAAGGACTACACTAAACGATGTTCGAAACAAATCTACTAGTCACTAGATTAAATTCCAAACCCGTTCAAAAGTTTTCGGGTTGTGGAAGTCAACAGAACTGCGTTGAGCTGTGGAATCCGTCATGACCGTCATAAGTACCGCTAACTTGAGCTGTCTGCAATGAAGGTTATGGATCTTTTCCGTTATACGTATACCACAATTCCAAATTTACCCTTCAAGCTTGGTTTTTGACCGAGCACCATAAACTAGGTCAAATAATTGTTATTAATCATTTTTAAGTGGAAATTCCTTGTAAGAGTATTTTACTTGCGGTTTCGTTATCTTATCTACCGTTATCTTTGCCTAGACGCGATAAGCCTGCGTCTGGCCGTCTAGCGGTCCCACATGCAGTTGGTTAGGTTAGGTTAGGTTAGTTTAGGTTAGGTTACCTGACCTAACTTATCCTAACCTAACTTCCCAAACTAAAACTTAAACCAAGCTTGAAAAACAAACCTAAAACAATAGTATACGTATAACGGAAAAGATCCGAAGGTTATTATTGTGAGACGGAACCAACAAGGAAACAGCGAGCCCTTAGAGACAGCGAGGCCTTAGATAGAACCTTGCCCTTATGAGTTCAAGGACCTCGGTCTAGACACGCCCTACCTTTATTCCCTACAAGTATCCTTAGTACACCGACTCATGACATGAACTATAGCGGAAATGTATGCGAACAAAAGTGTGAGACAACGTTTTATCTGTTTGACTTTCAAATTGAATTTTTTTACATAATTTGTTTGACTGATCACAGTTTACAGCTCAGGATTACTGTAAGGCATTTTTGTGGTTTTTACACTCTCGAGATGGGAAAATGGGTAAAAATCTTGTAAATTCTAAACTTAATTTAACTGAATTATTAACATTCCATTGCATTACGACGTCGACCACCGGTAAGGGGTATTTTAAGGCAAATATGAGTGAAGGATTGATGTAATATAGTACCGGTACTGTACACTGTACATAACTGAACTACATGTAACTTTAAAATAGAGCGGGTTCCTCAGTAACATTAAATAGGTCATCTTATTACTATTTTACTTTATATTTGAACAGGTGGGCGGATTAAGCTAAGCCTTATGTTACATACATCTTAGACGTATCGCCTGAGAGAGCATAAATATATTTTTTCTTTAATCTTGCAGATTGTTTGATAAGAAAACTGATTTTTCGTATAGCATGATTACCTCCAAGTAAATATTATTTCATAACTGTGAATTGGCTGAAATATTATAATTGTAAGTATGAGATACAAACACAGATAGAAAACTATGCTATTGCTTTAAGAATTTAGTTCTATTAGTTTATTCTAATACAATCAATATATTAAGTCTACAATACAACATGGCCTTGATATGACTGTAAAAATATCGGTTGATTAAAATATATTCTAACAAAGGTGGACAGTTTAGTTTATGGTTACTCACACTATTGTGTTACTATATGTAGTGTCTAACAAAAATATATTTTTTAAATCAAATCATAATTAATCAAGCTATCACCTCAAGCCGACACCTATCAAGTTCAGCTAGAACTTGTATAATCAAATTTATGTGTTTTTTGTTAAGACTGATTTTTTTAATAATCAATAATACAGAAGATAAGTTATTATTGGACGTATTATATATGTATAGAAAATATTCTGAGTGCCTTCAGCAAAAGCACAAACTAAATCTAGCACGCTCTTACATCCACCCTTCACTCTTTATGTTGCGTTACTAATCCTGCCATTGATGCGTGAAAATATTGCTGACGCATACATTCGAAGTAATCGATGAGAAGTAGCTCAGAAAAACCAAAGAGTCATAAAAGAACAAGTTGAGTAATTACAACATTTCTGGTTAATGTTATTATATGTCCGTCAAATAACGTGGCCCAGATCGACCGTGAGCTCAGTGATAAAATTAATAGGCCACGTAATTTGAGGCGACGATTACAGTCACTGCGCCTCGGCAGCGCGTGCCGTGTGGTCAATCAGGCGGCAAGTGTGCACCGGCAAACTACCGACCTATCGGACTACTGCCGCCGTTTTCAAGGCCGGCGAAAAACTCGCTTCGCAAGAACCGCCGTGGCCAACCGCGTTGTTCAACGCTTTACCCGCATCATGTCGGTTGTGTTGGTGATTTCATGGCTGATTCGGTTTCGGGGGATCTATTATTTTTGCATGTTGGTTCTATCTGCGTATATAATAGTGGGTTTCTTCCAGGATATTTCTCAAGGTTATAAAACAATGAATAATCTACTCATTTCATGTTTCCACCCGTAGATGCTCTTATTTTACGCTTCCCTCATTCATAATAAATATTATATGGTCGTCCACGCTTTGCCCAGGAAATAATGAGTGAAGAACAATGTGAGTAATCTTTAGACAAAATTTGTTGCAAGAATAGAAAACCCTAGAGCGCTTTAAAAAAACTTTAAAGCGAGGTAAAAAAAAACTTTAAACCTTGCGACCGAGGTTTTTGAGACCTTCCTGTGTCACCATTAGGGTGCACTCAATTGAATTTAATGCTTTAATTTGGCACCAAAATCAGTGATCTTGGCTGTAGCATCATCTGCAATGCAAGCCTGAACTTAGCGAATGTTACTCTTTCGAATAATCTGTATTTTTTGCTGCATAATTTATATTTACAATGATACCATTCACTAGTACTACCACTACTATGCGTATTTCAATAGCATTCCTTTCATCATGATTATACTAGTAATAATTTCGTGATCACAGAAACATTTGTCGCAATAATTTTCCTCAATTCCACCTAGACTAGTCAACAATGTCCGAGCCACCGGGAAAAGCACTCTTTCAACTCAGCCATTTTCGACCACGTGCGTCACGCTGTCATCTACACACAAGGAACGACAAATCTACGTCGATTACTCTATGGTCGTTGATTACTCTATGGTGACGTCACGATCCGGAATATCAGCTTCCGGTTAGAGTGTCCACTTCCTGTTGATATTTAGCCGGCGTCACACTAGTTTGTGGGCATTTTGTCCTGTGGATTGCCTCGCCGCGGAGGCGAGAGTGGACTGGCTTTCTTGAGGGAGAAAGTGCCAACTGGTGGTGACATATGAGTTATTGTTTCTCCCGGAAAATCTGATCGGATTGCAAAAATATTGGCTTGTCCCTAATAAAAATAGGTAATTAGTAAATTTTATAAAATACATGTTATAAAATATCTAAAATTACCCTCTCCGACACTCTCAACGCTCTAGACACCCTATCACTCCGACACTCTCAACGCTCTGGACACCCTATCACTCCGACACTCTCAACGCTCTGGACACCGTATCACTCCGACACTCTCAACGCTCTAGACACCCTATCACTCCAACACTCTCAACGCTCTAGACACCCTATCACTCCAACACTCTCAACGCTCTAGACACCCTATCACTCCGACACTCTCAACGCTCTGGACACCCTATCACTCCGACACTCTCAACGCTCTAGACACCCTATCACTCCAACACTCTCAACGCTCTAGACACCCTATCACTCCAACACTCTCAACGCTCTAGACACCCTATCACTCCGACACTCTCAACGCTCTGGACACCCTATCACTCCGACACTCTCAACGCTATAGTCACCCTATCACTCTAACACTCTCAACGCTCTAGACACCATATCACTCCGACACTCTCAACGCTATGGACACACTATCACTCCGACACTCTCAACGCTATAGTCACCCTATCACTCCGACACTCTCGACGCTCTAGACACCCTATCACTCCAACACTCTCAACGCTCTCGACACCCTATCACTCCGACACTCTCAACGTTCTAGACACCCTGTCACTCCAACACTCTCAACGCTCTAGGCACCCTATCACTCCAACACTCTCAACGCTCTAGACACCCTATCACTCCAACACTCTCAACGCTCTAGACACCCTATCACTCCAACACTCTCAACGCTCTAGACACCCTATCACTCCAACACTCTCAACGCTCTAGACACCCTGTCACTCCAACACTCTCAACGCTCTAGACACCCTATCACTCCGACACTCTCAACGCTCTGGACACCCTATCACTCCGACACTCTCAACGCTATAGTC
This sequence comes from Flexamia atlantica, assembly GCA_035578135.1. Taxonomy (NCBI): domain Eukaryota; kingdom Metazoa; phylum Arthropoda; class Insecta; order Hemiptera; family Cicadellidae; genus Flexamia; species Flexamia atlantica. The sequence continues at coordinate 849,555 of JAQJVK010000032.1, forward strand.
ACCCTATCACTCTAACACTCTCAACGCTCTAGACACCATATCACTCCGACACTCTCAACGCTATGGACACACTATCACTCCGACACTCTCAACGCTATAGTCACCCTATCACTCCGACACTCTCGACGCTCTAGACACCCTATCACTCCAACACTCTCAACGCTCTCGACACCCTATCACTCCGACACTCTCAACGTTCTAGACACCCTGTCACTCCAACACTCTCAACGCTCTAGGCACCCTATCACTCCAACACTCTCAACGCTCTAGACACCCTATCACTCCAACACTCTCAACGCTCTAGACACCCTATCACTCCAACACTCTCAACGCTCTAGACACCCTATCACTCCAACACTCTCAACGCTCTCGACACCCTATCACTCCGACACTCTCAACGCTCTAGACACCCTATCACTCCAACACTCTCAACGCTCTAGACACCCTATCACTCCAACACTCTCAACGCTCTAGACACCCTATCACTCCAACACTCTCAACGCTATAGTCACCCTTACACTCCAACACTCTCAACGTTCTAGACACCCTATCACTCCAACACTCTCAACGCTCTAGACACCCTATCACTCCAACACTCTCAACGCTATAGTCACCCTATCACTCCAACACTCTCAACGTTCTAGACACCCTATCACTCCAACACTCTCAACGCTCTAGACACCCTATCACTCCAAAACTCTCAACGCTCTAGACACCCTATCACTCCAACACTCTCAACGCTCTAGACACCCTATCACTCCAACACTCTCAACGCTATAGTCACCCTATCACTCCAACACTCTCAACGTTCTAGACACCCTATCACTCCAACACTCTCAACGCTCTAGACACCCTATCACTCCAAAACTCTCAACGCTCTAGACACCCTATCACTCCAACACTCTCAACGCTATAGTCACCCTATCACTCCAACACTCTCAACGCTCTAGACACCCTATCACTCCGACACTCTCAACGCTCTATTACTTTATTCAGTGAGTGTGTAAAGTAAAGCCCCTCACCTTAAATAACATTTGTATAGGAAAGAACCAATCAGAGAAGAGACAGTCCATATGTTCCCAGGGATGGTTCACAGCCATTCCACTTAGCGATTTGAAATGAAAAAATACAATCCATATGATGTGAACAATAATTAAAGCATGTATAAATGCATTTGTTAGTCTTACGAACTATTACTTTTTTTAAAGCTCGTGTACATTTTAAGTTTTCTGCTAACAAACTTAACCACAATTGGCTTTGTCAACAGTCAACCAGTTCCAATCCAGTTTATACGTAAGCCCTTTGGGGCTTTGTAGCAATAACAACAGGTACTCATGTGACACAGCCTGTCAACATTACAGATGGTAAAGAAGGTGGGGCTTTACTTTACACTCTCATTGAATGAAGTATAGAAACTCTATAAAAACATAATTTAATCCTTTAAAATCCATCACGATAAAATAGCCCTAATGACCTACGAAACCATCAAAAGACAATCTTTGTCACCACCCAAGATCTCTAATGAAGTCACCCTCAACGAACACATGACATTCAGTGGGATCAACAAATGCAGACATAAAATGCAGCTTATAAAATCTTGCAGGACATTTATATTCTTGTTTGTCCAAATATTTTTAGATCCCTATGAAACGTTCCTTTGACCAGTAAGATTCCAGACAATGTCCCAAGATAAACCTTTAAACAGTTCAGAGCGCATTGTGATAATCTTGATATCGAGTGATCCTTGCGCCCGAGCCGGCAAGCCCTAGACAATGACTGAATGACCTTGGCCGCACCAAGGTGAAAGACCAAGGTGAAAGGCCACGAGAAGGCCGGTGAAAGTCCACGGAATTTAGTGTCATATCATTTAGTTCACGGATGATTTCTTGTTCCACTGATGGCGGTCGATTAGGAAACCGCTTGGGGATTTAAACTTTAACAGAAAATCCCATGAATGCTGAGAGAGAAGTTCAGAATTTATTTTTTCAACATCAAGATTTTAAGCTAAATCGACCTGATAGGATGGATTGAATCGATCGTAGTTGTTTTGTATTGTTCGCGAGTGGTAGGAGACTTTAATGTAGGTATAGCTTGAAGTTGAATGTTTTTTAGTGCTGCAATCAAGACCTTTTGGATATAAAATTGCAGAAAATTTTAAAAGTGCTTAACTATAAAGTGAAAAATATAAAAGAAAAATATAAAGTGCTTAACTAGGTAAATTTGCTTTTTTCAGTCAATAAGCTCCTAGTTCGCCATTTGTACTTCTTACCTTTATCCACATTAATGGGGGTTTACCTCTCCGTTTTGACAAACTGTTCATAAATTCTAAGGTTTTCTTTATTTTAATAGTAAAAAAACTAAGTGAAGAGTTGTTGAGCAGTTTCATGTTGATAACGACTTATTATTGCCCCTTGCGGTTCTTGCTGTACCGGAAAGAGTGAAGACAACCCAGGATTACGGAAACGGAAGCGGAGAAATTCTACCAACATAACCACATACTTCACTGATGAACCGTTTCCCCTGTTGACTTCGTTCAATGATGGAAGTTTATCTCCAATTAGTTTCCACTATTTTAAAGATCGGTAGGAAACAGGTAGTAATTTATAATCTCGATAGTTATCGAACCTTCGAAGCTCGAGAACGAAAACGATCATAATGAACGAAGCTTATGTAGTTTTAGACGTTTTTATATCCGGTGGCTTTGCTTTTGCCTGTCGATTATAGGAAACATGATACATTATGGATTTCTTAAAACATGATGTCGCTTGATAAATTGATCTTTCATTGCTGACCAAGATCGACACACTTAAAATCACCATCAGAAGAACATTTCATCACCGAGGGAGTGATCACATTTCAATCACTGACGACATATCCCTTGAGACTTTGAAGGCTAAGCAAGGAACTTCGGAATTTTCCTCAGCAGTTTAGATTCATTCGGTCAGACATGTCACGCGACTTTTGCCCACGTGACTTCTGTGTCACGTGACCTTTATTGCACGTGACCTCACGAGTCAACGGGTCGTTTGCCTCAAACCACGTGACCTGTTCATCTTACCTCCTATTAAAAATTTCAATTACCATTTAATCGTACCACTGCAAACCGCATTGTTTGTCTTTATGATTGAAGCTAAATTCTGACGTTTTCTTCCTCTAACGGTTTAAATTAGTTAATTTTAGCGAATTTCCTCTATAGGGAAGAAGCTGTTACCGTAGTACTCATGGTAAGACCTAACCCTGAGACCATGATAACTTTTCGTTTCGGGGCCCCCAGAAGTAAAAAACACTATTCGTTCATTTTCATAAATAAATTTATATATGTATAGTAAAAAGTTTATTATTATTTTTACAAATATATATATATATATATATATATATATATATATATATGTCTGTGAGCACGATAGCGGCCGTAAATATGGTCCAATTTTAATGAAATTTGACATGGATGTGTAAAGTAAAAATTATTCGGAATAGTTCGTAATCCAGCCCAATCGGACTCCCGGAAGGGGGGGGAAAGGGGGGTAAACCCCCCAAAATGGGTTTTTTTGAGTTTTTTACATAGAAAAATTAAAATAATCCAATTTTTGTTTGCACCATTGAATTCAGTTCAAAAAAAAAAACAATTTAGTATTTTGAATCACTACTCTATGTCCATTAGTTACCGAGATATTGAAAGTGGTAAACACAGTACGTTGTCTCAATGTTAACCTTTTGGGAAATAAGTAAAATTCTATATCTCGCTTATTTCTCAACATATCTTGATAAACTTAGTAAATGGCTTCTTCTAGTTCAGACCTACTAGATATTGATTTAAAACCACCCAGTTTTAATATACCCGTAGCAGCAAGCCTGCACACTCATTCCCCATGATAGTCTTATGGAGCTTACAAAAACATGTCAAATCTCGCTATGTTGGATTGAAATATGTTGTTTTACACTTGAAATTTGCTGAGTATGCAGGTCTGCTGCAACAGGGGGTGTTTCTATTTACACCACTTTTAATTACCCTCAGCTGTTCTTATTTGACCTTGCTGCTTTGCAACGATTGTTTTATATAGTGCTTAGCTACAAACATTTACCTATTAAATCCGTTACAATTATTTTAAATAAAGTTTACAAAATTGTCGAAAATTAAATATAAATTTTTAGTATCTTCGATTTAAGATTAATTCAAACAATTTTAAGATGACATTTCTTTTTACCTACGACAAGTGAAAGTCGCTCATCCTGAAGTCACTCCTTTGATTGACTACTTAAAGCGAAAGTCGAATACCCAAGCTATGACCACACGGTGACTTTACATTTGTCAACAGAAGCCTGCTTCGCATAAAAATACTTTTTTTGTCCTCCCTTCACACCCCAGGACGCTAGATTACACATTACTTCAGGCTAGGCCTAGTGGGTCACGGCATTATCACATAGCGAAAATGCCATCGGTGATTGGCGGGATTTGAAACCGGGCCTCCGAAATCGAAAGCCCGCGCTCTAACCACTATCCACTGACGCATAAAATACTAGGAGCAGATTTAGCCACCACTGTCATAGAATTAACACCTGTAAAATATTAGATAAAGAAGTAACCGTTCCGCATGACTTTGGGAGAAGTAACGGCTAGTGTAACACTCACATTCTCATAACTCGTACTACCAATCGTCGTGGCACTGGTTGTAAGCCCTGTTATTCTGTTGAATATTTATGCACTGCCTGAATGCAAGCCATTACACCTGGAGGACGAACTACTTTAAATGAGGTCAAACTGTTCCACAGAATGAGGACTTGGCATAACTGCAAATATCATTGCTCCAGTAACGCTGAAAAAGTCAAAACTTGTTGGATTTGTTGGTCTTGTTATTGCTCAGCTTTAGTTAACCCTGGGCATGTTGAGTAGTTGAGTTGTGTCTATTAAATAATTTACTTCAAGGATACCCAGTCTTCACATTAGGCCTATAGTTCACATATAGACCTCAATAGTTCACATTATTCCGCAAAAAAAAAAATCCAATCCATCACACATATATATATGTCACCATGTATGGAGTGGCAGTCTTTGGTCTCGGCTTAAGACTGCCGAGTTCAAAGACTTTCATATTGAGTCCGATTTTTAAAATTTACCATTAACATTAATTTACAAGCTCGACGACCTTTAACTATTCGTCGACTCAAAAACCTCACACCTCCTCAAATTTGCAATTGCGATTTACCAAGAGAGTAAAATGAAACAATTACTTCACCGCAAAATTTGTATGGCTACCGAATACGGCTATATTTTTTGCAATGAATTGAATACGCAGTTCAGTATAATTTTTTTCCTTGTCATAGAATTTCACAGGAACCTAACCATATGTGTGAATTGATACCAAAAAGGCAGTACGTATTTGGACATGGATATCTAAATGTAAGTAACTTCTTCCCAAAAATATCCACGTTTCATTTTTTCTGAATCCAAAATTATTCTCGGATAGTCTAGACAAAACCGAACACTTAGGAGATCCGCCTAACGCCTTTCAAGTTTTATTGAATTAAGTTATCAGGAATGGGATTTTAGATTGAAAGATATTCTGAACTGATCTCGTAACTCTATGAATAAATATTACAGGGTGTTTTTTTAACGTTACCCAAAACTTTATTTGATCAGTTAAGGATTATTCCCCCATAAGATCCCCGGATTTGACCCCACTAATTAATTTTCTTTGGAGATACATATAAATTAAGGCCTACGAAAACAATTCACAGCATATTCAGCACCTCAAAACAAACATAACAAATTTAATGCAAGAAATTCAAAGATGTACCTTGCAACACGTGTTCAGGAATTTGATGGAGAGAGCACAACTTTGTACAAATGCCAATGGCGGATTGTTTGAACACGTAATGTAGACTAAATGTGATCAAACTTAAATAATAGGTTATATGACATGTAAAGATTAACAAAACCGTACTCATTTCATATTTATATGTGCATTATTCATCTTAAAAACGGGTTGCGTTAAAAAAACACCCTATATATAGCGTTATTTGAGTCAGACGAGCATTTTTTGACGACATGATCATAGAAACCTGACTGGTTTTCCTTCTCCACGTATGTCCTTTTCAAACAAATTTTATCCGTTTATTTTTTTATCTCTACATCTAGTTCAGCCTTCTTCGGTATGAATTGTAAAAACATTATTCCGAGACCGTTTTCATCTTAAAATAAAGGTTCAGCAAAAATTTACAAGACAACCCGAGAATGTAATTGAAGTACAGAGGGGTAAAGCAATATCTTCCAGCAAGCATGTGAGATACAGGTCGGATCAAATAGCATGGCCTCATGACTAATTATTGGCCTTACGAACGGCCTAGGCCAAGTTAATTAACACACACTATATTCATATCCAAATCCGCCAGCTCAGCGCCGGCACCTCTGCATTGCATAATACGAACCGTCCGCCACCTCCGCCTACTGCACCCTTTCTCCCGGCCACTTTCTAACTCGCACATGCACACACACACACACACACACACACACACACACACGTCTACAGTCAGAGATGCACACACACACGCGCACAAACACAGAGCTGCACGGGGATCGGCACCCAGTGAAAGTAAGGCCGCTCCTATACTGCACTGCTGGACCAGTGTTGTACTGTTCGTGCCAAACTGCATGAGTCCGTCCGTGAGACGAGTAACGAGTTGATACGGCTAAACTTTAAAATCCGTCTCCACCGTTAAAATCGATGTTTAGAATTGTAGCAGATTTCCATTTGGGGGGTGATGGTGTGATGGTGAAATGATAGTGGTGCAGCCAAGGATGGGTTGTGACTAGGATGTGTGGAGTTTCCCAGGCCGGTAACAGTTATTAGGTGCTGGAAATAAAGGATATGCAAACTGAAAATTGTGGTGAAGGAGAACTCTGTACTGATATGGAACCGGGATTACTGTTGAACTGAAACTTAAACTGAAGGATCTACCAATATGATATTGTTTTAGGATTGGAAGCGATTTGATATACCCAAAGGAAGGATCGGTCTGCCAGATTGACCTTGCCGTAAGCCAGCTTTGATGGACCCTAAACTACTTAAATTCTAAAGATTGGAACAATTTACCAAAAAGGACATCATGTACTGACAAGTTACCTAAGTCATTAAATTCATGATTCTAACTCAAATTCCCTACCTAAACTGTTGAACATCGAGCCAAGCCTAAACTGATAATTTATTGTAGTGAATAATTTATTTCTGAAACTGAACCATTTACGGATTTACAATGAAATAATACTAAGATGTGACCAGAACATTGGCGTGGGCAGAAGGCCCTCGCCCCAATAACATTTTATATCGGCTACATTATTTACATTTACCAAAATCACCCTAACCTTGCTTCCCCTAGCTAACCCCCTTAATATTAATGTACTTAAGCACTCATGGTGAGCGACGGACGGTCGGGAGAAATAAGGTTGGCCCTACGGACGATGTTGCACAGCATGTCACTCTACGGCGTACAGGTTGACAAGAACGAGAGTTCGAGAGGGCACCGGAAAAGAAGGGATAACAGTCAACAAAAGTACCGACAAGGACTGCGGTTTTGGATCACGGTGGCTAATGACTTTTGGTGACATATATATATTGGAAGTCGTGGCGTTGCACGGCACAGAATCGATATTTTTCAATTTGATATAAATAATCTATTTCCTTTAAAAACATATGTTTATCTATATAATTAATACGCCAACACGAAATTTGTCTTATGAACTCTTCCGTCATTTCTTAACCGATTTTGATCATTGACGGCTCATTGGAAAGAGCGTGTCGCGTAGATTTGCAAACTGGCCTTACATTTTTGAAAAAGTCCCTTGGGCTCTGCCCCATTTGCTTTTAAAGTTTCCATGTTATCCTTATGAAGAACATAATTGTTTACATTTTGATCAGCTGGATAATTTAATTGCTGTTATTTTTTAATTTGTGTAAACATAACCCTCAAGACGGATCGTGTTAGCATGATTGTGTTTTAAATTTGTCGCCATTTGAATTATCGCTCTGCTAGAGTAGCGCACGGTTCCGTGCGCTCGGATCCACTAGTTGTTATTAATGTGAATATTTTAGAAAATAAACAGACTACGTTACAGTTTTAACGGTTTATGAAAATGTCGGTTTCAGTTATATCTTTTACTATTCTATTACAATTAATTAGAGAAACTGACAAACCTAGTCACTAAGTCATGGATTGCAAAGAATTGCAATAGTTGAATCATTCAGTTTCATGTGATACTACGATGATTCTAGGAATGAAAAGTGATAGAAGTGATGGATATATTTGGTAGTGTAACCAACGTGGATGTAGGTAAATATGTAAATAGTCCGAAAATTCCAATATGTCGTCCAATAACATTGAAGTTAATTTATATCTGGTGCCATAGGTTTACTCAATTGCAGGTAAATGACGAACACATCATTTCATCAGCAACATGCGTTACCTGGTCAACAATTCCAGTTTTTAATTTTTTCTTGGATATAATAGACTGTAGGACTTATTCGACTCGTACCTAGGCAATTTTATACGTCGGTAGTGTACCAGTTTAAAGTGTATTTTCTCAATGTTTAGAAGGTGCAGCTAAAGTTTATGTACTTACACAGTGGTTGTAGCCACGATTTTGTGATTTTTAATTTTTAATTTCGATTAAATATGTTAGAATCATTGTTTATTTACCAAATTATCAAGCAGATAAACATCTATGCTTTAAATCATCGTTTCGATTATAATATCGAAATGTTGTTTCGGTTAACATAATCGTGATTGTAAATATCGACAAATATAGATTTTAACGTCGATTTTAACGGTGGAGAAGGTTTCAAATGATGCGCCGCCGACGATAGGCTACTTCTTAAGTCACTCGCAATCTGACGAGGCATCCCGAAATCTCCGAAGTTTCCAAAGTGTCTCAATCTAGCGGACAATCAACCAACATTTGGAAAAAGATCAAAACAACGACAAACCGAATTACTCATCCAATAAGAAACGAAATTGTGACAAAAACCATAATGCGAATGGGTACATATCGGTTAACGGGAGGCCACCCTTATGCAGCGCGTTCCGGCGGTTATGTCAGGTTAGGTTATCATAAATATGTTAATAAGACTTTCCTCGTTTCATTACGAATCGAACGATACCAAATGAGTCATAATTTTGTCTGCCAAATTCCGTTGACAGCTGATTCGTGCGCTACGGTCAACGACCTGATCTTGGCCTACTTGAAGGATATTTGGCGGACTAAAGAATGACTAATATGGTATCGTTCGATTCATAACGAAACAAGGAAAGTCCTACTAATATATTTATGATAACCTAACCTAACATAACCGCCGCAGCGCGCTGTACAAGGGTGGCAATTGGGTGAGGTCGCTAGCGGCGGCGGTGACGTTTTCAACTCAATTCTCACCAATATCGCTGCCTTCTGGGAGGCAGAAAACAATATCCAATTTGGACAGTAGGTCAATTAAAGTATTATCTTTCCATTTATGTAGATATGTTTGGTATCCACTAAAAATTTTTTTTTCTAAAAATAGTGGCCTCCATATAGGCCTAATACCAAAATACCGAAACTGGTTCTTCCTCAGTTTTGGGCAAGTCCCATATTAACATATGATCACACATTTTCGAAGAATCAACGCTCGACAAGTACATGCCAGTAACTGCGACGGTCAGTTATGCGACGTAGAATGAAATGACAGTAACTGGATGACTAAATCAATTGCACGATATGATAAGCGACAATTTGCCCGACCTGGACCAAGTAACAACAATGCAGGCTGGTTTTTGAGGAATACTGATAAGCAATAATCAGTCTGAAAATATTATCTCTGGATTAAAAACACTAGAAAAAATATTTTCAACAATTTCAGATCGTTTAATTGGTGGCCTCACGTTAACCGATAAGTACCTGCGAATGATATACTCGTTGGGATCTCATGAATGCCTGTCGCTGGTGAACGACAAGAGTAATTTTCCTTCCTCTCCTGTTTTACAGATACATTAATTCTATCATAATGTTAATCTCACCGTTGGGTTTTCGGACGGCCAGGCCATATCATTTGATACTACCTGAATTGTTTTGTTCAAGGGACCGAATTGAGTGACACGTTATTTTGTTGATTCCAAGTTGACCGTTTGGCTGGGAAAGTTACCGTTGATTGGTAGAGATTGGACCGAGCAAGATGTGATAGTATGATTTTATTACCTAAGTGGTGAACATCACTACACAACTCAGTGTTGAAAAATATCTGAACTACCTGCACGAGTGGATCTCTGACGATTTTAGGGTTGCTCAGCAACCGATTAGTTGTAGAGGTGTTTTGACAGGAAAGAGAAAAATGTTTTCCAGAATAAGGTATTATATATATATTTAAGTAGTTTAGATCCAATAATTTCTTCTTCTTTTTTTGGATTATTTCGTTCTTTGGGCCATGAAACTTAGCACAAATAATCTTTACAGGCTCTAGATACGTTCTAAGAAAGGATTTTGGAATATATTGTCTCAAAAGGCTGAAATAGGTATATTTTAAAACACACAATGCCAGCCATATTTTAATTTTCAAAACAGATTTAACAGGTAGGCCTACCGTATCTGGAATGTCAACTTTGCCATACAGGGTGTTTACTAAAAACACTTCAGGACTTTTTTGTATCTTAATAATCATACAAACACTATTAAGATCGAACTACAATTAACAGAGTTATTTTAATTTTTCTAACCGGATACATGCTTGTTTATGACAGTTGTAGCAAATTTTAGTATAACAAATTGAAATAACTGCGCTATTCAATCTTAATAATCTTTGTATGGTTTTTTTAGGAAATAAAAACGCGCAACTTTTTTGTATTTTGGACTATTTTCGTAAAATTTACGGATTGTAAAATATAAAGCTTTAAAATTTAAAAATTATTACCATTTTAAATGGTACAAACTAGAAACTTGATACTCCACATCAAAATAGGTCCTATTAGTCATTTAGTCAACATAAATAAGCACCAAGTTTGAAGTTGATATCTAAAGTGGTGCCAAAGCTATAGAAAATCATGTTAAAAACACATACATACGTTCTGATGTAAGTAAATAATTATATCCCGAAGTCCTGAAGGGTTTTTAGTAAACACCCTGTATAATTGATTTTATTAGTCACAACACTATCACATGTTTACTAAATGTACGCGTAAATTTACATTTACTAATCACATTCCAAACATCAAGGCACTTGATTTTAATCCAAAGATTGTCACTTAAATTCTGATCGAAATTAAAAATTTATATTTCATCATGAACCCTAGAATCACCATGCGTCTATGGGCTGGCGGATACGGATTGCTCCCCCTTGCCGTTTAGGAATGCTTATAATAAGACTGTACCAATATTAGTTCAAATTATTGTTATGAGGTGCACTGTACATTGTGCTATTCCACCTGCAGTCTGGGCGTCTTTTGAAAAACAATCAGTGATGACAAATGCGTGCGAGTCATTCCACGCTCATTTTAGTAGGAAATTTTATTACTCTCACCTAAATGTGTATATATTTACAAATGTACTGGTAAATATGAGAACTTTCGTCTATACTAAGATCAAGCTGGATAAGCCAAGGGAGTGGGAGAGCCTACAAGGAAGCAAAACAGCAGCTGAAACAAACCAAAGAAAATTATTCAAACGGGAAAATTTCTCGAAAAGAGTTCCTTGTAGTATCAAGTAAACTGCCTTAAGTGTACGTGACAATTTTTATTACTATCATGTAAAGAGAGCAACATTTATTTTATTTAGAATGAAATAACATATCTACTGATTGAAAACTTGTATTTATTTTTCTAATCACCTTAATCTAGTTATATTTCTTTTCCAAGTATTATAACTGGACTACAAATTGTGCACTGAGTCCAAAACTTTGAACTTTAAAGAAAACTAAAGTTGATATGTGTCCGTAGTTTTATATTGGAATCAATGTTGACTTTCTTTGATAAATCAGTGGCAACTTTTTATGATTGAATTTAGATTTAGGTCTGTTTATGTAACAAAACTTGTTTTATTTCTCTAATACCACCTTAATCTAGAGGCATTTTAAACATAGGTATTTTATAATGAACATCGGATTATTGGATTATGAACGTTTGCATAAAGAAAACTAAAGTTATTGTGTCCTTTAACTTGTGTGTTTTCGTAATTTTATAGTGAGGTCAGCATTGAATTACATTGATAATTCAGTGACAACTTTATTATGCCTAAATTTAGATTTTAAATAGTTCATCATCTTAAAACACATTAGTTACATACAGTATATTAAACTACTTGCATGTTATGTATAGATCTCGTATCACGTGAAAATTCATCAAATTTATGCGACATACCTCAATTACTAATCAGGCCAGGTAAGGGCTTTGAAAGAGTACAGTCTCGGCTAGAAATATTGACAAGCATTCCAACACGGCAAGGGGGGGGGCAATCCGAATGTCGACCCTAATTTAAATCTGACCGGTTTCGCAGGGGGAGCAGTCCGTATTCAGCCCTATGGGCTAATTGATCTACGAAAGGTCGACGCTATAAATGAACATGACTAACAGGTGTGGAGAGTGAAGCATTCAAAACATTAAAAAGCAATATCACCGACAATCATAAAATAAACTTAAAACACTGTATCAAGCAGCTATAATAAGCGGTTTAGGAGTCCCCGCTTGTCACTGAACAAATTAAATCTTGCCTCGCAATAATTTCGAGACAGTTTGACACAAATTACCCCTCGAGGTAGTCATGACTCCCTCCAATAGAGCGGAACGCCCCTGATATTGTAATGAATGGCTCTACCATCGTCGTAGACATTACTAGTTCATTAATACCCTCAGTTTATCGGCTGTTCCGTCTGATAATGGCGGTTTCACTCCATGATAATAGTGGGGACACCCGAAATTAGTTAGCTTAAAATTGATTATAGAAGCCACTTACGTTTTTTATATTGTTTAACTATTCTACGTTCCTTTCTACACTGCTCAGGATTTGATTTTCTAGAGAAAGAGATTCTAAAAAAGCTAGAAGACTTCTTAAAGGACTCTATTTTTGGCTTAGTGATGGGTTAGTTGACTAATCGAATAATGGTTTTTCGACTAGTTGGAAATATAGACTACTTCTATTCGATTTTTTGCAGTCGATTGTTCTAACTAGTCGATATAATATGTTATCGTTTTCAATCGACTTTGCCGAATAGATATTGGGTTTTTAAATGGGTTTTGCTCGTTCGACTAGGTTGAACGACCCGACTAATCGATGTTTGGTGCGACGACTGATCGAATAGACTAGTCATCGGTCGAAACTAATTGACTGGTCACTAGTCGATTATGAAAAGAAGTAGATTTTCCCGTCACTACCTTTTAATCCCGGGACAAACGACTGTTTTCAACCATCTGATGGTTCATCTGATGGGTTTCCTTTCATCTGATGGTTTTCAGTGGATGATTCATCCTTTGTTCTTTCCTGTGTTGTGGGGTGGGGAGCGGATTGGCCGCGCTGCGTGCTGAGATGGGAGGAACTATCCGACTAGTGGATGGACGAATAAACCATCTGTTTGCTAGCCTGATTGGGATGGATAGTTTTCATTGGTCTTGTGACGTATCTATTCGGATAAAAATAGATTCTGACGATCCGCTGAGCAGATGATTCACCCGCAAATGGATGAATAAATAATTGTTTAATAACTTAAACATTTTGTATTTAGGACGGCCTGTTTTTAACCATGGCGCAAATTCACGGATTTTTTCAAAATTCATTAACGAACAGTTTCGGTAGTTAAGTGACTAACTCGTAGTTCTCAATCGAATGAAAATACGGGACGAATTGTTTTACAACTGAATGGAAACATGGAACGGATGGTTTAGATGGATGGATAATGCTGATGATTCGCATGCGAATGAATGGATGGTCCATCCGGATGAAAATTGAAGAAGCCATCGGATGAATCGGTTGGCACTCAACAACCGGATGAATTGTTTGTTTCTATCGCATGGTTCCCATCACTACTACCTCGACTGGTGGACAGTGCGAGGTCGTTGAGCTATAGGTAAGGTGACCAGATTTTGGATGAGCCAAAACGGGACGCCGACCTCCAGGTATGTAATATCCCCTAAAAAGAGAGGGGGGTCCGGGGGTCCTCCCCCGGAAATTTTTGAAAAATTAGGAGCATTTTGGTGCATCAGACGCTTTCAGATGGAAAATATGTGCTAGACTCTAGTTAATTTTTATCATTAATTTCAATTTACTAGGAAACCACAAAAGAACCGAAAATAATTATTTAAGAGTATTTTACATTAAAACGTACTTCCATAACCCCCCAAAAAAGAAAGGGGGTCAGAGAAGCCCCCCGGAAAATTTTGAACAATTAGAAGCATTTTGGTGGGTTTTAGACACTTTCAAATTGAAAATATGTGCGAGGCTCAAAATTCGTTTTTACCATTAATTTTAAGTTATTAGAAAACTACAAAAGAACCGACAAAATTTATTTAAGATTATTTTACATTAAAACGCATTGCCATACCTCCCACAAAGAGAGGGAGGTGCGGGGGTCCTCCCTCGGAAAATTGTTGAAAAATTAGGAGCTTTCTGGTGGGGTTTTAGACACTTTCAGATTGAAAATATGTCCTATATCCTACTCTAGTTCACCTCAACCATTAATTTTAAGTTTTTAGGCAACCACAAAAGAACCGGAAAATTGTATTTTTTTACATTAAAACGTATTTTAAAAGTATTTTTCTTACCAATAACGCCAAAACGGAACAAAAGGGCGTCCCAAGAAAGTTCGTCGGAACAAAGGGACACGTTGCTAAAAAAATGGGACTGTCCCGTTCAAAACGGGACGTCTGGTCACCTTAGTATAGGGTCGAGGTCGAGATTGTGCGTTCACTCGTTCAATCTCAGGATTCGGGTTTGGTTAAGGTAGTTTACTCCATCCAGGAATAGGGTTGTCTGTAATAACCAACCCTTCCCTCCTAGGACATTCGGACATTACTTCCAAAAGTCTCTCCTATTCCAGAAGAAAGAACAGTTTAGCCATTTATGCTGTGCCTCCTGGTGCCTCGAAAACTTTTAGTAAAAAGGTCTGTTGACAAATCTTGTAGCTAGCCAGCAAGCAAATTGACAATTCTACTTTCTCCTGATGTCACAAAAACACCTTGTCTCATAAATTCCGTAACTCTCGTGGTATTTTTAGCGCCAAATCTGCCCCTAGCAGTTTCCTATGCAAACAAGGCTGTCCAACTGGCCAACAACCTCGCACGTAACAGGTTGCCGACTTGCCGTGTCGTTCTGGCGGGAATCGAACCTGCAATTGTGATCAGCTGATAGCGATCAGCTGGCCGTCACTCGCACTGTGATTACGCGCGCCCGCGGGAAGAAATTGGCGCCAACCGGAGCTGACGACGGAGCTAACCTAACATTTGTAATTGTAAAGAGTGGAAATGGATAGTGTTATTAATTTAGTGGTTGCGAGGTGTTCATTTATGAATGTAGTCCTAAGGAAGATTAAGGAGAGGTAAAGTTTGTTATCGTTTAAATATTACGTCACGCTTGAAGGGAGGGAAAGAGGCTTAGGTCTGCGTGACATTATATAAAAGAATTGTATGAGGGTGAAAATACTATATAGCATGACACCAGATGTGCGTTCCTTTAAAACAAAATGCGACGTTGATTTGAGGAAAAATGACAAGAGAAGAGACAATAAAAAAGCGAGACATTTTAAAAGCCAGAAATAGCTAATTACCAGTGTTACTTCAGCGCGCTATGGCGGTAACACAATCTCATCACTATCAGCTGATCGTTGTTTCCCGCGTCCCCGCGGCGCCATTGCCACCGAGTAAGTACCGTATTCACGTCTTACTTCATTGTTACTCCTTGTGCAACGTCATTGATTAGAGTTACGCTGGCAGTCTCACAGGAGCGCGTGCATGGATCGTAGGCCTACTCAATTGCTTCTTAATTTTCTATCTATTCGTTACTCTTTTGTTCTAAATTGTATTTGTCCTCACAAAATTAAGTGTTTGGATGTTTAGGATATTCTTTATAAGCTATTATCCTGAGGATTTTGTTGTTCAGTGTTTGATTCTAGTTTTTCTATCATGTATATAGTGCCATATTAATTTCCAAAGTACCTGCTCAATACGCGTCATGGCGCCAAAGCTGAGGTTTTTTAAATATATTCCTATTTCCTTTTAAATAATTATCGCAATTTTATTTTTACTACTTACCGGTCATGACCAAACTTCTTATGTAAAATGAGTTTTTTATTGTATGTTTTGTATTATGTCAAAATAGGTTTATTTATCTTGCAGTTACCAATAAGAGGATTTATGTACGTCTACAAAGAGACCGAACCAACTCCGTTTTTGTTACTAACGTTGACTCTTAGTTTAGATTATATAATTACTACATGGCTTGTAATAAGGTTTGTCTGTATCTAATTTAATCTAAACTTCACCTAAAATCTTTGATAAATATGCGAAATAAAAATGTTAAAAAGTGTATTGACTATTTAATTTGTTTCCTATGTGTTTTATGAATGTTTCCGTATTCTCACACGTTCCCATAAGCACTAACCTTCGATTGTACTAACGCAGTGACATCAGTAACTTAGTGACACTTAATGACTCGGTAACTTCACGATCTATAATGAGTACAAACAATATTAGCAAGAGTTTTGTTATATTTCAAACGTTTATGGATCCGCTTTCATTTACAAGCACAAGTATCTGCACTTTAGGCTTTTGAGGCCGAAACATAGCTTACCTTGAATTTTACAGTTCGCTACTCTCGTCGGGCCGGGGAGGCGAAATTTGACGATGCAAATTTCCCTTTATTACAATTTATACTGGTTAAAGGATATTCCCTTAATTCTTAAGCTTTGAGGCTAATGTACAGCTATCTATAACTACTTTGAACTTAACGTAGTTAACTTTTTCGGGGTAGCTCTTTATTTTAAACTTTTATTTCCATTCTTACGGATATTTGGCATCAACAATTAGCAAAAACGAGTTTCAGAATTTGGAATCCGATCCCGTTTTCACCACGATTAGTAACTCCCGTCCTTGACGATCCGGACAAAAAACGTAGCTAAAACAGAGAACTGAAAAAGAAGTCGAAAACACCAAATTCTGAAAACAAAAACACAAAAGGCACAGAATCACAAAGTCACAACTCAGAATGACACTTCCTCAGCCAACCAGAGCTGAGAAGCGACTGCTGTACATTTCAGTACTCAGATTTAATTTAATACCTTATTTAATTCATCTTTTAAAATACTTGGTTTCTTTTTATGAAATGCTGTTTAAAAACTTTGGAAGTTATTTCCATTTTATTACTTGGCAGTGCGATTTGTTGGGTCAAATAAATCCTGTATTTGCAAATCGTGCCTTACCCCAAAAATCACATTTTGAGTTAAGCACATCACTGGATTCATTTGCTAAAGACGGGCCTGTCTAAAGCAGTGGTATGCTAAAAAAATCTTATTGCACTTAAATTAAAAAGAGAAAACCCGGAGATTTTCCAAAAAAAGCCTTAGCCCTGTACGGTTTGTTCCATATCGTGCCTTATCAGAGTGTTCCAAACAAAGTCTTCTCCAGTGGCGCCATATTAGAAATTAACACAGGAATTTCAAAAGTAAGTTTTATCGATCTGTTAGAATCAACCTTACAAAAATACTATTATATAGTATTTTCACTATTACGCTTTTATTTATGACATATTGGTCTATTATTTCGATAGAGTGAATTGGTAACAATGTTTACTTGTTTTGGTTGTAAAAACCTGCTTTTGTTAACCTCTTATTTAGACCTTAACAAAATACTGTAGGTTTGGGGTTTTTGCTTCATTGTTATATATTTCATCGTAAAAATTGATGAAAACCACTTGAGAACACTCTAAATAGATCTGATCCTACAAAAGGACGATATAAAGGATGTTTTCCCAGATAAATATACCAATAAACAAACATTGTGAAATTTCAGAATGTTTTTGAGATTTCCAAAAAGTGATTTATTCCATCCGGTATTTTCCAAATCATGCCTTATCTATGGTTTCATTCCAAATCGTGCCTTATCCTAAAACTTTAATCGAAAATAACAAGTTTAACAATTAACACATTTTAAAAAGAGTTAAATAAATTAAAACCTTGATTTTTGGTGGTAAAATTAAATCAAGATACATAACTATTCAACGATCAAGAGATAATTAAACTGTTTTTTTGCGTTTTTCAAAAATTTTAAAAAGTGGGGAAAGCATAGTTTGGAAATACAGGATTCAATGTTGAAGCGAATTCAACCGCGAGACCGCCGCGCGCCGGCCGGTTAGCATTGAATATTCAGTGAATATTCCGGGGCGGTGAATAATCATCCGGTTGAACCGTTCGGTATCAGAATATTCATCCGATTAACTCCATACTGCAATCGGGTTAAATGTGAAACAGTGACTTGACTCGACTTGAACGTTTATAGTTTTTGTTCATGTTCTTAGCCTCCTGAATCGTGTCTAGATTAATATTATAATAGGTTACTAACCTTTTTCCGTCAACGATTCTAAAAAGTATCCTTTAGGTTACTCTGAGTTTCGACCTCAAAGGGCCATTTTCAAACCTAGTCAAACTATCTCTTCTCACTTCATTCTAATGAAGGTCGTCGTACTGTTACAATAAAGTTCACATTTAAAATGTATGCCTTTGTGGTTTTTTTTTAATGAGAACTTTATTGTAACAGTACGAAGACCTTCATTAGAATGAAGTGAGAAAAGATAGTTTGACTAGGTTTGAAAATGGCCCTTTGTGGTCGAAACTCCGAGTAACCTAAAGGATACTTTTTAGAATCGGTGACGGAATAAGGTTAGTAACCTATTATAATATTAATATAGTTTTTGCTTTACGGGAGAGATCACATGAGATTCTCTCAAGAAAACTTTAATAATCTTTTGTAATTGTTTCTCAGAGAATTTCTTAATCAACTCTCTTATTCATGGGCAATATTTTTTCCATTGAGGAATAAAGTTTTTTTGGCTGTAGATTAATTTTCGCTCCTTTCAGTTCCATTGGACATGACAGTTCTAATTCATTTTTAAATGTAAGGAATATTGTATTAAGTTAAACTTGTTTTTAATCCAGAATTAATTATGTTCGAATAAAGTGATTTTTTTCTAAGAAATAAACTTTTTAGGGACAGTAATTTTTTTTAGTGAATTGAAAAATGGGTGATGTCGCCCGTTTAAAGTGACGAATTAGAATGGCTTACTTAGGCCTACATTAGCTTACTTATAATTCACTGGCAATATACTGTCGTTGATTTATGAACTAGACATGACGTACAATATTATGAAGGAATTATTTAGGTCATGCCTCTTTTACTTTACATCGAGCAAAAAAATGTAAAAATTATTCAGAAATATGCATTAATTGCCATGGTAAAGATAATCTACCATGAGGTACTGTACCATCATCTTACTGTGTGAATATAATCCATTACCTTTACTTAGCTAGTAAGATCCTTTAAAACTGTATTGAACGCCGAAAACTTCATTCAGTTTTTCAAAACTTTTAGATATCAGTAAACTCTTTAGTTATTTGAATTTGTTTATTTTAAGCACAGATTCGCCAGCATTAGGTTTTTTGTTATGAACCTTTATTATTCTCATGATGGGCTTAAGATCGTCATAAGTTTGCCTAGACTAACGTGAAAAATCGTTTTTATTTAACCTCAATCAAAATTTTTCAATGTTCTTTGCTATAAGAAGCTTGTATTGCGTAAAATTAATTACATTTTTCTAATATAATAACGTTCTCTTAACAATATCCTCATTTCAAATACGTTAAAATGTTTTAAAAAAGATTCCTGTTCAAACATTTACTGGTGCATAAATTAATTTCCAAAAACTTCCTTGCTAGGGGAAATTGCCTTCTTAGCTGCCCTGTCAATCGGTTCATTGCCTTAAGCGCCATCAAAGGTTCCACCAGCCCTTAAGGCTATGAAACTAATCTCTAAGCTTGGATTTTTATGATCGAAATAAGTAAATTTTGAGTGTTAACGCCTCTCTTAATTCAAACAGTTTTGTTTTACACTTTTTCTGAATGTTTCTTATCTTTCTTCTTTAATCAATGAGGAATAATGCTATATTTTTGCAGCCGTTAAATAGCACTTCAATAAAGAACAAAGCAAGCTTAAAATATTGTTTGGTTGTAAAAATTAAATCGGACGAAATCATTGGTAGACAGTCTACGACATATCAACCGAAATGAACTCGTGAAATTCTCTGTACTGAAATGCATTTCAAAAATCGTCTAACAGAAAGTACGATTTAATGAATCGTGACTACAGTGGAATGCACTTTTTGTTTGGACTGGTATAAAGGCTCACTGAAATTAAAAATCCATTAGGTCGAAAAATGTAGGCCAACACGAGCGAACTGTTCGATTCATTTCAAGTATGGGTCTGATTCAATTAAAGCTTTATATCTTTTGAAGCGTTTAACTTTATCCAGTTTCGTGTAAAAAGGCTTAACAAGTGGTTAAAACGATCGTTTGAATTAAAAAAACTGAAGTTTTATATTAAGAGACATTTATTTTATTGCGGTAAATAAACGAAGTTTTTTTAATCCGATGTTGAGACCGAAACGCGTCCCGGCAATGAATCAATAACATTGGTTAAATACTCTGAAGCTAAATTAATTTGTTGCAATTTTTCGTTAAAGACTTTTATCGTATTTATGCCCATTGATTTAAAATAATGTTTTTATCAAGTTTATACCGTAGACCCAACCTAGGATTGACATTTTAATTTTTCAAAGATTGCTTTATAAAGTAACAATATTTTTAATTTATCGGCTCCAACTTCAGAATTAGTATTTACTATCCACAAATGAAAAATGGGTTCCAACAGCTTATTCCTCATTGTAGAATGTGTAATATTTTTCCAAAAAATTGCATTGACAACGAAAATGTACACTTTACGTACAAAAGCGTAATTTTTACACGTCCAATTTAGTACTTTAATGTTTTGTTTTTTTTTTATTTTCAGTCGGTCAGATCGTATGTCTTCCCTTACTAGAAAGTGGCGATGCTACTATTTATATAGTTTGCTTCTCCAGCAATTGGGCCTTGTAACTGTTGGGGCGGCTTGTTCGGAGATTTTTATTTTACTAAATATCAATATATGTTTGTAAAAATGTGTGTTCTATTTATTTAATTTTTTGTATGAATCTATAATTAATTCACGCAATAAATGATGTACTTATTTAAAATTTCTACCCATAGCATTTTTGCATATTCGTAAATTAATTTAATCTAATCCAACACTCCAAGAACCATGTGCCCGCAAACACACACGCTCGCACGAGAGCGCGCAAACACGCATATAAATTCACACGTAATTAACTCGTCTGTACAAAAACACACTTCGCTGGCGCGGGCGACGAAAGTAACGGTGAGTATAGTGTACAGTACAGTGCAGCGGCGCCGACCAGGAACAGATCTAGAAGGCCTTGACTCCCTCGCCGCTCACGCGACTGGCGGCCGTGCAGGCGCGCGCGCGCGCGGGAAACTAGACTAATTTGGCGGGAACTGGGCGTAAACTGCTGTCTTGCTACTTTCGCTGTTGATTTCCACCGTGTTAAATACGTTGCTTATTAATGTTTTCGTGAATAATAGGGTTTTTAGGAAATGTATGTTCCATTTTGATGAGCGTAATTAGCAAAACGTAAGGGGGTTGGTGGGGGGAGGGGGGTGACGTGTACGAAGCCCCTCTGTTGGCTGTTAACTAAGGAGCCGTAAACGACCACAATGGGAACGTAGCTCCATTAAAATAAAGAGACATGCTTGACATCAAAAAAGTCTTTAATTTAAACCACAACCAAACAGAACTTCTCAATTAATTAAAAACCACCATGAACAGAGAATTTAACAATCATAACAAGAATACTAGATCATGAAATCAAACTGATTGAGTGAAATCGAACTAGATAGAACCTAATAAATCAAAGACAGCTAATTTGGAAAAGGCAAAACTATAACAAGAATACTAGAACATGAAATCAAAGTGATTGAGTGAAATCGACAAGAAAGAACCTAATAAATCAGACAGCTAATTTGGAAAAGGCAAAACTAAGATTACTTACGTGGGCCCTGGCCTGATGGGCCAAGGGCCCTGAGGTCCTCCAGCAAACGTATAAACCCCCCTCCACACTAAACGAAGGCCCCCTTCATTTGTCAGCTGGCCTCCTTAAAACCAGAGCCCTCCGTCTGTCAGCATAACAAGAGTATGTTTAATAAAAATTCCAGTTCACTCAAACAACATGCTCAGATACTTCCTCTATACGTAGGTCAAACCAACCAACCATCACAGGGGTTTATTGATGAAGGTTTGAGATAACTTTATTTGGTTACATCAAAACACTATGTCACAATGTACTAATCGTATTTTAAGTATCTGTTTGTAATATATTTTTGTAAACATGTGTGTTCTTGTTTATTTAATTTATCGTATGAATCTGTAATTAATTTACGCAATAAAGAATGTATTTACTTAAAAGTTTTACTCCTAATCCTACTTATCTTACAAACACTTTATTAAAATTTATATAATCTGATGAGTTTTGATTTCTTAGAAATGTCACGTCCAAATATTAATTAATTCTGCGTGTTGAAAATAAACCAAAGTGACGTAGATTGCACTAGAAGAGCAAGGCCTTCTACAAGGCATCAAGTAAAACAATTGATTGAAGTAACCACAAAACTGTGGAAAACTTTTCGACACTCTAAGAATGACAGTAGTCATATGGTTTTTAATAAATATAAATTATATATTGAACATTAAAGAATAATCTCTCCTGAGCTGTTATGACCGTGCTAACAATGAAATAAAATAAATAGTGATAAAACTAATTTTTACCAAGAGCGTTAAGTAAGTATTACCACTTCAATTTCCTCTTTTTCTAGTTATCTGTATGCCACAAAATTACGTGTAGGGAAGCGATCACCATATTATCACGCAAACAAAGTATCACAATTGGACACAAGAATCCACGCTCAATGTTAATAATTCTGTTAATTACTATGCTTCAATGGGATATGTAGTTACATGTCTGCTAATTAGTTCTCGTCGGTGATTCCACACCACAATTATGGACAACCTAGCCCGTAACTGCAGATGAAGAGCAGTCTTCAAATTCAAATTCAACATAAGAATAAGAATAAGAATAAGAATAAGAATAAGAATAAGAATAATGTTTATTTCCAAAAAAACATATACAACAAATATACATTTACTATTTGGAAAAAATATTCACCAACTTTATCCAGTTCTGTTGGCTGCTAAAAAAAAAAACAAATACATCCAAAACTATAGTCTACCTAAAATAACACTTAACGTAGGACTATGTGGTGAGTTACAGCAAGTCATACATACCAGTGGCAATGAATACATAAAAGTTACTCAAAAATACAAACGGTTATTACATTAAAACTAAAAAGCTAGGAAATCAGAAAAGACAGAAACTAAAAAGGGTTTATACTTTAACGTACAACTGTAAAAAGAGATGTTATGTCGATTTGTTCTAAAAGCCATGTCTTTAACTTTCGCTTAAATCCCGTTATTGTTTTGCATTTTTTTATTTAATTTGGAAGACTGTTGAACATTTTTGGTCCTAAAAACACAAATGATCTCCATAGAATACTTTTTTGAACTTTTGGTTTTTTCAATTCCCCTGCTAATCGACTTCTAGTATTGTAAGTGTGAAAAATTAGATTTGTTTCATTGTTACCGCTTCTATAGAAAAAAATTTGTAAAATTTTAAAAACAAAGAGATGTTGCAAAGGTAAAATCTGTAATTTTTGGTACAATGGAAACGAAGAATCCCGCTTTCTTCTAAACATAATTATACGAATAAAATGGTTCTGAATAACCTCAATTTTCCCAAAAAAACTTTGAATGAACCGCCCCAACAATGGATACCGTACTGCAATTTTGAATTTATTAACGCAAAATACAGAGAACGAAGCATATCAGTATCACACATACAGTTTTGTGAGGGAAGAGCTTGTTCAACTAATGGATATTAAGAACTGTTTACAGAAAATATGATCCAGAAATATGATTGTTGAGAGTCGGTGAAATTTGGATATTCCCAGCAGATAGTGTCACATTCAACCGGATGTAATAAAGTTTTTTTAACAGGGAACAAAAATACCCCAGTTGCAGCAGACCTGCATACTCAGCGAATTTCCAGTACAAAACAACATATTTCAATCCAACATAGCGAGATTTTACAGGTTTTTGAAAGCTCCTTAAGAATAACATGGGGAATGAGTATGCAGGGTATGCAGGTTTGCTGCTACGGGTATATTAAAACTGGGTGGTTTTAATTCAATATTTAGGAGATCTGAACTAGAAGAAGCCACTTACCAAGTTTTATCAAGATGTGTTGAGAAATAAGCGAGATATAGAATTTTACTTATTTCCCATAAGGTTAACATTGGGACAACGTACTGTGTTTACCACTTTCAATATCTCGGTAACCAATGGACATAGAGCAGTGATTCAAAATACTAAATTGTTTGTTTTTTTTTGAGCTGAATTCAATGGTGCCAACAAAGATTCGATAAGTTTTATTTTTCCATGTAAAAAACTCAAAAAACCCATTTTTGGGGGGTTTACCCCCCTTTACCCCCCTTCCGGTAGTCGGATTGGGCTGGATTACGAACTCATCCGAATAATTACTACTTTACATATCCATGCCAAATTTCATTAAGATTGGACCATTTTTACGCGAGTTATCGTGCTTAAAGACACACATATATATATATATATATATATATTTATATTTATGAAAATGAACGAATAGTGTTTTTTGCTTCTGGGGGCCCCAAAACGAAAAGTATCATGGTCTCGGGCTCAGGTCTTACCTTGAGTACGACGGTAACAGCTTCTTCCCTATAGGGGAAATTCGCTAATATGACTTTTTTGTATTCAGCGCAGTAGATTGAAGAGCCATCAGCACAACCCGGACTAATCCGGACTGAACTGTCCGGATTCGTAAACATTCCGGCTTATCGTGAAAGGAGTAAAAATTAGAAAAAAATTAATTGTGTTATCCCGATGAATAATTTGTATCATACTGATTCAGAATCAACTGTTTTCTGTTCATTTTTGTTGGCTCGAAAGTTACCCATCGCCGTCCTAGTCCGGCAAAAAAAATTTTGGACTAGGCTGGAAAAACGGAAGTAAACAACCAGCTGATTTGCAGCAAACCGACGTTTAATGCTTGTTTATTCGTTACTTTTTAGATAAATGTAGTGGCAGCACTGGCAGCAGTTAGTTGTAAATGTTTGTCCTGTTTGTTATAGTTTAGGTTTGAGGGATTGAGCAACGTATTGGTTTATGCAAAGATTACATTATGACTGAAAGTATGTTTTTTCTGAGAAGTATGATGAAAGGTATCGTACGTTACAAGGCCGGAAAGTTTTACCGTACTCGCATGACAATCCCGCACTCACTTTTGCTCGAGCGGGAACTATCATGCTCGTCCGGCAAAACAGTACTTTCTGGCTTAGTAACGTAATATTTTACATCCATTTTATTCAGTACAAGAATTTTTTCAATTTCCAACAAGTGATATTTCAATTTAGATTATTTATTAATGTTTAACTGTTAGATTGTATATTTATATTGCAATGTTAATGTAAGAGTGTGATGAGTTGATGTTGACTTTGTCTGTAACCAATTATGTGTTGATTGATAAAATATATTCTTATTCTTATTGCATAATAAATACTGTAAAACTAAGAACTTAAACGTCATCGGTTAAAACAAAATTAAAGAAACCCCAAAATTATTTTGTATGCCAAGTTTTTGCGCTTAACACTTTGGATCCCAAGGCACTTCGTCGCTCTGGCAGGCTTTCCAAGTTATCCAGAATTCCAGGTTTTCGGGGCCCGAGTTTGCGGGACTAGGGACTACTGCGAAGTTAAACTTCGCAAAAAACTATAGTTTACTTGCAAAATCCAAATTACCTAATACCCAGTACAAACCCAAGCAATAACTCCCCCCCAAACTCAGCGCAATATATAGGGTGTTTTTTACGCAACCCAAAACTTTATTTTATCAGTGAATTCTCCCCGGATCTTTTCCGTTATACGTATACCACTGTTTCGGGTTTGTTTTCCAAGTTTGATTATGGTAAGTTCTGTTAGGATAGGTCAGGTTAGGTAACCTAACCTAAACTAACCTAATCTAACCTAACCTAACCAACTGCAAATGGGACCGCTAGACGGCCAGACGCTGGCTTATCGCGTCTAGGCAGACATAACGGTAGTTAAGATAACGAAACCGCAGGTAAAATATTCTTACAAGGAATTTCAATTTTAAAACGATTAATAAAAATTATTTGACCAAGTTTATGGTGCTCAGTCAAAAATCAAGGTTGAAGGGGAAATTGGGAATAGTGGTATACGTATAACGGAAAAGATCCTTCTCCCCAAGATCCCCGGATTTGACCCCACTATATTATTTTCTTTGGAAATACATAAAAAGTAAGGCCTACGAAAACAATTCACAGGATATTCAGCTCCTTAAACAAACAACAAATTTAATGCAAGAAATTCAAAGAGATACCTAGCAACATGTGATCGGGAATTTGATGGTGAGAGCGTAACTGTATACAAATGCCAGTGGCGGATTGTTTGAGCACATAATGTTGTGATCAAACTTAAATGATAGGTTGTGTAAAACCTAAGATACATAAAACAATAGGGCCTACTCATTTCATATATGTGCATTATTCAATCTTAAAAATAACACCCTGTATATACTCCATGGCGCCATACCCGCATGCCCGTACGACCCCATAGATATCCCGTAGCATCTATTACCGGACCCATATTATAATCAAAGGTTATATCACATACCAGATTGCTCTCGATACGTAAGGCGGTGTTAGACCACTTTCTATCTGGACCGGTTGGGTTTGGTTTCCACATTTCTTCCGTGTTCGCCCCCCCCCCGGCCCCCTCGTGTGTTCGTACCCTATGTTTATTCATGCGACGGATATCCCCTTACCACGTTCTACACGTTTTTGTCACGCTTTAAATAGTTCGTTAAGTGATCTTGTGGTGGAAAGTACGGGTTTCTCCCACGCCACCGTTTAATGTTTCAGATTCGTTATCTTTTCCGTACATAATCATTTTAATTATTTGACAAGCTGAAACGTTTATTACGTACTTCAAGGAGTGCGAACGAGTGATTGGCTGATAATTAGTTAGTTTAACTAAATAAGCTGATTTAGAGAGTTTGTAAATTTTGTTAAGGTTTGCTTTATTTTACACTGTTTCTTATTTTTGCCTTATTGGGTATATATTATACATACAAATTTACCTCTATTTCGCTTAAAAGTAGTAATAAATTAAAATCCTTAGTTTTCTTGTATTATTAATAAAATAATACTATAGGCCTATTATTTATATTTATTTTATGTATATTGGAAATTTTGTCCTCTTAAAAAGTATTTTTAACATTTTACAAATCCTTTATGTGAATATAAACGATGTGATGAAATCATGGACCGGAAATAGTTTATTCAAGATGGTGGCTAAAGCCGAAGTTACTTTTAATATTTTCATAGGGAGGCGCACTCAATAAATGTGAAATTATTTCAAATGAATTTGTTAAGATAAATTCAAATTTTATTCCTAAAAATATTGTATTTTTCCAGTTACATAGTGCTCGTGTTGTAAAACTATTATTTTATGTTTACCGCCGTAAATACCATACTTTATATAGCTTGGAATAATTTAAAATCAAAACTTTGCGACATCGAAACATCTTCAGGGTACTTAGAAGCGACGAAAAAGTAGTGGAAAAAGGACGAATTAATCCAGATACAGGGCGGATATAATTTTACTCGTGTAAACTTATGTTTGTAATTAATAAAATAGTCTGAGATTTGTTTAATACACTGTTTCAATATTAAATAGTCAGATTGTAACAAATAGTTTTAAGTGTGTTTATCTAGAATATAAATGGTCCTTACTGTTAAACATTAATGTTTAGTAAGGCCAATTTTTGTATGATTTATTGTTAAATAAATAAATGAAATGAAATGAAACCATAGCAGCCTACAACTCCCCAAACAAAACGAAAATGTAATACACCCATGCAGATACCATGTTTGCAGTTTAAAGTTGCATTTGCTCCCTCTGGTATATTGAAACCCGAGTAAATCAGATAGATTACCACGTGAATTGAAGACAGTTATTCAAGGTATGTAACCTTTTTTCAATTGATTGTATCAATTCAGGAGGCAAATCATGAACAAGCCTCTGGTAAAAATGTCCTGACAGACAGCAGCAGTAGACATGTGAAATACGTTCGTGTTAGTTCACAAATATACAGGGCCGGTGACAGGGGCGGGGGGGGGGGGGGAAATTCGGGGGGGCCCGGACTCATAGGGGGCCCGGGATCACACGAGATTAATAAAAAAAAGTCGTCAGGGGGCCCGGACATCGCAATTGCACAGGGGCCCAAAAATCCTCTCGCCGGGCCTGTGCACACACTATTACATTAATCTCTACACAATGTTGAATAGACGTTAACTTTAATCTTCCTACTTCTCTTAAACCTAACAATAATGTTTTTCTACAAGATATTTTTCATGTAGCACATTACCATACAGCTAAAATTATTGATTTCCTTCTGATAAAACAAATAACGATTGGCTGACTTTTCTGACCCAAACGTTATCTTCCCTGTCGTAAACAATAGTTTGTCTGACTAAAACACAACTTTTCTGGTCTTCAGTTGGCTTCAACACTAAAATAAATTGTTAAACTGTGTGACATTTACTAATAAATTTGCTTTACCAATTTTAAAATCTGTTAACTTTTAATAAGTTTAGAGGTTATTTGCACTGTAACTGAAAGTATCGTTAACTACTCGTCAGAAAATTCCTATTACGCGAATACTATTAAAATTTACTATTTCCTTCCTCGGCAAAACTTATCGTAGAAGAGAAACAGGTTTTCTCACCAGATATTTCTACGCAATATTTCTCACTTGGCTTACACGTGGGACAAACATGACCCAGCACGCGCCAACTACTTGAGCTGCGCCTGGGGACAAGTGTTTTGAAAACCCTTGACCCGCTTCACCGACGAACACGATCTGAAGAAAACTGGGAAACTGAGTCTGGGCTTCGAGCGATCCTCAGGGTAAACTGTGTCCTTCGAGTCGCAAAAACAAGTTCAAAGCAATTGTGGTTGTGCAACCGGGTGTGAACAATGTTGAAGGTTATTCCCTCAATTTCTCTTTTAAATATGTCGCTAGTTCAACTGTTGTTCGACTTTATTGTTCTTCTTCTCCTTGCGGATGATTATTCTTCTTCTTTTACGTTTTCTATGATCGTCTGAGGCGGTCGAGGTTAACTTTATTCAATGAGAGTGTAAAGTGAAGCCCTGCCCCTGCATCAGCTGCAATGTTGGCAGGCTGTGCCACATGAGTACTTGATGTTATTGCCACAGAACACCAAAGAGCTTTAGCAAAATCTGGAGCTGGAACTGAATGTCTGTTGACAAAGCAAATAATGGTTTTGTTTGTTTGCAGTGAACGTAAAATGCACGTGGGCTATACAATAAGCAAATAGATACTTCATAAGATAAATTAATGCATCTACAAATGCTTTAATTATTCTTCATAGGCCTATGATATAGTATGTTTTCATTTGAAATCACTAAGGGGAATCGCTGTGAACCATCCCTGGGAACATATGGACAACCTCTTCTCTGATCGGTTCTTTTCTATACAAATTTCTTTCTTTTCTTCTTTATACAAATTTTCTTTTTTTTACAAATTTACACTCACTCAATAAAGTATAATTTTCTACACACTGGTACTAGTATAACACCGACATTCTGAAGGGGCTGAATAAAAAATATGTTTAAAAGGAACATGTAATATCGCGGGGTTAGTGTTTCTGGGGGATTCCAAACAATGTCATATCGAGGGATTTGTTATATAGAGGTTCTATATAACAAAACGTTAAAACTTTACACTTCAAATAGCTTAAAGGTTATGTTTCAGTATACGGAAAATACATACAGACAGATAAGGGCTTAAGGGGCCGAAATAACACAAATTTGCTCTTTATTTTCGACTTATTTCAGAATTTAGAATTCGGACCTGCACAGCCCTTCGTACATTTTTAAAACACCCCGTATGTACATACAATTCATCCCCACTTATACGTAATTCAAAATTAAGATTCGATCATGTCAATTCCACTTGTATACATTGAAAACCTTTTTTACGATGACCAGCTCTGTTAGATGGACTACGTCAACTATTTTACTCTTCCTACCCTTCTCTTACTGTACCCTTTCAACAACTGCTAAACTCAGGCCTGGTTTGCACGACGACCAGTACAGTGGACAGTAACACCTTGAAACAAAAGAGAAAAAAATAATGTTTTTCTACTGTCCTACTGTCTGGTCGTCGTGCAAACCAGGCCTCACTCTTTGTACCCTCAATATTGCCTGTTTCAGACTTGTAATGATTTCCCACCACCCCACCCAACATAAAACAACAAACAACTGTGTCAAAAACAAGTTCAGTGAAATTGTGTAACCAGGTGTGATTTATTTACATCGATGGTGTGAACAAGGTGACATACAATTCGTCCCCACTTAAACTTAATTGGGGAAGTATAAAACGGCGGGGAAATATAACGGGTTCTTGAATATTGTATTGTTATTTATCAATTCTGTACGTTATATCTTGAATGCTTGTACATTTGGCTTTATCATTTACTGCGACTGTTATTTTTGTCTGCTTCTTCTTACTCACGTTGAAGACTCTTGACATTGTCTTCAGTATACAGGAACCTAAGCCACAGAGAATAATCAAACAGAGGTATTTTGCGCTCAGGTATTGAGTGCTGGTCAGCGGGGGCGGAGGACTTAGTTCACCATTAACACCACATGAGAGCAGCACCGTCACTACCCTCTTAACTGTAGCTAGTAACTGGATTTAACGAGTAACTGGCAACTTAATTGTACATGTAACTGGAATTAACTGTACCTATAGTACTTGGGCGCAACAGACGACCTATATGAAAGCGACATGTGTTTGATTCTTCTCTGTGCCTAGGGATGTGTAGCAAAATAAATAAATAAATAAATATTAACTAGATAAATGTATAAAAATTACTAATTAAATAAAATATATAATTAAACAAATAAACTACCGCCGTCCTTTTGTAGGCTGGCTGCTGGGTCGCAGGCGCCGTGTCCGGTGTCCAAGTACCGCACGTTCGACGGCCGCTGCAACAACGCCCGCCACCCCGCCTGGGGCGCCGCCGACACCGCCTTCCTCCGCCTGCTGCCGCCCTACTACGTCAGTCTATATCCGCCGTGTGTTGCAGGCTGGCCGCTGGGTCGCAGGCGCCGTGTCCGGTGTCCAAGTACCGCACGTTCGACGGCCGCTGCAACAACGCCCGCCACCTCGCCTGGGGCGCCGCCGACACCGCCTTCCTCCGCCTGCTGCCGCCCTACTACGTCAGTCTATATCCGCCGTGTGTTGTAGGCTGGCTGCTGGGTCGCAGGCGCCGTGTCCGGTGTCCAAGTACCGCACGTTCGACGGCCGCTGCAACAACGCCCGCCACCCCGCCTGGGGCGCCGCCGACACCGCCTTCCTCCGCCTGCTGCCGCCCTACTACGTCAGTCTATATCCGCCGTGTGTTGCAGGCTGGCCGCTAGGTCGCAGGCGCCGTGTCCGGTGTCCAAGTACCGCACGTTCGACGGCCGCTGCAACAACGCCCGCCACCCCGCCTGGGGCGCCGCCGACACCGCCTTCCTCCGCCTGCTGCCGCCCTACTACGTCAGTCTATATCCGCCGTGTGTTGTAGGCTGGCCGCTGGGTCGCAGGCGCCGTGTCCGGTGTCCAAGTACCGCACGTTCGACGGCCGCTGCAACAACGCCCGCCACCCCGCCTGGGGCGCCGCCGACACCGCCTTCCTCCGCCTGCTGCCGCCCTACTACGTCAGTCTATATCCGCCGTGTGTTGCAGGCTGGCCGCTGGGTCGCAGGCGCCGTGCCCAGTGTCCAAGTACCACACGTTCGCCGGCCGCTGCAACAACGCCCGCCACCCCGCCTGGGGCGCCGCCGACACCGCCTTCCTCCGCCTGCCGCCCTACTACGTCAGTCTATATCCGCCGTGTGTTGCAGGCTGGCCGCTGGGTCGCAGGCGCCGTGCCCGGTGTCCAAGTACCGCACGTTCGACGGCCGCTGCAACAACGCCCGCCACCCCGCCTGGGGCGCCGCCGACACCGCCTTCCTCCGCCTGCCGCCCTACTACGTCAGTCTATATCCGCCGTGTGTTGCAGGCTGGCCGCTGGGTCGCAGGCGCCGTGCCCGGTGTCCAAGTACCGCACGTTCGACGGCCGCTGCAACAACGCCCGCCACCCCGCCTGGGGCGCCGTCGACACCGCCTTCCTCCGCCTGCCGCCCTACTACGTCAGTCTATATCCGCCGTGTGTTGTAGGCTGGCCGCTGGGTCGCAGGCGCCGTGTCCGGTGTCCAAGTACCGCACGTTCGACGGCCGCTGCAACAACGCCCGCCACCCCGCCTGGGGCGCCGCCGACACCGCCTTCCTCCGCCTGCCGCCGCCCTACTACGTCAGTCTATATCCGCCGTGTGTTGTAGGCTGGCCGCTGGGTCGCAGGCGCCGTGTCCGGTGTCCAAGTACCGCACGTTCGACGGCCGCTGCAACAACGCCCGCCACCCCGCCTGGGGCGCCGCCGACACCGCCTTCCTCCGCCTGCCGCCGCCCTACTACGTCAGTCTATATCCGCCGTGTGTTGTAGGCTGGCCGCTGGGTCGCAGGCGCCGTGTCCGGTGTCCAAGTACCGCACGTTCGACGGCCGCTGCAACAACGCCCGCCACCCCGCCTGGGGCGCCGCCGACACCGCCTTCCTCCGCCTGCTGCCGCCCTACTACGGTCAGTCACTGCTGTTTCTATTTCATAAATTTGATCAATTTTATTTTTTACTT
The DNA here is from genome assembly GCA_035578135.1 of Flexamia atlantica. Classification (NCBI taxonomy): domain Eukaryota; kingdom Metazoa; phylum Arthropoda; class Insecta; order Hemiptera; family Cicadellidae; genus Flexamia; species Flexamia atlantica. Next base: position 882,620 of record JAQJVK010000032.1, read on the forward strand.
GTTACATACTAGCAGTTGCCTGTGCCTTCGCTCACGATAAAAATTTCAGCTGATCTTACTTCTGCTCTTTGAAATGTCAAATTTTAGTATCCACAGCTGTTTACATTTCAGAATTTGAATGTTTGCATTCCTTTAAACTGTAAACATTGGAACTGAGGACGTTCACAGGGCGTAGCCCGAGGGGATTTTAAGGAAGTGAATAGGCCTATATGTTTCCCAGGTTCAAGATCTACCTCTGTGTGAAATTTCAACCCAGTCGGTTCAGTATTTTTCGAACTCCCTTGTCCCATGCATACATACACAGACACATACAGAAACCACCTCTTCTTTATAATAGTATAGATAGATAGATAGATAGATAGATAGATAGATAGATAGATCAAGGCCACACTACACTACAGGCCGGAGTCTCCCCCCCTCCTCCCGGATGCCACGTCACAACACCGGCCAAACTACTAGCGTTGTGTTGGAAATAACAACTAAAATCATACGAAAAACGTAAACATTTACCAAAAAATTATAACATTAGAACATTGAAATGTAAACAATAAGAAACAAAACTGTCAAATTTCCAATAAATCATCTGGTGAAAAGTAAACAAATTACTTGCCTGTAATGTTTACCGGTTTTTAAGATTATGAAATAAAGTCATGTTTTCTTTAAAAATATTTTCGACCGCATTTGGTTATTCATTAATTAATGCAGATTCGAAAAAATAATGGTTTCTAAACGAAAACTGAAACGAATTACTAAGCAGCAACAACTTAATCTATGTCTAAGCAGCAGTTTATTTAAGGGGTGGCACGATAGTTTTAAGAGTGCGACAGTGAATCGCCGTAAGAGTACATTATAAAAGCGTCTGCGATTCCGTCTAATAATGTGACGTCACCAAAAAAGGACTCCGGCCTGTAGTGTAGTGTGGCCTTGGATAGATAGACATATGCCATATGAATATGGTTAACTCTGGTACTTTATAAAATATAATTTAAATTAATTGAATCCATAAATGTATAATCTTCTATTTAAATTCTTTATTTATAAAATCTTCAATTTTATATACACATTTTCGTGTTAGTTTTAGCGAATTTCCCCCATAGGGAAGTAGCTATTACCGTAGGCGGCATGGTAAGACTTAAGCACGGGACCACCGTAACTTTTCATTTTGATGTCCCCAGACCCCAAAAACACCGTTCGTTAATTTATACCTCTTGGTATATATATATATATACCTGTCCGTAGGCGCGATAACTTTCGTAAAAAAGGTCCGATCGCGATGAAATTTGGTACATACGTACAGAGTGACATTTATTACTTCGAGATCGAAAACCAGCACGATAAGTTAACTCTAAGGAGGGTTATTAGACAAAATAAAATTAATTTTTAGGATTTAATATCTTAATATTATTTCCTTGTAAATGTAAGTGTCAAAATAAGATTCAGCTTAAAAAAACGAACAATTTAGCATTTTGAATTATTATTCTACGTCAATCCGTTGCTGAGATATTGAAAGTGCTACACACAGTACGTTGTCCAATATTATTTTTAATTTTACCCTCCAAAAAGTATAGTTACCCTGATTTGACAGATTAAAAAAATACAATTCTGAACATATGATTGAATTTTCAGGTGATGAATGTTTTATTTGTGTTTATTTTGAATAGTTAGAGTTCATTGATCAAGATTTTGCAGAAAATATATCATACTATATCAAAAAATACCCCCGTTGCAGCAGACCTGCATACTCAGCGAATTTCAAATGCAAAAGAACATATTTCAATCCAACATAGCGAGATTTGACATGCTCTTGTAATCTCCATAAGAATAACATGGGGAATGAGTATGCAGGCTTGCTGCAACAGGTATGTTAAAACTAGTTGGTTTTATATCAATATTTAATGGATCTTAACTAGAAGAAGTCATACGCCAAGTTTAATTAAGATATGTTAAGAAATAGGGAAGATATAGAATTTTTTTTATTTCTCATAAGGATAACATGGGGAATGAGTATACAGGTTTGCTGCCACGAAAATGGAAATATCGGGGATTTTAGACTGACAAACATTAGATTTCATCTAGATGAAACCACAAACCAAGTTTTATTAAGATATGTTTAGAAATAAGTGAGGTATAGAATTTTACTTATTCTCCATAAGATTACCATTGGGACAACGTACTGTGCTTACCACTTTCTATATCTCGGTAACCAATAGACATAGAGCAATGATCAAAAATACTGGATTGTTAGTTTTTTTAGCTGAATTCAATGGTGCAAACAAAAATTAGATAATTTATATTTTTGCATGTAAAAAACTCAAAAAACCCCATTTCTGGGGGGTTTATCCCCCTATACCCCCCTTCCGGTGGTCCGATAGGGCTGGTTCACGAACTCGTCCGAGCAATTACCACCTTACAAGTCTGTACCAAATTTCATTGAGATCGGACCATATTTACGGCCGCTATCGTGCTCACAGACACACACACACACACACACACACACACACACACACACACACACACACACACACACACACACACACACACACACACACACACACACACACACACACACACACACACACACACACACACACACATACATATATATATACATATATATATATATATATATATATATATATATATATTCAAATTATTGTGATACAGTAATTGTAATATATAGACAGATATATATATATAAAAACTCGAACGAATGGTGTTTTTTGCTGCTAGTGGCCCCAAAACGAGAAGTTATCATGGTCTCGGGCTTAGGTCTTACCATGAGACCTACGTAATAGCTTTTTCCTATAGGGGAAATTCGCTAAAAGCAGTGTTTTATCAGACCACTTGTGTACAGCATGTATTTAAATTTAACCTTTTAATCTTTTATTGTTTAATTTAAAAGTTATTTACCGGTCTGGGACTTTGGAGACGCACAAAATCAAAATCAAATTTATTTTATTGCTTTATCTTTTTTAAAATGTATATATATTACAAATCAACAAATTTAAGTTGAATTAAATTAAATTTACACACCATTAAAGTCACGGTCAAGTTCATAAAGTGGATTTTTATTTTATGAATATATTTTATTCAAATCTCTTATTTTTCTACTATAATATTTGAATTATCTTCAAATTTATTTAATTTTCCACCAATCAAGTAATGTGGTGTCTTGAGGTACAATGAATTTGGTTATGTTTTATTTCCTTCTGTGTATTGTAATATTGAAACGTTCTTTGATCAGTAAAAAAAGTTAATAAATAATTATACTTGAGTTAAAAAATTAAAATCGTGGTTTTAAACAACTGCAAAACTTTAGGAATAATGTTTCAGCAGTTGTAATAAATAATATTATTCATAAAAAAATATAAAATAATTGTATTACGAAATCATGTCAATTTTGAGAAGAATTAAAAATTTAGTTCTCGCAGGAATTGTCTGGAGTCTTGTCGGTGTATATACCGGGCCGGGGGGTGGCGTCAGTGGGAGGACCGATGCTGCTAGGTGTCGAAAGAGAATCAATTCTCTCCCTCTGTTTATAACCGATTGTTGAATCTATCCCGGGGTCACTGGATGATAACCGGGATAGATACTTACACCTTAGCAGCAAAATTGTTCTCCTTTTGTCTAACAGATAATTAAAAAAATACCGAACTCAGTGATCTCAAGGTACCGTTATTAAAAGGATATTTAGTATTTTTGTTTATCATTTCTTAAACTGTAAACGTTGGAAGTGCCTAAAACTTCTTCCTGTAGTTTTTAATACCTTAAGCTAAAACCCAAATAGTTTATGGTAGGATGCTATTTTTTAACAACTGCTATTAGTTTGAACAAAAAAAATACCCTGTCGCAGCAGACCTGCGTACTCAGCGAATTTCCATAGGATTTATTGTTTATATGTGAGCATTCAACTTATTTGAAAGAAAGTATTGTTTAAATACGTTAAGTAAATAATATACTAAAAACGTATATTTAATCATTCATGAGTTTTAAACATGAGGAAAATTAACAAAGAGACCACATTAGTTTTCATTAGTAATACATACACTTTTGCATTTTATAATTCTTAGACTTTTATTATAATAACTGTAATCTTGTTATAGTATATAAATGTCAACAAACATATATAATCAATGAATTCAAAATACTCAAAACAAACAAATGACTTAATCTCATAAAAAAAATTAAATTCAATCATATGGTCAGTTTTACAGTAATTAAAACATCCCTGTTGCAACAGACCTACACCTCCAGCCAATTTCAATAAAACATATTATCAATCAATCCTCATCATTGTATGTAAACATACCATAGGCTATGTATGCTACATTTTCAGGCAGTTAAGACCAAGACATCCTCCCTCCAAATGCTCATACTTTCTTTATTAAATTTAAAAATTATTTGTATTTTTTATATAATATATTTTTTCTGCATACTAATAACTACTTCTACTAATAACTACTTCTGGACATAATATGTATTTATGAAGGATAACATCAGCTGATGCTGCCTTCACGGCTACCCGGGGAATAGTTCACTTCAATCAATCAATCAATCAATCAATCAAAGTTTTATTTCTAGATAAATTACAATAAATTTACAATATTACATGCAGAAATGGTCCCCGCATGGGCCAACGCCTGTGCGCGGGGGCCGAGTTCTCAAGTCTCTCGCACAAAAAAAAACTTTCTTCTAATTGTCACTGTTTATAACTTCCATACTATAACTGTTTATTAATAGTAAGGAGCTACTGCAACAATGTTGTAACAAAATCAAGGAGGTTAAAAAACAACATAAAAGAAATGTCTAGCGGTATGTTGAGTATGGAGTGAAAACTATTTGTAATGCGGGCCGGAGGTAAAAAAATTGCATATAGTTGATATAGCTGATGCCAAAAAAAAAAATATATCGGTCAAAATAACACGTGAGAGCTTCTGAACACTAACACAAATAGACACACACGCACCTCCACTGCCCAGCACTCTCGGTCAGTCACACAAACGCGCACGCTCACACTCACACATCCTCAAACAAATCAACAATTGTTAGTAAAACACTAACTTATTATAAGGTAATTTATGCTTGTTGGCGAGCGTGTGACTCAGGCACCTAACGTGTATAAACAGAAGATATCATGCGGCTGGCGGTCTCCCTTCCTAAATTAAAAAGCCAACGAAATAAGTTTTTCTTGTACGACGCGAGCCTCAACGGACGAGCGCTGCGCCATTCCGGAGGTAAGTTGCCGTATAACAGGTGGATCACATAATATGGATTTGACGCATAAACTGATTTGACAATGCGAGGTGTGACAATGCCGACATCCGCTCTGTGCCGAGTTTCATAAGTGTGGGCCACTTGCTCCAGCATGCTGAAGTTTCTTTTGTATCCATATAAAATTAGTGTTTTTATAAAGAGTTGGCGGATATCAAGAACTTGAAAGGATTCGAATATCAATTGCGTTGAATACCGTACTGGTTTTTGGAGAGCAGATTTTATTATCCCTTTTTGTGTTATTAGAAGAGGATAAATTACGGTTGGAAGCGCGCCGCCCCAGCACACTATACCATATTGCAAGATAGACTGCATGGACATATGCGAAATAAACTGATTTGAGAAGATTCATTTCGAGGACACGAGATAGAACGGAAAACATATATATACATTTTCGCAACTTCCTCCTCATCTTCCTGTATAAACAATTTTTGAGTTGTTCACCTAAGTCAACGTTAAGCAAATTAATTAGGTACAAACATTAGGTACATTATGTACCAAAAAGTTGACTTAACCTATTATAGGTCAAGGTTTAGGTTACAAAGGAACAATGCACTCCCTATTCCGAACACGAATACATAGTTCACGATTTACAAAACAAAGAGGAAGTGCATTAACATTTAACATATTAAATCGACGAACCAACACGACTAGTGCACTTTAGGAAAAAAGAACTAGTCGACTGAAGATGTATCGAAAATGATATCATTATGATATGAAACGCGTCTACAATATCTACAAAACACATCCTGGCTACCAATAAGGTAAATTAACAAGAAAATAAATAATTACATGCATACGCTTTGTTCAGTCTTTATTCAGTGATATCTGTACATGTCTTTCTCTATGCGCCTTAGCAGTTCAAGGTCTGTTAGTAATCGGTTGCTTTATAACTTGAAAACTTGTGTTTACATTTTCGTTGTTATTTCGTTTCAAATTTGGCAAACCATATGATCCCTTGGATAAATTTCACTAATTTCAAATTAACTCTTTAACGTAATTAGATTTTTTCAGGCGGAGTAGGCTGCATAAAGCACGTTTTTGAGCCAAAAATAACTTATTTCAAAAATCTGGAGGAGCTGTTTGAGAGATAATAGTGCAAAGAAGCATGTACGCTCGCAAGATAACATTGCTCGTATAAGAGCTATTAATTAAGAAACATGTCGTCCTTAATCAGTATAAAGACTACAAGATCGCGCCACAATCATCCTTCACTCACCTGTCATTCATACTTGCTTAAAATACCTACCTGGGTAGGTCACCATTTCAAGCGATGTAATGTAAAGGATTCAATTAATAACGAGCTCAACACAACTCAAACTAAGCTAAAACTATGAGTAACTCGAAGAAAAATCTCAATCTTAGAGACCATAATGGTCCTTGTTAATTTTCCTCATGTTTAAAGCTCATGAATGATTAAATATACGTTTTTAGTATATTATTTACTTAACGTATTCAAACAATACTTTCCTTCAAATAAGTTGAATGCTCTCATATACAAAATAAATCCTATGGAAATTCGCTGAGTACGCAGGTCTGCTGCGACGGGGGTATTTCTTTTAACACAGACTTAAATTTCTTCATGTTCGATAGTTGTTTTATTGAAATAGGGATTTTATTATAAGTTTTGATCCCCACATAATCTAAACTTTTCTGTCCAATTGCTGTTTTGTAGGCTGGTATATCAAGAGAATTATTATGTCTTGTAAAATGCTCATGTTTAATGCTTTCATTTTCAAAATTTGTTTTGTTACGGGGAACATAAATTGCCACATGGAAGTGGAAGAATATTAAACCTTTGAAATATTGGCTTTTATGACTCTCTTCTCGTCATACCACACATTGTACGTAATGCCATTTTTTGTAGTTTAAATACCTTGTTTCCTTCCGGACTTCCACCCCAAAATATAGTTCCATATTACGACAGGTATGAATGTACATATGCAAACTAAATTAGCTTGATTACAAGAAAATTGCAGCACTTTGAAAAAAGATTTTGTCATAAAAATTCCAGAACATTTTTTACACACTTCTTGTATATGAGGTGACCAGGATAAATTAGCTGTAACTGATATCCCAAGGAATTTAGATGATTCACGGGTATGAATTATATTATCATTAAGGAACATATGATTTTTTATACCGGACAATGTTCTTACATAGCTCATCAATTTAATTTTTTTAATTTTTAACTGATAGTCCATTGTTATTAAACCGTTCTAGTATACTTGTGGTATTTTGTAATTATTCAACTAGACGAAATGTTTAGGGTTGTTGGAGTTTTTACTGTGATTATTTGCAGCAGTCGATCAATCCGTCAATTGGTATCGATCGATCACTTCATTAATTAATTATTTGATTAATCAATATCAATCGACCTTTCAATCGATTAATCCATATCAATTGATCATTTGATCAATCAATTAATCGATCGGTTAATAAATGCATCGATTACTCGATCACTCTACAATTCTATCGATCACATCGATCATTCGATTAATCAACCGATCATTCGATTAATCAACTGATCATTCGATTAATCAACCGATAAATCGACCAATCGATTAAATATAACAATCGTTTTGTTATATTTTAGAAACCATGCCGAACAAATGACAAGCTCTGTTTTTTGTTGATAATTACATGAATTAAATTGAACCTGTGTAATAACTCACAGGAAATATTTTCATCATATTGAGTCAGGTATAGAGGGCCGTGTTTTCATTTCATTTCAAAACCCAAGTAAGTCTAGACAAGTTAGGATTAGAAAATACATCAAATCAAAAATTATTGTGGGTTCTAAAAGGTTTTCTTGTTTTTTTTATTATTTATTTATATATCTGCTCTTAGTTCAGTAACTCTTTTAAGTTGAATTGCATCACCTTAAAATTGTAAATGTGTATTTGATTGATGATAATAATTTTTGACATAACGCTTATGGAGAAACACGATGACTATTACATTCGACTCGAAAAAAGCTCGAAATTCGCGAGTATTTTTCAAACACGACCAACTTCAAAAATCACAACTCGCACATGCCTAATTGTTTTATAATCATTCGAATAATTTTTCAAATATTTGAATCGATTATTATAAGCCCGTATAATCTAGAGATGTTTAATCTGATAAATAAATATAGGGGCGAAACAGTGATTGGTTGGCAAATATGTTTACCCACTAATAGTTTGCAACAATAATCGTAAATCTATGTTAACTGGGATCGTGTTTACCAAACAGAACATTGTTAGTAGGTGTACGTTTGGAGATATATTATTATTTTTTCATCAAACTATGTCGATGGTCCCGGTTTATCGAATTAGCGACCCACTTTAAGGAGCCAATGGTTATTAAAAATACTATACAAGGCGAAAAATTTATACTTTTGATGTAGAATAATTTTGGAATCCGAAAGTTCAAAACCAGGTTCGAATGTTCAAAACCGAATGTACGAATTCATGGTAGGTAGTTGTCGGATACTGTAATTAATTGTTTTGTTTTATTAAGCAATTAGAGTAGGCCTAATAGATAATTTTGCTCCATTGAAGACAATTACCTACTTTCAAGTTTGCTCACATCACACAAAATTTAAGATTGAATAATTGCTGCTGTATTTTAAACACGTTGGATGTTTTAAATTTACTATAGCTATTTTGTTTAACAGTTAGATCGATTGATTAAATATTCTATCATTCCCAAATATAAGACTGCAGACATTTAATACAGTAAAACAATTGAACATTAATTTGTTACTTTAATAGTCGTCTCCTCATTTATTTGTGAGGAATTCTAAAAAGTTTTCTTAAGTTGTTTCTCAAACATTTTATGAATATCTGAGGTGGTCACTGCTCAGGGAGGTCATTAAAAATAATTACCGTATTTTATTTTATATATTCTGTTTTAAGACGAATAAACCAAAATTTTGAATAAATTTCTTGTCTTTGTCACTAAATATGTTATGAATACTCGCAAGATTCAATATTACATTTATTTTGGTCACTAAACATTCACACGGATATGTAAATTACATATAAAAATTGGACTCGTGTCTAAAAAATTACCAAGCAAAAAAATATAAATGCCGGGAAAAGAATAAAGGATCCTTCTCCAGTGACTACAATACTGAAAAGCTTATTACTAACGTTCCCCTGACAATAGACTAACGTATAGTCTTCGTCAAATAACTTGGCCTAGGCTACCCACAAGCCTATTGCTAAAATTTAGCCTTATGACGGATTGGGCTAAGTGATTTGACTCTACCAATATTTTATGGAATCGGTCTGCCGAGTTAAGCCTAAGCCAGACATTAGATTCGTCTCGTAAGGAGCTTTGCTCGCGTCGAACAGTGGGTATTCCGGAGGCTTACAGATTAATCTCCAACTGATGAACTTTTCTTGAGGATCTTCTACGGATAATATTACCTTAAGTCTTCCTTTTACTCTTAAGGGAGGAATATTATTTTTTCCCCTTTGTTACATGTTTATAAGAGAACTGCTATCCAGATTAGACTTTTTCACGTGATTATATTTTGACCGTAGTGGTTTTAAGGACAATAAGGTTCTGAATTTAGGAGCGGTGATTCCAAAAATATTTTAAACTACTTATAAATTAAGAATTATAATTAAAATAAAGCCAAAGACAGAAACGAAGTCAAAAGCAGCTGCAATTAATTGTTTTACTTCCATCGTCTTATTCTAGCCTATGCTGTGTTCCGACTCCTACCACAAAAAAACATCTATCAAAAGCTTTGTTGTCCAAATAGCTCCCACTGTTGGCCCAACGTTGGGAAATGGTCTGCATAGTTGAGGAACGGTAAAAGGCAATTTTAACGATAGACCTTCGCCTTCCCGTTAAGCCCATGGTGTTTTATGGTCATCGGCCCAACAAAATAAGAAATCGTTGGGCCTTCGTCGTATTCGTATTTAACTGTTCAACATAACAGCCATAGTAATTTTAAAACATCCAACGTGTTTAAAATACAGCAGCAATTATTCAATCTTAAATTTCGTGTGATGCCAGCAAACTTCAAAGTAGGTAGTTGTCTTGAATGGACCAAATTATGTTAGATATAGCCTACTCTAATTGCTTGGCAATACAAAACAAATACAGTATCCAATGACTACCATGAATTTCTGATTTTGAACATTCAATTTTCAAAATTATTCTACATCAAAGCATAACCTTTTCGCCTTGTATAATATTTGTAATAAGCATATGCATATTTTTAATAACCATGGGAACCTTAAAGTGGGTCGCTAAGTCGATAAACCGGAACTATCGATTTAGTTTAATGAAAAATAAATAATTTGTCCCTTAATTTACATCTAATGACAATGTTCTGTTTGGTAAACACAAACTCAGTTGACAGAGATTTACGATTATTGTTGCAGACTACATTGGTGGGTAAACATATTTGCTAACCAATCACCGTTTCCTCCCTATATTTATTTATCAGACTAAACGCGTCTAGGTTATACGGGCTTATATTTAATATTGATTAAAATATTTCATAAAATTAGTCGAATAATTAGGTTTTAAACCGGAAATTTTATTTTACAAAAGTTGATTCAGTAGTTAGTAAATAATTTCGTAAACGTGTTTTGTTATATTAATAAAAAGTTCCTAACGCTTTTTTTTCTACATTTAAGTTTTATTAATTATTTTTCCTAAAAAATCCTAGTACACGATTGAATAGGAAGTTTGAGTTGTTGTAGAAATAAATGGTATCAAAAAACCGATTTCTACCTTTAAGTAATTTAAAATTAGAAAACTTATATAATGAAATAAAACAAATTAATAATTAATCATCACACAAACATGTACCAAATTTTATCAAAATCGGTTGGTAAATAACGGAGATATCGGTTTTTTAATATTTGCCATAAGAATAACATTGGACAACGTACTGCGTTTACCGGCGAACTAAAATATCAATTATTTCCCAACCAGTTGACGTAGACTAAAGATTCAATATAGGCTACTGGATTATTTAGTTTTTCAAGTCAAATTTAATGGTTGCAAGTATCTTTTCTTTAGAGGTTACAGATTTTGTGAAATTAGAAAAATATGAATTTTTTAACACTTAAACCCCCATAATTTTTGAACCTAAATTTTTACAGACATGCGGGCTGTGTCATTTTGTTTGTCATCTTAAGCACTAAAACCTATGAAATTTTTATCAAAATCGTTAGAGCCGTTTTTGAGAAATTTGTATTTTTGTCATTTTTTATGGGTTTTTATGGGGTAAATACCCTTAAAAATCGAAAATTCAAAAAAATGAAAAATACGCCTAGAGATACCATAGCTTTATACCTACATGCCAAATTTCATGAAAATCGGACCACTGGTGTCGTCTCTAGTTTTGTTTACATATACACACGCACACACGCACGCACGCACGCACGCACTAACACACACACACACACACACACACACACACACACACACACACACACACACACACACACACACACACACAGACACACACAGCCAGACACCATGCCGAAAACCACTTTTTTGGATTCAGGGAGCACTAAAACGAATATATCCACTAACAACTCAAATTCGAAAATTTTGACGAAAACAATACTTTCTCCATATACTATGTATAGGGGGGAGAAAGTAAAAAAAAATTGTTGTAGATGAGCAAAATGTTCTATATAATTAATATATTAATTATTAGTCGAAATATACTTAAGTTATCACTCCATTAAGTGCGCTGGCCCTATAGTTAATTACAACTAATTACTGTTCCCAAACTTTGAATTGATTAAAATTTAGTTGTATTAGTTCCTAAGACCGACACCAATCAAAATTCCTCACTATTAATTCTTTTACATTTTACAAAATTGTCTTCGAATTTCAAAAAACAGATGAAATGGTTTCTTCTCCTTTGAAAGTAGAATTTTGAAATACAGGGTGTTTTTAAACGCAACCTAAAACTTTATTTAACCAAAAAAGGATTATTCCCCCCAAGATTCCCGGATTTGACCCCACAATATTATTTTCTTAGGGTTTACATAAAAAATAAGACCTACGAAAACAACTCACAGGATATTCAGTATCTCAAAACAAACAAATTAACACAAGAAATTCAAAGAGGTACTTTGCATAGCGTGTATACAGGAATTTGATGGAGATAGCTCAACTTTGTATTCATTTCAAGGCGGATTGTTTGAAAACATAATTAAGCTAAATGTGATCAAGCTTAAATAATAGGTTGTATGAAATATAAAGATTAACAAAGAAACGCTCAATTCATCTTTATATCATGTACATTACTCAATCATAAAAATGAGTTGCGCTTAAAAAAACACCCTACATTACCTTCATTGATCACACAGCTTATAGTGTAAATATTAAAAGAAAAACGAGTGTTTCTTATAATTGTGTTTTGAATTGGAGGATATCAATTTTATAGGTAACGAAGCTGTCAATATCAAGTCTGATTACCTCGTGTACAGTCCGAGGCAAATAACTTGGCCTGTTTTAGCGAATTTCCCCTATAGGGAAGAAGCTGTTACCGTAGGTCTCATGGTAAGACCTAAGCCTAAAACCATCATAACTTTTCTTTTTGAGGTCCTCAGATGCCAAAAACACCATTCGTTTACTTTCATAAATATATATATATATATCTATATATATATATATATCTATATATATATATCTATATATGTATATCTATATATATATATATATATATATATATATATATATATATATATGTGTGTGTCTTTAAGCACGATAACTTGCGCAAAAATGGTCCAATCGGAATGAAATTTGGCATAGACGTGTAAAGTAGTAATTATTCGGACGAGTTCGTAAACCAGCCCGATCGGACCACCGGAAGGGGGGGTAAAGGGGGGTAAACCCCCCCAAAAATGGGTTTTTCGAGATTTTTACATAGAAAAATAAAATTTTTCAAATTTTTATTGGCACCATTGAATTCAGCCCAAAAAAACAAACAATTTAGTATGTTGAATCATAGCTCTATGTCTATTGGTTACCGAGATATTGAAATTGGTAAACACAGTACGTTGTCCCAATGTTAACCTTATGGGAAATAAGTAAAATTCTATATCTCGCTTATTTCTCAACATATCTTGATAAAACTTGGTAAATGGCTTCTTCTAGATCAGATCTACTAAAAACTGAATTAAAACCACCCAGTTTTAATATACCCGTAGCAGCAAACCTGCATACTCATTTCCCATCTTATTCTTATGGAGCTTACAAAAACATGTCAAATCTCGCTATGATGGATCGAAATATGTTGTTTTGCACTTGAAATTCGCTGAGTATGCAGGTCTGCTGCAACGGGAGTATTAGCATTCTACTTACGGACGTTTCGGGCCGACGGACGCGGAGAGATTCGACACTTTCTCCAGTTGTGTAACTGCAGCTCAAGGTCGCGTCCTTGTCCAGCGGCCACTGTTTACTGTCTCTAACGTCCGTAAAGTTCGCCCCTCCCAAATGAGCACTTTATTGAACACTAACCATAAAAATAGTACCACTCTTTAGTTCTGGTTAGTGCTCCATTCCCCATCTTATGGTTAAAGAGTTATAACCATAAGATAACTCATATGGCTTAAGAGTTATAATTGAATAACTGGGGGGAGCCAACTTTATAAAAGTTAGCCCCACCCAGTGCACTAAAAATTTGAGCACTAATTTAAAAATGATATTAATCATCAGTGCTTTGTTAGGGCTCTAATCCCATCGTTAGTGCTCCTATAGTTTAATGGTTAAAATTGAAACCTGTGGGGCTAACTTTATGAAAGTTAGCCCCACCCATTACAAACATTTGAGCACTAATTTAAAAGTTAATACCAATCGTTAGTGCTTCGTTAGTGCTGGTTAGTGCTTTAATCCCCATTGTTAGTGCTCTTATGGCTCAAGAGTTAAAATTAAAAACTGTGGGGGGCCAACTTTATAAAAGTTAGCCCCACCCAGTGCACTAAAAATTTGAGCACTAATTTAAAAAATGATATTAGTCGTCATTGCTTTGTTAGTGCTGGTTAGTGGTTAATGATTAGTGCTCTGATCCCCACCGTTAGTGACCTTACAGTTTAAGGGTTAAAATTTAAATCTTTGGGAGGCCAACTTTATATCAGTTAGCCCCTCCTAGTGCAAAAATGAGAGCACTAATTTCAAAAATGATATTAATCGTCAGTTCTTCGTTAGTGCTGGTTAGTGCTCTAAACCAATCGTTAGTGCTCTTATAGTTTAAGGATTAAAATTGAAATCTGTGGGGGGGCCAACTTTATGAAAGTTAGCCCCTCCCAGTACAAAAATTTGAGTGCTAATTTAAAAGTTAATACCAATCAATAAATAATAATAAACAAATAAAAATGTCTTTATTTACAAGCGCTACTCAGTCAGAGACTGCTTTTCAGGACAACCCAAGTCAAAATAGTGCCAATCGTTAGTGCTTCGTTAGTGCTGGTTAGTGCTTTAATCCCCATTGCTAGTGCTCTTATTTTTCAAGAGTTATAATTAAAAAACTGTGTGGGCCAACTTTATAAAGGTTAGCCCCACCCAGTGCAAAAATTTGAGCACTAATTTCAAAAATGATACCAATCGTTAGTGCTTCGTTAATGCATGTTAGTGCTCTAATCCCCATCGTTAGTGATCTCGTGGTTCAAGACGTGGCTCGCCTTAGTTTGCCGTACTCCCGATTATAACTAATTTATAATTAGTATCAGGAGCGCCAACTTCCAGCGAGGGAGGGGAGGGGGCTTAAAAACAAAAAAATAAACATATGACAACAAAACCATATCAGATAATTGAACACAATAGACAATAGCTACAAAATTATTGCTCTCACGAGTTACTTTTATGCGTAAGCCAGTAGGTCTAAGTCGTTTGTATAGTTAGTATCAAGGTGAACCAAGGTTTTATGATATAATAAATTTTTATCCGGTCTATAATGTCCTATATTACCGGCACAGGCATTACGGTCATGTCGGTTTATTTCTAAAGACAATTCCATGGTCATGGTCATGACCATTCTTGGTTATGTCGGTTTTGATCCATACTCAATTCTTAACATATTTTTTATAATGATCCTGCATTCAAAACTGGTTCAAAGTAGTTCTTTCGTTTATTTTTAATGAAAATACAAAATTATTTAATGTTCAAAGAATGCTCGAGTGGTTTTCTTAATTAATAGAGTTTTCACTTTTATTCCCATATATGAAGGGAATGATTCAAATAACGCATAAACTAGAGGGTTACATTTCTAAAAGTGAAATAACATTAGAGAATCTAAAGCTTAACGAGAGATATTCGTCAAATAAATAATTCTTCTTTCCTCGCGCGGTTGCATGATCTGGATTAGGAATTTCTGAACCTCATTTAAATCGCTACTCACAGAAAAACGCGCTCAACGCTTTAAATCCTTTTCTTTTTTGCGAATATGTGAGATTATTACGGAGACTATTGTATTTAATGATACAATTAATAATTAATTTTGAAAACTAGTTTTGGTGCGATTATGAACAGAATATTTTATTTCCTCGTTTTTTGAAAAACATCTTATTCACACTTTTTTATGATTAAAAGTCCTTGAATAAACTGTTTTTTGAATCTATAAATTTTTCCATTTATCTGTCATTTTTCATCAATTCATTGTAGGTTTTCAATAAATAAATTATTAGGTATTATGTTAAAAAATTGATATAAGTAAAATTTACAACAATTACTTTTATTAACCTATTCATTTAAAGAAACCCCCTTCTTGAATAACCCCATATTACCCCATTGTTCTAAAATGATCTTATATAATCCCTTAAGAATGTTCCTGTACCATGGATTCCCTAAAAAAGAGCAAAATAAGCTTCTTGGACATAAGTGTGCGCAAATGTTAAATCCACCCCTGCCCTTGATTCTGACTCGTTTAAGCTTTATGACGATACATACCCCACCAAATATTTGCAATCGCTTACATAAGTGTTGACTTATGTCGAAATCGATTCTTTCCAGGCAAAGTTGAGTTCGTCACCCGAATGACAACTTTGTAGCTTTCTACTGGTAGTCACGTTCCAAGGGCGTTGCTGTTACGGTAATCGGTTGTTACGTTTGTTCATACCACCAGGTCCTGAATACAAAGCTTTCGATAGTGATGCGAATATTCGATTAAACATAATCGATTATTTTCCTTTCGATTGTTTTAAGAATCGATTTAATCATCGTTTAAATTAATCGATTCGTCTACTTTATTCATTGTCAATTCACATTCACGCGATTCTTACAGTTTAGTGTTACTCTATGTAAGTCCTTTATTTCATAGGTAGCCTAAACCTAAGGTGTGTAGAGAACAAGAGAAGAGAAGAATAATAGTAGGGTGGGTGCACCAGTGAATGACCACCCCCCAGTGAATGACCGTTATGCTTAAAAATCCCGGTATTAAGCAAATTCTTTGGGCTAGCTAATTAAAAATAAGCGTAAAACCAGCCTTGGAATATTATTCAACAATAAACCTTCATTGGTTAAAATTGTTGGAGTCAAAAATACTTTTTAAACATATTTAATAATGAGTGTCCCACTACTGTATTTTCGATTTTGATGTTTCCTGCTATAGTGACTATCTCTGCAAGGCTTTCCTGGATTTACATTCATTATTTATTTGATGATTATTTCAAAAATGCGTCGCAATTAAATAATATTAAACATACTATCCTACAATTTAAAATCATTATTATTGCTGAGCATGTTATAATTAATTATTACTGAGGGCGTACTTATTTAAATTATTAAAATTAATTATTAAATTGGAACGTAACTAGGGCAAAAACCAGTGAATGTCCGGGGAAAAACTTAGCGGTCATTCACTGGAACGAGATCGGTCATTTACTAGGTATGATCTATATTCTCAGCTGAATTATTCTTATTCATTGTTGTCAGCTGAATTTTCAATTTTTTAACAGTTATTCATCCAAAAGAGACCGGTCATTCACTGGTGCAAGATCGGTCATTCACTGGTGCAGTCCCGGTCATTTATTGGAGCATTGACATAGTTGCCTTTTCATTAATATTACAACCAGTATTCTCATTTAGTAACGTATTTAACTAATATTGCTTAATCCTCAAAGAATAAATGAACTTCCTGTAGTAAAATGTATAACTGTGACTATGAAATAAGGGAGTAATGTCAAATTAACATGAGACATGGTCCTTAACCGGTCATTCACTGGTGCACCCACCCTTTTCAGGTTGTCTAAATAAAAATGTAAACAAATAGTAACGTCTTCTGTAGACCGGAAAACCATAACCTGCAGCTGGGATTGTGACGTCTTTTATAGACCGGAAACTTATAACGTTTGTTTCCACAAGCCTTATGGGATTTAGGAAACCTGAGAATAATAAGTTATTATTTTTCTGACATAAGTACTGTTATTCTTCTGTTCTCTTCTTCTCTACAGACCTTGGCCTAATTAAACCTGGTTAAGTTAGTAACTGGTCAACTAATTAAATAAAACAATATTAGCCTACAAATGTCTCAAAATAGGAATTTTCGTATGGAAAAAATATTACGATTAGTTGTCAAGTGTGTTGGAGTAATTATTTGTCCAGCACGTGTTAACTCAATCGTAACCCTTCAGCTTGGTAGTAAGGTTCATGACGAATGATAAAAAATAAAACAAAATAAGTAATTTTCTTATTAAATACAGGGTTTTCAAAAAATGCGGGGCAATAATTTACGTAGTGATTCCTTGGATCAAAATAAGCAAAAACGTTTATATAAGAATAGGTCCTAAAGTGCTTCGTTTTCCGTCTGTGTGTCTGTTTATGATTTTTACATATTTAATCATATCTCAAGAAACACTTGACGTATAAATTTCAAACTTGGTATATGGGTAGCCACTATTAAGAACTATTTTTGTAAGAAGTATCAAATTTCTACTTTGTACCATTTCAAAGACTGTTTTTGTTTTCAAAGCTAAATTTCTTAAAAGCCATAAATTTTAGAAAAACAAGTGACAAAAAAGTTAAAGAATTTAATATAATTAATGCTGATATTAAAATTATGATAATCGGATCGTAATAACGGAGAAATTTCAACTTTTCTGCATAAAAACATGGTTCCTTAGAACATTATGTCTGATATTTGCATGTTTTTATTCGGAAAATTTAAAATTTCTCCATTTTTACTGGTCCGATTATTATAATCTGAATATCATCGTTAATTAGCCTATATTAAATTTCGCAACTTTTTGTCATTAGTATAGTTTTTCTAAAATTTACGGTTTTTAAGTTATTTAGCTTTGAAAAGAAAAAATAGTCGCCATTTTGAAATGGTACAAAGTAGAAATTTGATACTTCTGACAAAAATAGTTCTTAATAGTGTTGGTTACCCATATACCAAGTTTGGAGTTTATACGTTAAGTGCTTCGTGAGATATGATTAAATATGTAAAAATCATAAACAGACACACAGACAGAAAACGAAGCACTTTAGGACCTATGTTTATATAAACTTTTTTGCTTATTTTGACCCAATAAATCACTACGTAAATTATTGCCCCACATTTTTTGAACACCCTGTATAAAATTTTCTCCCAGAAATTTTAAAATATTTTAACTTGTTTTATTTCATAGTAAACTACAATAAACACAATTATTAACGTTCTGGTTATACATTCAATTTCTCTCAAACTTTCCAGGATTTTTTAACTTGTTTTATTTTACAGTTCGCCAAATCACATAATCAATAGAAGCTGTTGGTTTTACGCAATCAATTCGTACGGCGTCCACAAATGTTTATCTTCGTTTGTCGTGTTTCCTCGATTCCAAGCATTTAATTCAGTTATTACACATATACAGATTCCCTTTTTTTACGCTTACTCGTCACTATACTGAGTTTTATATTATTTTAATTTTAACCATCTTTCCTATGTAATAATTTAAAGTACACTGTACAATTTTAGGAAGGAGATCTTTTCAACTTTGCATTTTTTACAAGTTTTTGCAAGGGGGTTGTTTTTATCATCTTGTCGCATTAGTGTTTTGTTCAATTCGTGGTATTTGGGATATTAAGCCTTGAAATCTAAATGTGGCCTTCATTTTGATTTTGTACAAAGTATAAACTTATTAGGCCACTCATCCATACCGATATTGAGCCTGGGTTGTACATACCAAGTTTGAAATTGGTACCTCAAACGGTTTAAAAATTGTGTTCAAAATATAAAAAAAATCATACATGCTGATGGAGACACCATCATACATAAGTGCGGGAGACCCATTGTTACATTTTGTTTAATCAGTTTAGTTTTAATGCAGGTGAAAACTCACAAGAGGTGTCCATTTTGTATGGGGACATCATATAGGCCTATAGACTGTAGGCTTAGAAGTTTGTCCGATGCCATTGAAACTGAGAATATCGGAAGAGGAGTTCTTAATCAGTATTGAAATCGATCGATATCCAATACTAATTATGTAAGCCTATTTCAATTTGTTTCCATATATACCAATATATACCATGGTCATCTCTGTTTCTCATTCAAATGATTTTCCTTCGATACTATGACGATATTATTGTCCCGATTGATTATGGTATCGATATCAAGAGTCTAAAGAGTTTACTTATCGTAATGGCTCTGTGCGCAGGTGGGCAACCTTACCCCGTGGTTCCTCCGATAAGTCACATCCCACCCAGCTTCTTCAATTTCACATTTCCAAAAGACGATTCCAGGAGACTCGCGCTTACCTAAATGTACTGCTTGATGAAACCATAATCTGTCCCTCCCAAACGTTGCGTCCGTTGCGTTCCTTGGACTAATCCTTGATGAAAACCTCAGATTTTATCAACATATCGAGCATGTAATCAAAAAAGTATCTGTGGGTATTTTCATGCTTCGGATGCTTCGCCGAACAGCCACCACGGAGGTACTCTTATCTGCCTATTATGGACTCATTTACCCCTACCTGACTTACGCTGTTCCAGTTTGGGAGTGCGAAACGCAACGGACGCTGTTCTTATTCAGACTTCAGAAGAAGGCGATTCGAATTGTGTTCTCTCTCCCAAAACAACAATCATGCAAAGAAACATTCAGATCATACAGAATTCTAACTTTTCCATCCATCTATATATATCCTGGAAACTCTATCATATACCAAGAGCAACCTATCTTCATTCCTTACTCCAGTTAATTGCAGATATTCTCTCCGGAACACTTCCAACCTTGCCATTCCCCGTCACTCAACTTCATTCTCCCAAAAGCACTTTTACTACAATGCATTTAAGATCTTCAAAAACCTTCCATTCTCATTACAGGCTGAACAGGATGTTGGTAAATTTAGAAAGAAATTAAAGTCCATCCTTTTAAATAAGGCAGTATACAGCACCCGTGAAAACTGGTAGTCTTGACTCGTAAAAACTGGTTGTATTAAACTGTAGTTAAGACTTGTAAATATTTGAGTTGTTTTTACTGTAAGATAAACAAGATGTTTTATCAAAGAATGTATTATTTGACTTGGCCAATGCAAGTATTTGTTAATCTGGCTTAATAAATGACTTATTGACTTATTGACATCACATAATGAGGACGCTGAGCCACTAACTGGGCTGCTGGCCAATTAAGCAGTAGGCCTAATGTACATATTGCCTTACTGGTAACCCATTTCCGTCAGGGGGAGATCAAAGTAGGGATGGCCGAATATATTAGTATTACGTTTTTCGTATTAGATACGTAAAAGTAATTGATTTCCAAAGTAATTAATATGTGATTCATCTGACTAATACTAATAAATATTTGCCTTATTCTATATACTCTGTACCTACACCGTTATTATTAATTCGACTTTCTGTTTTTTTTTCATCGCTTATGTTACCAAAATAAATGTAGTAAATTTTCCCAGAGTTATTTAAAAGTAAAGTGAGAGATATCTCATACAATTTTCCCATAGCTAATGCTAGGCGGTCACCGGCAAATATCAGATTCTGCATGATGTATTTCGAATATTTCATATAATAAAAATTGTATATAATACTACAGACAAATATTATTCCATGACATGACACAAATTATTTTTTGGCAATTCGAGTAGGTCTATTTAATGTTGTGATTGTTTTGAACAATAGGAGTAGTAGTTTATTTGCATGAAATTTATTTATTTAACATAAAAGCTGTACCAGAATCAACTAAAAAAATTATTTCATACAATTCATTAAATCTGGAAGAATTTTTAATTTTTATATATTATTAATCGTTATAAATATCTTTTTATCAGGTTTTTGTAAGTTTGAGGCCAAATTTTTAGCGAAGGCTTCTCAAAACAGTGAGCCGAAAACCTAGCATAAAACATAATACAGATAATAGGTTTCTTCAACTAATATTCCTTTGTAACTAAAATGGAAGTATAATATTACAAAATATCTAATATGGCACGTCCTTAGTTCAAGGAGTTAGGATTTTAGGCTGAATATGCATATACCGCATGTGTATTGGTCGCGCCATACAACATGGAGGCCGCTTGCTGCCCGATGCTAAAATTACATCTTGGTTTAGGCCAGTTTCACTTCATGCGATCTTTGTCGTTCCGGCAAAAAGTCGGACGTCGATGAAGTTTTGGTGAAGCAAAGAAATGTATTGAGCCTTTCACATTAGGCGACGATTTTTTGTCGGTTCGACGTTGGATTGCATTCTTCCGACACATTTTTGCCTGCAGTGAACATGTGATCAAGTTGGCGCTTTCACACTGTCCTACTTTGTGTCGGATGGTTGTTCCGGTTTCCGAAATTTTGTCGGAACGACAAAAATCGCATAATGTGAAACAGGCCTCAGTTATAGTTATAAACAACTAGTGTACACGTGCTGTTAAGCAGGTTTGTTTATAGTCATGTTCACTGACATTTCTATTTTCCATTTAAAATCTTAAACCTTATAAACAGACCTTTTGAAATTACGTCATCTGATAATAGGGGGGAGGGGTCCAGAATGGAAATGACGGTAAGATGATATGCTGGGGGGGGGGGTTAACGCTGAAATTACATTTAAAAAATTGTAAACTAATTTATAGGTAGGAAAATCGTTAGCATTCAATGTAAATTTATGAAATTAGGCCTAAAGATATACAGCCTAGAAAATTCATTAGACACTCACCGTATGTACTCAATTTTTTTGTACCATTTACAATGTCCGTTAAAATGGTCATTGACTTCAGGTCAAAGCAAAGCAGATTTCAATAATCAATATTTATAGATTTGCATGCAGCGTCAGCGTCCATTACTACAGTGATGTAATTAATTGTAGTACTACCACACAGTCCAAAAGGTTCTGGTTTGAAGCGTTGATTATCAAATTAGCCCAAAATGGGTTTAAAACTAAATTTGATGGCTTTAGGAGCTCAATAAAAAACATAGGACTTTCTCAAAGACTGGCAATATTTTAGGAGGTTTTTAAGGAGTTTTTAGTGCGCCCTATGACCTCATTTTTCAATGGGGGGGGGTGGATGATGGATTATGACGGTAGGATGATTGGAAGGAGGGGGTTCCAAAAATGGCCAGAAAGCGATGACATAGTTTATGTACGGCCGCTTATTTATTGTTGTGACCTTAAGGAAGACGTTACATTAAAAAGCTGATATTTCCCCTTCAAATTGCCTACCAAGACATTCCTTTCAAGCATGGGGTTGAGGGGTGTCAGACTTTGGGGTTTCTCAAAGATTTCTGGATAAATGAGGCTTTTTTAAGTATTACTTGACCTCAGAACTCAGTGTAGTGATTATATTTTTTATTAATAAAATAGGTAAAGTGCCAAAAAGAAGTTATAATTATTTAAAGTCACTACGGACAACACTTTTGAACCATTTAAACTGTTTAGACCCCTTCAACACAACAAAATAGTATAGTTGCAATTCAATATTATTACCATGCAATTGATAAAATAAATAACTAATAATATTTATATTATTTTTAAAGCAAGTATATTTTTTTTGAAAGCAAGACTTTGATCGTCTAGGAGTCTAGGACATTAATCTGTACAGTCGACATGGGAGTTTAGCAAGTCAATTAGGCCTAATATGTCCAATCAGACGGTCATCATGTTGTATCCCACCCACCAATCAGATGATTCCGTGGTTGACATGATAAACGAAAATTCATAAACACCCCGCATTCCTGTTGTAAAAATTCTTTGTTTTATTTCTATCGAAACCTTCGTATGTAAAATATACGAAATTTTCTCTCCATAAAAAAACTGGAAAAGTGAATGATTCAAATGTAAAAAAACTTTTCCTCGCTTTTATTTTTATTTGCAGTGATTTTTTTCACTTCAATAAAAAAGTTAAGTAAAATAGTTAAAATATTGATTATTAAGTATGGTTCAGTTTCGCCCAGTTTTCATCCACACTTTCTTCAGTCACGGTACTTTGAGATCATTACAAAAAATTACTTTATGTCTCTGTCGAATTTTCAGTTTAAAATGCCAGCCTCTCTATCTCAATGGGCAACATTCTACTAAAATCATATCAAATAATGCAACAAAACTTTACAACCATCTTAAGAAGAAACTAAAAATTTAAAATCGAAGTAAAGGGAGTTTGGAAAAAACAAACAACTTTTAATTGGAAAATATTGTTACGGATTAGAAATCCGTAAATTAATCAATCAATCAATTAAAATTCCCACAACATGTTTCATCTCTTCGAAGAACCCAAACAAACATCCGTGAAGGGTGGTGCGTGTTATAAACATGTTTTGCACAACGGATTAACTCCTTAAACTTGTTTTGACTCTGTTCGACTTTAAATAACCTAGATCAAGGCCTTTAGTCATCCATAAGGAGCAGCTAGGGGTTAAGATTGTTGAGTCGAGGAAAACTGCTAATAATTCTTTGTATCTTTGTATTTGTATTCTTGTATCTTTGTATTCTTTGGATGAAGGGAAAATTAAAAATATACTTGATGAATTTTTATATACAACTGATGATTTTTTCAAAATTAGTTGGGAATGCTATAATTAGTTTTAATGTTGTAGGGGAGAGCGGGGTATGGCCGTACACTTAAGCGAGATGCCTCATTGCTCCTATAATAACAATTCTAGAAGAACACAAACAGCGTTTAAAGTTACTTCAGTTCATTGGCTACTAATTTGTTGTAGATTTTCCTGGGTATTCTTGCAATTTTTTTAGTAATAAATTTTAAGAAGAACCCTTACACTGTACGGATTTACCCCAAGGGGTGGAGTAATGCCGTACATTTGTTGGGGTAACACCGTACACTAATATAATTTGGCTTAAGGAAGGAAATTAAGCATCAAAGCTTTGCAAAAAAAGCGTTTATTACATTAATGTATAAAAAATAATAAAGGAAAAGCCTAAAGTTTATATGTTTATGGTTTCTACTAACATTAATCGTTAAGTATTAATTCAAACACCTAACATATAAAATTACAAATAAATGTCTCTGGTTTCTCCACATTGTTTCAAGGGATAGCGCAATAATAATATTGCCAGAGTAAATCAATAAAAAAAGAGAATAATAAAAGAGAACAATAGAACAGAAGCCCAATGTTTATGGGCCCGATGTTTATCACGTCATTAATAGCGCATTGCATCGCTTCTTGCGCACTCCACTGGCATCTATCAGTTTTTCTCTTGTAGTAAAGAACCATCTGTAATGAGAGAAATTCGCTAGTTTCAACAAACAACAAAGTATTTAATAATTATAAACGAAAATAACATCACCTTTATGTTACCATAACAACCCATTTGGGGCAATCCCGTACACCTGTGTACGGGCATACCCCGACTGCGACCCCGTGGACATTTTGAAACATAACCTCAAATCTATAGCCCAAATAAATCACAACCTTACTGTAAATTTTAACTAAGGAAATGAGCAATTTTTAGGTATAATAGTTATTATCTAATACGTAACGATTATCCACCTACCTCTTATTTCCCGTAGATGAAAAGTAATAACGAAACAATTAAAAACAAAAGTTTTAAGTATAAAAACTGGCGTAGTGACGCCATGGCGTTCAACTTTCTCCTGCGAGCTTTCGGCGTTAGCCGCTAGGTTGCAGCACTGACCGGACCTCTCTATCCCCCCCCCGGAACCGGAAACCATGGTGTACATACATACATACATACAGATGTCTTCTCCGTGCCCTCAAGAGGTACTGGAGGCGTCAATAATGTCCCGCCGGTGTGACGGGTCCACGTTAGGGTGGGTTAGGTTGGGTGCAGGGCTAGGCTAAATAAGGCCAAATAAATGTTTGTGCAGGGGTCAGGTTAGGTTAGGTTAATCTAGGTTATTGTAGGTTAGGCTATTTGGATTCTGGTAATTGCGGTAGTCTTCTAAGTTATAGAAGCACGCATTTATTAAGAATGTTTTAACTGCTTTTTGAATTTTGAAAATCGTTCAATGTTTCTAAGATGCTGTGGTAGGAATTGAAAGAGCTTGATTCCACTGTAATTCGGTTTACTTTCAAAAAGTGTTAGTCTATGTTGCTGAGAAAAACGGTTGTTGTGTCTAGTGTTATAGTTATGGCAGGAGGTGACTATGTGTAAATTATGTTTTTTTATGTAAATGACTGCTTCAAAAATGTACAAACAGGGAACAGTGAGGATTCCAAGTTGAATGAAAGCCTCTCTACAGCTGGCGTCAGGAGGCAGTTTGAACATGGCACGGATGGCCTTCTTTTGCCAAACAAAGATTTTATGAAGATGGCACTTACCTGCCCCCCACAGCAAAATAGAGTAGGCTATATATGATTGAAAGTGACTATGGTAAACTGTCTTGAGGAGTGGGATGTTACTTAACCTATTGAATTTTTTTAACATAAAAACACCCTGAGCCATCTTTTTTTCAAGAGCGTCAATTTGACTACCCCAATTTAGCCCATAGTGTACGACCGTACCTCGCTGTACGGCTTTACCCCGCTCTCCCCTAATCTGTTTGTAAATGTTAATTTATTGTAATCTGTTTGTAAATCTAGTTATTGTAAGCTGTTTGTAAATATACAATTATTGTAATCTATTTGTTAATAAATTAGGCTAAATAATTTTTGTATAAATTTTGACGATTGTCCATGCACTGTATTTTGTGTTTTATGACAATAAAGGATCTTGAATCTTGAATCTTGAATCTATCAAAAAACCAGATCCTCATTTCCCGTGTTAAATCATACTTAAAAATTAATTCTTCCTCAATTCTTTATTAAAAATCTTCTTATCAACTGAGTTTTTTAAACAGAAATACAATATTATGGGAGAGTTATTACGTAATGTAATGTATTTAGGAGTATCATGTATATGATTCTATTTAGATTCAAATTGTAACTTCAGTACGGTGGCAAAACTGTGTGAACAGTGTGAACATTCCGAGTGAAAACCTGCAGTAGCAGCTGTCTAAGCCGCCAGCCAGCTGATTATGGTTAGGGGAACTTAAAATTAAAAGTTTTTGAAGTAAACAAAGTAAAGAAATACGGAACTATAGATACATTGAAAGACTTATTAATATTGTTATAAATCAGGATAATTAACAGTCAAGTTCTCCCGAAAAACTAATATTTACGTTGTTAAATGGAATTTATGTTGTTTTTAAACCTGGAAAGGGAGATGAATATAGGGGTGGGGTGTTCAAAATATTATGGGAGTCCAGGATGTGTGATCTTAAGGTATTTTTGCTGCACCACATAGTCTTAGATTAGAAAATGTTACCCACATTCATGATGAGCAAAAAAATAAGAATTTATAGTTTTACTAAAAACCAATGACTATTCTGTATCCAAGTTATCCACCAAACATTGAAATATAGCAGCGGAATGAGAGGAATCACCAATAGATTCAGGCAGATTCACAGAAGTTTTGAGTCAACTGAGGGTTGTCATTTTGTAGTTGGTTTTGGTTAAGTTTTAGTTTTATAGTTAAATCTCATTTGTTTGAATGTACAAATGTGTTTTGCTGTACTTAACCTGAATCGATGATCAAATCATTTGCCAATACTAATATAATAGGCCTACCACGTGAGATCGTTTGTTTAATTGTTCCGATGGTTAGAATAAGATTCTTCACTATCTGTATTCGATCGTGAGGAACGATTGTAAAAATCGATAAACACAATGGAGTCGGATATCAAAGTTTTGCCAGATGAAAAGACACAAAAACTGGTTTTTTAACTTTCAGGAGAGTTCGTTGTAACCTTTCGCAACAGATCCATGAAAACTGTTTTACGTTTGAACAGTGTTCCGGCTTGTGCCTGTCTGGGATGGCATTGTGCCTGGTGGCTTCAACTGGTAGCACAGAGAGTAGGCCTATCTCTGTGACCATTTGATCCTTTCTCTGAGACCAGTAGGTAATAAATTTGCTTATTTTCTATTTTATAGGTAGTACCTCTTTCTTTAAATATTTGTGATCAAACATTTCAAAAATCTCCATGTGTGCATGGTACCTACCAAGATGCTCTAAAATCCAATTCTGCGTTCATAAAACTCTACAAAATGAGCTTTAGGACTAGGTAAAAGGTTAAACCGTTACCATTTTTAGTGCCTTTTGAATAGTAGAGTTCAATTTGGAAGGTTAAGGCGTGTTTTCACCAAAATCTTCTACTAAGTTTTCCACGAGTTGCAGCAATTAGGCCTAGTTGCTTTTCTACAAAATGCAGTGACTAATTTCAGTCCTCCAATAGTGGAGAGGCAAGTTTTCCACCAAAATTTGGTTTCCCGGTGAAGATCAAAGAAAGTTGACAGTTAAAAGTCAACCAGGACCACTAACAGGGGACCAGGGTTTTTGCTATTTGCGCAAGCAACTAGTGCAAAACTACTAGAGAACTGTTCTGCCTCTATGTGCGCTGCACTTAAGTTTTCCTTTGCTAAAAAAATCTTCCACTTGTTGCTCCATTTGAAGAACAGCAACTTTTTTTGGGAGTTTAAGTTACGCCAGTGGCTTTTTTATAGACGAGAAAGCGGTCCAAACCCTCAAATTTGTGTGGGCATGCCGGGAATTGAACCCACAACCTCTTGAACTGAAGTCCAAGACGCTAACCGTTGGGCTAGCAACACGCCCAATTTTTTAGTAGTCAACTTATAGTTGTTATTTTTTGTGTAAACCCGCCTTTAGCCAACTAAATTAACAAATTTGAATTCCTACACTTAAAAAATAGGTGCCACAAACAACACGTTAGTCATAAGACTTTGGTTACTCCAATCATACTTTGGGGAGCATCTTCCAACAACAACCTTCAGCGTGGTCCTTCAGAAGCGGGCGATAAGAATAATGGCTTGCATCACACCACGAGTCAGCTGTAGAGAAGTATACAAAGACCTAGGCCTAAAGATAATCACTGTGACAGCTCTCTAGCTACATTCTTGAGGTCATCCTGCATGCTGTTAGTCTCAACTTGACTCGAAATAACCACCATATAAGGGAAACCAGGAATGGACACAACTTTAATTTACCAGCTCACAGAACTACACTTATTTGCCAAAAAACCATCTTAAGCTGGAGCAAAGCTGTTCAATGATCTCCCAATCCAACTCAAGCAACTGGAAGAAAGCAAGTTGAAAAGAAGACTGCGTTGCCAGCTTATGGAGGAGTCGATCTACACCATCGGCGAGTTTCTCGAGAGGGCCAATGAACTCTGAAATCCTTTGTATTGTTTTTCATATTTTTATTGAATGATGCCTGTTCTAAACTTGATGTTTATGAATAAAGTTTTTTGTATTCTGTATTCCGTCAATTTGACTTATGATATTTTCCCCCAGACTCGGAGCCGGGAGCGGCGCCGTCGGTGAAGGCTGTTGTCAGCGCGGTGACAGAGGCGGCGGTGGGCGGTCGTCACAGCTACGTCTCCAGTCTCCTGCCTCTGTGGGCCGAGGTGGTGCGACGGGACATCTCTGACGGGTATTCCAACGGTGAGTAAATTCCAGAAAAAGAAAATTTTTTGTAGGTGGGTTTGGATAGGCTAGTCTGGGTTTTTCCACCCCACAGGAAAATCCTGTGAGGATACCTCATTATTTTGTCTTTTTTACGGCTACCGGAAAGGAAAGGAAAGGAAGCTTCGTTTTGATTATTCCTTAGGCTCACAGCCTTTTGTAGATTAAATCAAGGGAAGTGAAAGGATAAAGGAGTAGGTAGGTGGAATAGCTTCAGCCAAGCTTCCAATGGATGCTTGGAACAGGGCCTCAAGGGACCAGGTGGCCCTCATATTGGCCCTCATCTTGGTCACCAGTACACCCCCGTCCACAGTCATAAAGTCAGCCTCCCCTAGTGGGGAACTGAAGTTGTTCACTGAAAGAAAGCTAAAACATTGCAATTGTGACAACTTCCGCTATTCCAAGGTATTTATTTGGCAGAAAAAGGCTATTAGAGTCATGGATGATCTAACCAGTCGACAGTTATGTAAAACTAGTTTTCAAAAGTTAAACATCATTACTGTTCCTTCATTGTATATTTTTAGCAACTTAATCCATGTACAACAAAACTTAGAATCTTTTACTTGTCAAAGTGTAGGCCATGACCATTTAACTAGATTTAGATACAACCTTGTAACACCTCATGTTAGGTTAGCCAAAACATTAAAAAGTCATGTACATCAGCAACTGAAATTATATAACAAACTGCCTTTAGCTTTAAGAAATATGCCTGTAAATAGTTTTAAAATGACAATTAATGAGTGGATAAAGAACCAAGCCTTCTATACTGTGGCTGAATATATTGACTATCAGTTCCCTTGAATGGCCTTTTCATGTGAAATAAATAAAATAAATAAAAAAATAATAGTTGATTGCAGGAATAAATCATTACATGCGAAATGCAGATACATGCACGATAATTCTTAAAA
This sequence comes from Flexamia atlantica, assembly GCA_035578135.1. NCBI lineage: Eukaryota > Metazoa > Arthropoda > Insecta > Hemiptera > Cicadellidae > Flexamia > Flexamia atlantica. The sequence goes on from JAQJVK010000032.1 coordinate 912,673, forward strand.
AATAAAATTAATAGCTATTTACATTGCTATAAAACATCACATATTGCATCTTGATAATTTTAATGTATTGATATGTACAATTTATTTCTAACTTGACCTGTCCAATTACATTTTTAATGTCCACAGACTAATAAAGATTGTCTATTGTCTACTGTACCCAGTATTTGTACCTAAACCAGCAAAAGCCAGTTAGGATCCCACTGGGGAAAAGGGAAATTTCAATAAAAATCATCTGTGAAAGAATATCTCTTCTTGTGTTAGTAGAATGTTAAACACAGGGAAAATCTACAAAATCATGTGCTAACTAATTAAGGAAAAATTTAAACCTTAGGCCTACTTTAAGTTGTTAACTATAACAACAATTTTTTTTGTGAGTGTTTTGGTAGAGTTGGACCTCAAGCAATATCACGGTTCTGAGTCACCATGTCACCAGTAGGCCGTATATTTCAACAGTACTGAATTCTTATACCACACACTGATCAAAAGTCTATGTGGATTGCCCATTCTTGTTCTAATTCGACACACTCCTTATTTTGTTCAATAATGTCCACACACAGATCAATTTACTATGTAGATGATTAATTCTTGTACCTACTGAATCAAGCAATCGACTCACTCTTTATGGTACTTTGCTTGATGGTGTCCACACACAAATCTGTAGTCTATATTATGGCTGGTTCAATCTTGTACTGAATCGACTCACTCCTTACTTTGCTGGATAATTTCCACACACACACACACACACACACACACACACACGCACGCACGCACGCACGCACGCACGCACGCACGCACGCACGCACGCACGCACGCACGCACGCAGACGCAGACGCAGACGCAGACGCAGACGCAGACGCAGACGCAGACGCAGACGCAGACGCAGACGCAGACGCAGACGCAGACGCAGACGCAGACGCAGACGCAGACGCAGACGCAGACACAGGCACAGGCACAGGCACAGGCACAGGCACAGGCACAGGCACAGGCACAGGCACAGGCACAGGCACAGATACAGACACAGACACAGACAGATCGACTGTAAAGATATTCAGGACATCTTGATTCTCCAGAAGAGAGTTATAAGAATAATGGATAGGGCAGATTTTAGAGAACATTGTAAACCTCTTTTTATACAACTACAGATCCAGACTGTAATGAATTTATATATACTATGATATCATTGTCTATACACTAAAAATTCACAATACTTGACATTTAATGATAGCATTCATAGATACAGTACCAGAAACAAAAGAAAAGCTGTAATTCAGTACTGCTGTTTAACTAAATCTTTAGAAAGTCATTCTGTAGTATAACTTAAAATATATAACATTTTAGAATCTATGATTAGGAAATATCCAATGGATAAGTTTAAAAGTAAATTTTATTTATGGGTAGGCCTACTGGATAACCAATTTTATTGATTAAGTGATTTTTTAAAATATGATGGGATTTATTTTTAGTCAGATTAAGGACTTAGCTTTAAGGCTGAAAGAGACATTGTCAATGATTTGTATGAATCCATATGACAAATAAAGATATGATTTGATTCGAATAGTCTTTGTGGATAGTTATTAATTTGGTACTGATTTAACTCACTCCCACTAACTTTGCTTGATATTTACCACACACCAGGGGTTAATTTCAGCTGGAGCACACCGGAGCACAGCTCCGGTACATTTTAGGAAACCGGAGCGCGGTTTCTCAACTCACCGGTATGGCTCCGGACCCTTTTTTTGGCCACGTAATTTATTAATACTGTTTAAAAAGCGATTTTATAAAAGTGTACAGCTCTTTCTAATTTGGGAATCCTCTAAGATAATAACAACTCCATTTTTCTTTACATAGTTTCACACAAGGTAATAGATGGTAGTTTTTAACCTCCATTCTGGATACTGATTACTTGATAAACTCGAGATAGGCTTTAGCAAGTGATGGTGGAAGTTTACTATCTTCAATCAAGGGCAAATCCAATCCAGGCCAATACGAGCGTGTACTGGGTGTGTTCGGTATTACCGTACTCATTTCTACGTCGATCGTATAAGGCCTCTTGCGACAAATAGTTCGTCAAAGGTTTGGACAAATAAGGTGCACCGTTGTTTGACAATAGTAAATTCCCACCATGAGTCGTGAGTGGCGCTAAACACACACTGGAGATCACAACCTTCACGATCACTATGGCACAAGTACACTCTAGCCGCGGCAGGGCAAACCTAGCTAGCGCGAAAGTGAACTCGGCCTAGTTGTTAAACTGTAGTCATAAACGTTAAAAAGGCAACAAATTTAATCGCAATTAAAAAATAATTCCGGGGAAGGGCCCCTGGACCCCCCCTTCTGCTGGGGGTTTTCCATACTCGCACGGCGGCCAATCATTGTGCCATAGCTCCGGTACTTTTTTCTTTACAAATTAAGCCCTGCCATACACAGATAAATAGTCTATGTGGATGGTTCATTCTTCCTGAATGGGTCAAAATTTGAACAGGGTGCAATTTCAGTCCCTGGTCATTTACAACTGTAATTTCAATCAAAAACTTATTCAAAAATATTTTTTGTTGTTGATATTGATCTATATTTTAATTTCCATAACATTATTCTAACATATATCATGATATATATTGGTAAAAAAATGTATAATAAAGGAAATGTGATGGCGGTAACGTGTCCCCGACCTTGGGTCACAAAAAACACTTGCTGATTTAAACCCGCTATTGGTCTCTAAAAATTATGAATGTAAATTTGTTTATATGTCATTGTGTCTAATTTATTGTTAATTACTTGGAATAAGTTGATTTATCAACGATAAAAAGATCGCGAGCGTTCAAAGATCGGTCCCGACTTAAGGGCGTGATGCCGGTAACAATTCTTTCTAAGCAGACTACAAGTTTATGCCAAGCTCTAGCGGGAAATTGATAATCTTGCAATAGTGTCATGGCTTGCATTGAGGCATATTCACGTTCGCCTGCTGCTCTACTGAACAACTAAGATAAAAAAAGTAATTTTAGACATACAAAAAGCCATGCGTAGGGTTTTGTGCGTGATAGCGGTAACTCAAATTCTAATACATAAGATAGTGATGACAAGCACGACGACGACATTTATTTGCGTCTTTTGTTGACCGGTTCAACATAACCAAACTTGAGGACGATACGTCCTGATTGCGAGCACTTTTCGCGGGAATTATCACCGATTAGTGACGTCGGTAACTGTGAGAGAGGTAACGTTTTTAGACGATTTCGGCCGTACCGCCGTCACCAAATGCTATCAAATGTTACCGCTATCACGTCATCGCTATCGCTATATGTTAGGTCTGATAATGAATTAATTACTTCTCCAACCGTTGTAAGTTAACCAACCGTGGTAATTTTATCGGAAATATTAATATTGCGATCCATTTAGGAACATAGTAGAGCATCCTTTCACCGGAAAATAAACGAGAACAATATTCCATCCACTGATAAGAGAAAAGGATGTTGACAGGTTAGAAGGAATATTGTAAACAAGACGGAAATTAGAGGATTTCAGCTATATTTAGCTTCTTGAAGAGTCATGAAAACTGCATGAAAATCTATGGTTAACTCGTGAACATTGCATCGCACAGTTTTCATTCACATCTCATTTGAATTGTAAAAATAGACAAAAAATATGAGAAGTCATTTGTTGTGGTGCGGTACGGTGGATAGTAAGGATTTTGACAAACTGCATTAGGGACTGTTATCTTATCTTAATTACGTTGCACGTGCAAGCTCAGGGTCAGAATGGAACAATAGACAGTGGGCAGGGGGGTGGGGTTTGTTGACAAAAACAATCTCCCCATCTTCTGACTGAGGGGTGAGGGGCTTTGCCCCTTTCTCTCTCTCTCCCTCTCTCTCTCTCTCTTTCTCTCTTGCTTTTGCTTTGTCTTTTTTCACCTTGAAAGTTTCTCTAAACAATTAATTTTAGAAAGAAAATAAAACTCTAGTTGACAATGAAATACTAATTCATATACTTACAAAATTATAACTGTTATTCTCGGGTGTAATAAATGTAATTCCAACCAAAATAAATCAAATTAAATGCCTTTGGCTTACGTTTAGGTGTGTAGACAGTCAAGGTCATTCCTCCCCCGCCCCTCCTCTCAACACGCACTTTGTTGAATGAGCCATCGATATACACTACTGGATTGCGCGCCGCCCGTAAGGCACGTGTAGAAATTCCCGAGCCTACACAGCAGTGTGTTGAGGTTGCAGCCTGGCGACTCGCAGGCGAAATAGGGGCACCAACGCAAAACCGTATTGTTGGCCGTACTGGAACTGTTGTTGGCCGTATTGTTGGCTGCGGAGCCTACCTGCCGATCCAGAAGTGTATATCGATGGAATGAGCTGTCGTCGCGACTCAGTTAGGAATAAACAAAACATTGTACGCAATGCACAGTATTTATCATTTAACTTTGATTTTACATCACCATACCAAATGTTTTAAAATAGTCGTTGCTTTTGAAGACATGTTTACTTGGTACTGAATGTTTTATCAGTGAATTAATAAAATAAATTAAACCTTTTGCTAGCAGGTTAATATCAACCCGCCCTCGGTTAATCGGAAGTTGACTGAAAAAAGTTCACATAAACTAAGGTCCTAAAATGCTTTGTTTTATATCTGTGTGTGGTATATTATACTTTTATTTTCTAAGTTACAGTATTCTTGTTTCAATTTTAATGTGCTAATTTTTTTATCTTTATGAATTTGTGTCCAGGTCTTGAAAGTAAAAGTTTATGAGCTTTTACTGCACACTTTAAAATATTTAACTAACAGATGATAATTGATAACACTAATTTTTTGTAATGTTCATCCACCAATGCCTAAATTAATTAGAAAGACTAATAAAACATAAATAAAAAATGTCCCTTAAATCTGGTCATTCAATTTCTTTTTTTTAAATTGCTACTACATTTTTTTAAAATTTGTTTAGTGAATTTTGGTTTTAAGCCCACATCACACTATCAAATACTTTATAAAATATCTTTTGTTAAAAATTTGATTTGACCAATCGAAGTCAAAGTTTTTGGTTTAAAAAATTAGCTGGTTTGAATTTTCACTGTTCAAATAAATCTTTTATAAAAGATCTTTTATATTAAAATATTTGATAGTATAATGCGGACCTAATACAGGCACAGATGTTTCCTTTCATACTGATTTCTCCAAATTGATGTTCAATTTGAAAATATGAAAATTATAAACAATCAGTTGACGTTAAAATGTTTCTAACAGCTCTTGCTGAGTGCATTTAATTGAGGTCTACACTGATATAGCGTTTCAACAAAATTACTTTCAACTGTCTAGTATTACTTGTCTATACCCACATTAGTATTACATGTCTATACACACATTTAGATTATTTTTATGGTATGCTATGATGGAAGTAACAGTTGTGTGATAGGAGGTAACAGTTGTGTGACTGGAGGTAACATCTATGTTAGGGTGTGTCAGAGGTAACCCTTGTGATGGAAGGTAACATATTCTTTTTAATTCATACTAATGAACTATACCGACTAAGTGCTGAATTCACATGAAAATTTAAAGTGCAATCTAGGTTTTTTGCAGTCATATCATTGCATTAGCCAAACTACTTTTTCATATAAATTAGAAGAGAAAAAACATGTAAAAAATCCTACTTTTGATTTTAAACACATATAATACCTGCTTTTTCTTATATTCTTGTATCATATGTATATTAAAGTTTAGTACTCATAAAATTACATCCTGTAAAAATAATTTTTATATCTACCAACTATTATATGGCTATTTTTTGTACTGATTTAGATTAGAATAGATGTGTTACCTCCGTCACCCAAATTTGTGTTTTTTTCTTTCTAAATCAACTTGAAAATTAAAACCCTTAGGTATTTTGTGTGACCGTTATATATATTTCAATCTAAGAATCATTAGGTTCCAGAAAACATAAGATTTCATCACATCAAAGAAACTTTATTTTTCTAACATTGCCTTTGGCAAATTACACTCTGTTCATATTTTGACCCGAATCGACTCACCCTTTGCTCAATAATGTCCAACACACAGATCAACTGTCTACGCGGATGAGTCAAATGCAAGGTTAACATAAGGCTGGTAATCTCTAAAAAACACTCCAATGTATCTTAGTCAGCAAACCACTAATTCATAATTGCTGTGGCTTAAAATTATGTATCTAGGCCTTAGAGTCTTAAGTCAGCCATCCGCTAGCGGACTTTGTCCGGGAGAAAGCACTGATTTTGTCCGTGCGGACAATGCTTGGCAGAAGTACGCTTGTGGATGGGCTCGACAAGCACTGATTTTGTCCGTGGGGTATAATGTCCGGCGGACAAATTGTCAGTGGTCTCGGCTAAAAACCGGGGGCGGATTTTGTCCGTGGCGGACAATGTTCGCTAGTGGATGGCCAATTCCAATTTTGTCCGTCTCGTCAAGTTTTCTCCCGTTAAAAACCCTTTAAAATATATTTACAACACCATCAAGCGTGTACATACATACATACATAAATATCTAATAGTACTAATGTAAGTTACAGTATATGTGAAATTAGTTTTATTACTTTCAATGATATTATTATTTTATTTAACGTTAATTAAAGTTTAATTACTGTACTGTGTTAAGTAATTAGCAATTACTTTATATTTTACTAATAATAATTATCAAATTAGGACAGTGTATTTGTTTCTTGGAAGATTGAAACTTCTTGCGAAAGGTCACTTAGCGCCGCGCCATTTCCGGTCCCACGCCCACGGTATACTGGGACACCTGCGTGAGCACTGATAAAGTTCAGTCGCTCAGTGATCATCAGATTGAATATAGATCAGTGTCGTGGAGGTCGTGGTGTGATAATGTGTACTGTTATCTGTTGTATTGTGGCAGTACCATGTTGAACTACACAGATACAAAATAAATTATACTATACTGCGCGGTGACTGCCAGCTCTGCAGTTGTTACTAGACTGATCGACATTGACAAAAATCATCCCCTCCACAGATTTTGTCCGTGCTGCCTGACGGACAAAATCCACTAGTGGATGGCCCGCTTTAGCCAGTACAGCATTAGACAGTTTTGGCCAAGGTATGCCGAAAAGTAAATGCAGTACTCTGATAGCTTATACTAAGTGAAATTAAAGGCCTGTCTAATATAAGCTAGCTAGCCCTATTTTACTTTACAAATGAGAAAGCTTTTATACACTAACAACCTTTAAGCCTTAACTCTTTGGCTGACCAATTCGGCTAAACAATTATTCATAAGAACGGAGGCAGCCAATGGCATCAGCTTGCAGCTACAGCATTAATCAACTCTATTTTGAAACAGATTTTTTTGTTTCATTCAATTGTTTTACCAAAAAAAAGGTACTTTGGTATTATATGGAGGCCACCCATATACAACGCGCCTCGGTAGCAATGTTGGGTTTGGTTATCATAAATATGTTAGAAGAACATTTCTCTTTTTTTTAAGAATCGAACAATATCATATGATTCTTACTTTCACCCGCCAAATCCCGTTGACAGGTGATGCGTGCACTCCAGTCAACGGCCAAACTTTGGCCTACTTGAAGGGTATTTAGCGGGCGAAAGTGTGGCTCATCTGGTATCGTTCAATTCATAACGAAACAGGAAAGTCCTACTAACATTTTTATGGTAACCTAATCTAACATAACCCCCGCAGCGCACTGAATAAGGATGGCAATCAGATGTGGCTGCTAAATCGTGTTCAACTTAATCCTCGCTGACATCGCTCCCTTCCGGGAGGCAGAAAATAAAGACTACTCATCATAATTATATCAAAATTAGACAGTAAGTCAAATAAACTGTATTCTTTCCAGTTACAGAATTATTTTTGGTAGGACTATTCATTAAAAAAAATGGTGGCCTCCGTACAATACCAAAACACCAAAAAATACTATCAATAAACCTTTTATCCGTTGAATCAATCTGCTCAAAACCTGATTGCAGGAACAGGAGCAGTATTGAACTCACAGACCGGCTTCCTTGACGGCTCCGGGCTGTACGGCGCGACGGCAGAGCAAGCGGAGAGACTGCGAGGCGACGGCGGGCGGCTGAATCTTACCGCGTGCTCAGAGTCTGTATATTTTTATTCTAATTTAGGCCTTCTAACTTAAATACCCCCGTTGCAGCAGACCTGCATACTCAGCGAATTTCAAATGCAAAACAACATATTTCAATCCAACATGGCGAGATTTGACATGTTTTGGTAAGCTCCATAAGAATAATATGGGGAATGAGTATGCAGGTTTGTTGCTACAGGTATATTAAAACTGGGTGGTTTTAATTCAGTATTTAGTAGATCTGAACTAGAAGAAGCCATTTACCAAGTTTTATCAAGATATGTTGAGAAATGACCGAGATAAAGAATTTTACTTATTTCCCATAAGGTTAACATTGGGACAGCGTACTGTGTTTACCACTTTCAATATCTCGGTAACCAATGGACATAGAGCAGTGATTTAAAATACTAAATTGTTTGTTTTTTTGAGCTGAATTAAATGGTGCCAACAAAAAATCGATAAATTTTATTTTTCTTTGTATAAAACTCAAAAAACCTATTTTTGGGGGGGTTTATCCCCCTTTAACCCCCCTTCCGGTGGTCCGATCGGGCTGGTTCACGAACTCGTCCGAGTTATTACCACTTTACACGTTTGTACCAATTTTCATCAAGATCGGACCATTTTTACGGCCGCTATCGTGCTAACAGACACATACATATATAGATATATATATATATATCTAAAAATTCGAACGAATGGTGTTTTTTGCTTCTGGTGGCCCCAAAATGAAAAGTTATCATGGTCTCGGGCTTAGGTCTTACCATGAGACCTACGGTAATAGCTTCTTCCCTATAGGGGAAATTCGCTAAAAACCAGGGTGTATGGTAGTTTTGAAAATCTTAAAATCTTGAAAGTCTGGGATTAGTCTTGAATTTCAAACTAAGATCTGAAATTTATTAATAATTTTGTTTTTCGATATCCTAAACATATTTAAAACAATGTAAAAAACCCAAGTTTTTTGCTAATACAAATGGTGTTTGAAAACCATCAGCAAAATCAACTAATTACTGAGGAAGTTCATTGCAACGAGGACTCATTGCTTGGCATGGAGTTGCTTACTAAATGCCAAATAATAATAACTTCTTATTGGATCTTGGTCAAACTCAAAGCAGTTTCTGTGTACTGATTTAGGGTATAGTAAAAAAATCTAAAAGAAAGTTATTAGGCCTTTAACTCGACTATAATACTTTTCATAACCAGTTGGTAGAAATAGTTTTTTCATTATGATGGGATGATAAATATGGTATTTGTTTATATTGATAATTAACCTATATGTTTGGAAATAATCGTAGTAAAACATAATTAAAAATTTGTATGATTAAATAAATTTTTAATCAAAATCGTTAGAATTATATTTTTTGCAATACTAGGAAGTCTTAAAAAAGCAGCAAAAAGTCTTGAAAAAGGCTTGAATTTGTAGGGGAAACCGAGACTGAACACCCTGTTGTTTACCTTAAAACATTTAAAAGAAGTTTGATTTACTCTTTACTTTCCCTACATTTGATAAGTTGTGTCTATTAAAGGGGTAAATTTTGAAGATAAGGGGTTTTCACCTTAAAATTTATATCCCTCAATACCATTGTATAGCTACCTCCACCAAAAATCCAATTAACAGCACTCAAAGAAATCATAGATATTTATTTCAAAACAAATTGTATTCAGCATATGAGAATTTCAGACTGTGAGATGGACCATATCACTATTAATGTGAGATGGATTTGTAAATTTGCAATTGGATTTTATTTCTGAGATATCATTCACTTTTTTACTTAACCTAATCCTTAAAGAACTCTTGCTTTCCTTAAATAGCCTATTGTTTAGCTTATTCTCGTTGGACCTGTTAAACTAATTAAGTACTTTACTGCTGACAGTAGTTATACTGTAGGACTAATTTAATTAGGTACATTTAAAGATTCTTTTGTTGAAACTCTCCTGTATCTCTGAACATTATGCTCAAAATCAATCAAAACCAAAATCATTTCATTGTTTTATAACGTTTGAGTCTAGTACAGCTCGAAGTAACAGACAACATTTTCAACAGATGATACCTAGGCTATATCAAAATTAAATCAAACTAACAGGGACGTAGTATTGCTTAATGACAATAAAATGATAAAAAAAGATGTGGTGTTTAGTAAAATATCCTATTGTTTATTTGAAAACTGTTCCAAAAAATATATGCTTTCAGTAAAATGAGGTCTTCCAATTTGCTTTTGAAGGTTGAGTTCAAAATTATTTCCTTAAGGCAAATGCATCTAAACTATCCTTGCATTTGTTACGCTTTTGTTTAACGTTTTTCTATAAGCTTTATAAAAAATTTTTTAATTATTTCATAATTTTGTTTTTATTATGTTGGTAGGTGCCTAGAAGTTGGCTCCGGCCTCGGGTTGGTATACTCTGCTCTGATATTGGAACACAATCGTCTAGTCTCACAGTTGGCAGCTCTGAATTCTCACTGGAGCGCAGACACCCTGTATTTAGAGGCCCGAAGAATCATCATTGCAGAATTACAACACATCACGTACAACGAGTTTCTACCAACACTCCTTGGAGAGGTGAGTTTGCGAAAATTTCAATTTGATGTAATGATTTTAAATTTGGGAGAAATATTAATAATTTTTGTTAATTTTTTGGATTGGCCATAAGAAGAATGATTTCATGCTTTCTGCAATGGAATTTGAAAATTCCAAAATTTTTCTGGTAGCTCATTTGGGTATAGTTGCATGTCATGTTTGAGTTATGAGTGTAGTAATTTGAATGAATATTCCAAAATTAATCAGTACTTCTTAAAGTACTTCTTTAGTACTATGAAGTAGCATACAATACAATATTACGGTACCTTAATATGCAAATGTTTAGTTTTTAGAGAATTTCCCTTATAGGGAAGAAGCTATTACCGTAGTACTCATGGTAAGCCCCAAGACCCAGACCATGATAACTTTTCGTTTTGGGGCCCCCAAAAGCAAAAAACACCATTCGTTCAAATTTTTATAGACATATATCTATATATATATGTCTGTTAACATGATAGCGGCCGTAAATTTGGTCCAATCTTAATGAAATTTGGCACAAACGTGTAAAGTAGTAATCACTCGGACGAGTTCGTGAACCAGTCCGATCGGACCACTGGAAGGGGGGGTAAAGGGGGATAAGCCCACCCAAAAATGGGGTTTTATGAGTTTTTTACATAGAAAAATAAAATTTATCGACTTTTTGTTTTACCATCTGTATGCATCTATTTCTCATGTAAAGATTCTGCTATTCATACATGTCACATCACATCCACTTACGGCTAATTTAGCGATTTCGGAGGGGGTGCTACACATATTCGCATCCATTGGCATCGATTCGCATCTGCTAGTTTTTAACAGCCAAATGGACGTCGGTGGAGGCTATACATACACATCACGTCGCTTCCCAATTCGGCCGTGTATGCTCTTCAGAGCATTTGAGTCGGGCCGTGACGTGTATGATAGCCGTTTCCATTTGATTACCCAGGTTTCATTCACCTCGAAAATGGATGTGACGTTATGTGTATAAATAGCCTTACCTTAAAGAGCTAATGAGGTTAATTTTATTTGGCAGGTGGTGGTGTCGGATTGGTCGCTGCGACCGGCGGAACACGGCCGCTACACCGGGTACTCCAGTTCCAACAAGGCCGGCACCTTCTACAGTGTTGCCAGCACAGCACTGCAAATTATCCCCGCTATGCTGCCGTCCACCTTGGTAAGCACGGGTCTAATAAGCAGTTTTGCCAAAAGCAAAAAAAAATTCTTCAACGGGGTATCTTTGAGGTTTCTTCAGCTATGGGAGGTTTTTTGCTGCTGTGGGAAAAGGCTTTGAAATTAAACCTTCAGTGTCACATTTTTCAGTAAAAAGAGTTTGTTTTAACCAATTACAGACTGAGTAGTTAATTCGATGATAATAGCTGAAGAACACTACCTATTAAAATGGGCCAATTTGTTGAGTTTTAGTTAACAGTTATTAACTAACAGTCACAACTAAAACACACCAATAGGTGATCAAAATAAACGATAACATACTTTTTCTTACATCAAACCATTGTGCAACCTATTATAAATAAATAAACCATCAGTAAAAAACAAACAGTGAATAAGGCAAAATAAAAACATTGAACATATATTTATTTACTTACAAAAAGTAAATCCATACAAAAACAGAAACTCAAGTGAAGCAAAGCTTCTGTTGTTTCCATAAATACCAAATTCCAATAGTTCAGTACAACTGGAGCACATTCAGATCTTTGCTCAAAATAGATTTTATCTATGACCATTGCAATAAGCACCAATTATGGTATTACAATAAACATTATAATGATATACATTAAAACACCAAAAACCAAGCAGTACTCTAATGACGACTTTAGAGTACTGGAGTCACTTTAGAGTACTGGTTCTAGACCGATGAGAGCTCGGCATTTGACGGAAGTAGTGTCATAATAACAACTACGTAATTCGCACATCAGCTGATTGTTGCATTACGATTCATGTTTGAGTTTACTTATCCCATCCGCTGATTGTTCCACGATTCATGGTTCAGTCTGCTTATTTGCCTAACCTAAAATTTTAGTTGACCTATTCCATTATTAGTAAAAGTCATGGGTTTTGTTTAACTTCGGGGGAAATTTTGTCGTATATTGTTGGACGTAGATAAAATAGTGTATGCAACGATTGTATTATGCCTTTAAGCCACTCGTAAGATATTTATAACACTCGCTTCGCTTGTGTTCTAACTTACATCTCACTCGTGGCTTGAAGGCATTCATTATACAATTGTTGCATAAACTACTATTGGGACACTTAACCCTATCACAAATCAGCATCATGAAATGTCTTCAAAGAGTTAAGGTTTTGTGTTTTACGGTTTTAGTTGTTTTCAGTAGAGATAAGATATACCCATATACTTTGTTAAGATATTGCTTAGAGTAGACTCCCTCTTATTGGGGCCATGTTTTAACCTACTGACGCTTTAACCAGCTTATGTTAGGAGGAGTTACATATTTCGCTTGCGTGCACTGATGTCTGTTACATGTTTCCCCTGCCTACACTACACTACTGTCTGGTTCTTGTTTAGCAGTCACAGTCGGACAGTAGGATGAGGGATGCGGCCAGTGTGGAGGCTGCGATGGCAGGGATGTTCTCAATGGCTCTCAGTACACCGGCACTACTGTCTGTTACATGTTTCCCTTGCCTACACTACACTACTGTCTGGTTCTTGTTTAGCAGTCACAGTCGGACAGTAGGATGAGGGATGCGGCCAGTGTGGAGGCTGCGATGGCAGGGATGTTCTCAATGGCTCTCAGTACACCGGCACTACTGTCTGTTACATGTTTCCCTTGCCTACACTACACTACTGTCTGGTTCTTGTTTAGCAGTCACAGTCGGACAGTAGGATGAGGGATGCGGCCAGTGTGGAGGCTGCGTTGGCAGGGATGTTCTCAATGGCTCTCAGTACACCGGCACTACTGTCTGTTACATGTTTCCCCTGCCTACACTACACTACTGTCTGGTTCTTGTTTAGCAGTCACAGTCGGAGAGTAGGATGAGGGATGCGGCCAGTGTGGAGGCTGCGATGGCAGGGATGTTCTCAATGGCTCTCAGTACACCGGCACTACTGTCTGTTACATGTTTCCCCTGCCTGCACTACTGTCTGGTTCTTGTTTAGCAGTCACAGTCGGACAGTAGGATGAGCGATGCGGCCAGTGTGGAGGCTGCGTTGGCAGGGATGTTCTCAATGGCTCTCAGTACACCGGCACTACTGTCTGTTACATGTTTCCCCTGCCTGCACTACTGTCTGGTTCTTGTTTAGCAGTCACAGTCGGACAGTAGGATGAGGGATGCGGCCAGTGTGGAGGCTGCGATGGCAGGGATGTTCTCAATGGCTCTCAGTACACCGGCACTACTGTCTGTTACATGTTTCCCCTGCCTGCACTACTGTCTGGTTCTTGTTTAGCAGTCACAGTCGGACAGTAGGATGAGCGATGCGGCCAGTGTGGAGGCTGCGTTGGCAGGGATGTTCTCAATGGCTCTCAGTACACCGGCACTACTGTCTGTTACATGTTTCCCCTGCCTACACTACACTACTGTCTGGGTCTTGTTTAGCAGTCACAGTCGGACAGTAGGATGAGCGATGCGGCCAGTGTGGAGGCTGCGATGGCAGGGATGTTCTCAATGGCTCTCAGTACACCGGCACTACTGTCTGTTACATGTTTCCCCTGCCTACACTACACTACTGTCTGGTTCTTGTTTAGCAGTCAGTCGGACAGTAGGATGAGATATGCGGCCAGTGTGGAGGCTGCCATGGCAGGGATGTTCTCAATGGCGCTCAGTACACCGGCACTACTGTCTGTTACATGTTTCCCCTGCCTGCACTACTGTCTGGTTCTTGTTTAGCAGTCACAGTCGGACAGTAGGATGAGCGATGCGGCCAGTGTGGAGGCTGCCATGGCAGGAATGTTCTCAATGGCGCTCAGTACACCGGCACTACTGTCTGTTACATGTTTCCCCTGCCTACACTACAATACAGTCTGGTTCGTGTTTAGCAGTCACAGTCGGAGAGTAGGATGAGGGATGCGGCCAGTGTGGAGGCTGCGATGGCAGGGATGTTCTCAATGGCTCTCAGTACACCGGCACTACTGTCTGTTACATGTTTCCCTTGCCTACACTACACTACTGTCTGGGTCTTGTTTAGCAGTCACAGTCGGACAGTAGGATGAGGGATGCGGCCAGTGTGGAGGCTGCGATGGCAGGGATGTTCTCAATGGCTCTCAGTACACCGGCACTACTGTCTGTTACATGTTTCCCTTGCCTACACTACACTACTGTCTGGTTCTTGTTTAGCAGTCACAGTCGGACAGTAGGATGAGCGATGCGGCCAGTGTGGAGGCTGCCATGGCAGGAATGTTCTCAATGGCGCTCAGTATACCGGCACTACTGTCTGTAACATGTTTCCCCTGCCTACACTACACTACAGTCTGGTTCTTGTTTAGCAGTCACAGTCAGACAGTAGGATGAGGGATGCGGCCAGTGTGGAGGCTGCAATGGCAGGAATGTTCTCAATGGCTCTCAGTACACCGGCACTACTGTCTGTTACATGTTTCCCTTGCCTACACTACACTACTGTCTGGTTCTTGTTTAGCAGTCACAGTCGGACAGTAGGATGAGGGATGCGGCCAGTGTGGAGGCTGCGTTGGCAGGGATGTTCTCAATGGCGCTCAGTACACCGACACTACTGTCTGTTACATGTTTCCCTTGCCTACACTACACTACTGTCTGGTTCTTGTTTAGCAGTCACAGTCGGACAGTAGGATGAGGGATGCGGCCAGTGTGGAGGCTGCGTTGGCTGGGATGTTCTCAATGGCGCTCAGTACACCGACACTACTGTCTGTTACATGTTTCCCCTGCCTACACTACACTACTGTCTGGTTCTTGTTTAGCAGTCACAGTCGGACAGTAGGATGAGGGATGCGGCCAGTGTGGAGGCTGCGATGGCAGGGATGTTCTCAATGGCTCTCAGTACACCGGCACTACTGTCTGTTACATGTTTCCCCTGCCTACACTACACTACTGTCTGGTTCTTGTTTAGCAGTCACAGTCGGACAGTAGGATGAGGGATGCGGCCAGTGTGGAGGCTGCGATGGCAGGGATGTTCTCAATGGCTCTCAGTACACCGGCACTACTGTCTGTTACATGTTTCCCCTGCCTGCACTACTGTCTGGTTCTTGTTTAGCAGTCACAGTCGGACAGTAGGATGAGGGATGCGGCCAGTGTGGAGGCTGCGATGGCAGGGATGTTCTCAATGGCTCTCAGTACACCGGCTTTACTGTCTGTTACATGTTTCCCTTGCCTACACTACTGTCTGGTTCTTGTTTAGCAGTCACAGTCGGACAGTAGGATGAGGGATGCGGCCAGTGTGGAGGCTGCGATGGCACGGATGTTCTCAATGGCTCTCAGTATACCGGCACTACTGTCTGTTACATGTTTCCCCTGCCTGCACTACTGTCTGGTTCTTGTTTAGCAGTCACAGTCGGACAGTAGGATGAGGGATGCGGCCAGTGTGGAGGCTGCGATGGCAGGGATGTTCTCAATGGCTCTCAGTACACCGGCACTACTGCCCTCCCTCAGCAAAGGTGAGGTTCCATTCAGATTCATTCGTGTATACAAATCACTCAATTCATAAAAATATTTAATGTTTTTAGTTCGATTTTTGTAAAAATTCGCCCTTATTGATTGGTTCAATGTAAATTTCACAACGGCTCGAGATATGGTGCCAGGTGCTTTATTAGGTCGTAGTGAAATTGTTAACGTGATGGTCCAAAAATGTACTGCTTCTCTGAAATTTGAATAAAGTGAAAAATAAATCAACGGAATCAGTTTCTTTCAACACCTATATCAGTACACATGTTACTTGTATATACGTTACATGTATAGAACTCCAAAAGTGATTCTGCCGGTAGAGAATACTTCAGACAACTACCACATTTTTTAAATATGAGCTAAATGATAATAAACAAATAATCGAAGAATATAAATTCAGTCACACGTAAAATAAGTCGAGGAAGGTAATTATAAGACAGATAATCAAGACTGCCAGGCTTCGCAATGGTGTCGGCTACTGTCGTGTTTACCTTAAATACAATCTGATTAGTTTTCCACAGTCTCTAACGCCATGTGGGGAAAACAATAAACACAATACGGACAATAAATGGGAAAACAATAAATCAAGTAGATTATATGAAATTTTTAGGATTAAACATAGATAAAAACCTCTCATGGAATATACAAACTGAAAAAGTTATTTCAAAAATATCATCTGGAATCTTTGCCTTAACAAGATTTAAAAAATTCTTTGATTCCGATTCGCTGAAAACCATGTACTTTGCTTATACTCATTCTATAATTTCATTTGGAATTTCACTTTATGGAGCCACATCAAAAATTTAAAAAAAGACTATTTGAATAGAATAATTTTAAACCTAAAACCAAAAACTTCGGTCAACAAATATTTTGTCTCCTTAATCATAATTACCGTTTATGGAATTTATATTTTTGAAAACTTTCTATCGCTACATAATAAATCAAATGATCTGAAATTCGTGGGGCACAACCACAGTTATAACACAAGAAGCCGGGGGGGGGGGGTGGGGGGGGGGAATAGCTTCAGATTCTCATAGACTGGAACTGTTTACAAAAAAACCAACATATATCGGTTTAAAATTTTATAACCAACTCCCTAATGATGTACGGTCTGCAGGTGGTACATCAGCATTTAAAAGAAGACTAAAAACATTTCTCATCAATAGGTGTTGTACTCCCTGGATGAACTTGGATTTGAATTCTCTGATATGACATTTAGGATGGATGTATATTTTTTTATTATTATTTACAAACCTATATTTTGGAAATCGTCCAGTAGTCTTAAGATATATTCTCTATTGACACCATTCTTGTATATTTTCATACCGGGTGTCCAGCCTTAAGTTTTCCAATAGCTTATTTTTCATTATAAATCTGACAAAACTTCTTATGGGGGACTTCCCTTAATTTTTTCCAATAGCTAACTTTTTCATTATAAATCTGACAAAAAACTTCTTCTGGAGGACTTCCCTTAATTTTTAACGCTGATTTTTGGTGTCACTTTGAAATTCAAAAATATGACCGCAATTTTCCAATATGGCGGACAACTTTGATTTTTCTTATGGAACACCCTATGTTTTATGGCGATTCTGAATTCTACACTTAAGAATTTTTTATTCTTCCTTATTTTTTCCTAAACTCAATGATTCAGGAGGTATGAGCTGTTAAAGTTTGATTTTTCCCATTTAAAATGTATTGGGAAATTGTTGGTAGTCTGTATAACGGTTGGGTTTAATAAAAAATACTCAAGCATAAAATTGCTTAAAAATGTGATTTTAGTAGAGATTTAATCATAAGTAAAAAGAGTAAAAAGTTCTTAAAACTAAGCGTAGAATCCAGAAACGCCATAAAATATAGGGTGTTCCTTAAGAAAAATCAAAGTTGTCCGCCATATTGGAAAATGTCGGCCATATTTTTAATTTTGAGGTGACCACAAAAAGCAGCGTTAAAAATAAAGGGAAGTCCCCCATAAGAAATTTTTTGTCAGATTTATAATAAAAAAGTTAGCTATTGGAAAACTTTAGGCTGGACACCCGGTACATGTCATGAATAAAGAACGTTTGAATTGAATTGAATGCCCCCCCCCCCCCGCAGAACAGTTGGGCCGGCTGTTGGAGGAGGCGCGGGGACAGAAGCTGCCTGGCTACGCGGAGTGGCTGCGGTGGTGCGCGGGCCAGGCCGACAGTGGCGCGGCCGACGCTCCGGCCGAGGCACTCAGCGCTCTCAGCTCGCTCTACAGGTGAGTGGCGGAAACTGGGTGAAAAGAATGATTTTAGTGGTGAAATCGCAACTTTAACCCTAGATAGGTATGGTACGCTATTGGTATTGATACGAAAATTTTAATCTGTGGTTGAAAATCAAAATATGATTGATGTAATGTTTTTTTTTAAGAAGGCACCCAAATACAGGGTCCTTTTTTTTAAAGGCAACCCAAAACTTATTTTATCAGGAAAGGATTATTTCCCCCCAAGACGTCCGGATTTGACCCCACTATATTATGTTCTTTGGGGATACATAAAAAGTAAGGCCTACAAAACAAGTCACAGCATATTCAAACCTCAAAACAAACAAAACAAATGTAATGCAAGAAATTCAAAGAGGTACCTAGCAACACGTGTTCGGGAATTTGGTGGAGAGAGCATAACTTCATACAAATGCCACTGGCAGATTTTTTGAGCAAATGAGGGAAACGAAATGAGATCAAACTTAAATAATAGATTGTATAAAACGTAAAGATCCATAAAACAATACTTATGTTATATTTATTTTTGCATTATTCAATCTTAAAAATGGGTTGCGTTTAAAAAAAAACACTCTATACAGAAGAAAACCTCGATAGTATTATTTAATATATACAATAAATTTACGTTATGTTTTTAGCTACCAGGTAATAAGATCCATAAGAGTCCATTGAAAAGCACATTATATCGTCATAGGTATTGTACGTAAATTTGACGTATTTTTTTCAGTTAAATTTGGAAGTACATCACGAACAGCCATAAAACTGTCAAATTAAATCAAACCCATAGCGAGAGAAGCACTGCTAATGGTACAGGGCCCAAGGTCATTAGATTGCAAAATTGGACAAAAAAAACACTTCAGAACATGTCAAAATTGCGTACAATACCTATCTAGGGTTAAGTCTTTTTTACTCATGGTTCGCCTCCTGGATTGAAGTTTCACTAAATAAATAAACAGGCTACAAAACTTGTTTGTTGTCTTTAAAAATTTTGATTATGCAGGATAACTAGTTTCGGGTCTCAATGACCCACTTTCACATCCTTTAGTCAAACAATAATAATTATTGTCTAAAGGAGTAATATGTATATTGATTGACTAAAGGATTTGAAAATGGGTCATTGAGAACTGAAACTAGTTTTCCTGCATAATCAACATTTTTATTGATGACCAAAAACGTTCATAGCCCATTTATTTGTTAAGTTTAAGTCTTCTCTATCATCCAATGTGTTAGTGGAATCACATCAACCAAGTTTAAAGGGAAGAGGAGCTCACAAAACTTGAATATGAATTAATTTTCCAAATGAAATCATTAAATTTTAACTCGCAAATCGATTGGACAAGTAATATTATCACACAGCCTAAAGATCTTTGGAGTTTGGAAATTTGTTTTTTTTAAATCGCCTTGCATGATCACTGGGCACAGAAAGCATCATCATAATCTTTATGGTTTGGAATTGAATGTCAACAATATAGATTGAATTGTATGCAACATTACGATACAGTAATGTTATTAAACGCTAAAATAATGTTTATTTTGACCAGTTTTACTGTAAGCTGATTTATGAAAAAGATAGTTAATATTTTTGGTGAAAAGCCTTGAGCTGAGTAGAATTTTGTTCAGGAAAGAGATAGAATTCAGCTAGCTTTCCTGAGGAAATAATTTTCAAGTCAGCACAGAGAAACGCTAAAGATGCAAACATAGTTTTTCACTAATATGTTGTCCTTCAGAAACATGTTGTTGGACTTCTTCAGAGAGAAGAGACTGAAAAGAGTATTTTTTACTGAATAGTGGAAACTCGACTGGTATGTTGTTGTATACATAAATATAAATGTACAAGTGATAGTTGATTCTGGCTAAGGAACTGTTTTGTTAAAGTTATAATTTGATCATTTTATCAACGCCATTCTATGCACAAGTTTGTATATGCAATTTTGAATAAGTTTGTTTGACTTGACTTGACTTAATGTGAAACTTACATCATGCCGCACCTTGACCTTGATCTTGACCTTGACCTTGACCTTGACCTTGACCTAGGAGCCCGCGCCAGGTGGACCTGTTGGCCGGTGGGATCCTGGAACAGCCGCAGCAGGGAAGCGTGCTGGGTCCAGTCCTCACGTGCCTGCTCGCCCATCAGTTCCGCACGGTGAGAGACAGCGACCGGTATTGGTACGAGAACGACATCCCGCCCGCTTCTCTTACCAACGGTGAGTCACAAGTTGGTTGTGGTGTTCGATATGTTTGTGTGTAACCTAACCTAACCTAGCTTAACCTAATGTAACTTAGCTTAACCTAACCTATCGCAACGCACGGTGAGAGACAGCGACCGGTATTGGTAGGAGAATGACATCCCGCCCGCTTCTCTGACCATCACAGTTTAGTTGAGGGGTTCGATATGATTGTGTGTAACTAACCTAACCTAGCTCAACCTAACCTATCGTAACGCACGGTGAGAGACAGCGACCGGTATTGGTAGGAGAATGACATCCCGCCCGCTTCTCTGACCATCACAGTTTAGTTGAGGGGTTCGATATGATTGTGTGTAACTAACCTAACCTAGCTCAACCTAACCTATCGTAACGCACGGTGAGAGACAGCGACCGGTATTGGTAGGAGAATGACATCCCGCCCGCTTCTCTGACCATCACAGTTTAGTTGAGGGGTTCGATACGATTGTGTGTAACTAACCTAACCTAGCTCAACCTAACCTATCGTAACGCACGGTGAGAGACAGCGACCGGTATTGGTAGGAGAATGACATCCCGCCCGCTTCTCTGACCATCACAGTTTAGTTGAGGGGTTCGATATGATTGTGTGTAACTAACCTAACCTAGCTCAACCTAACCTATCGTAACGCACGGTGAGAGACAGCGACCGGTATTGGTAGGAGAATGACATCCCGCCCGCTTCTCTGACCATCACAGTTTAGTTGAGGGGTTCGATATGATTGTGTGTAACTAACCTAACCTAGCTCAACCTAACCTATCGTAACGCACGGTGAGAGACAGCGACCGGTATTGGTACGAGAACGACATCCCCCTTCTCTGACCAACGGTGAGTCACAAGTTGGTTGCGGTGTTCGATATTTTTGTGTGTAACCTAACCTAACCTAGTTTACCTAACCTATCGTAACGCACGGTGAGAGACGGTCGCCGGTATTGGTATGTGAACGACATTCCGCCCACTTCTCTGACACACGGTGAGTTGGAAATTGGTCGATATGTTTCTGTTTTTAACCTTACCTGTCCTAGTTCAACCTAACGTAACCTAACCTTACAAAATCCGAACTAACCTAACCTGACCTAACCTAACCCACAGTGAGGGACAGCGATTGGTACTGGTACTAGAACAATTTCCTGCACGTGTCTTTGATCAAAGGTGAGTCCTAGTGGTTCAGTTCTTTTTCCTTTTCAAATATTCCCTCTTTATTTGTGGTACATGTCAAACTTAATAATTTACCTTATGACTCTTGTCACTGTCTAGTCTTGTATTCTCTCATTGCTGTGTGCCAATAATTATATCCCCCTATTTTGTGCTCTTTAAACTCGGTATATTTCAAATTCCCTTACGCCTTTTTTGTTATTATTTTATTGAATTCCTCAGTCTTTCAATTATTTAGATTTTAAAAAATTGAATAACACTTTACTCTTAATGATTCTATGTAGAATCATATATTTTATTTCGTAAGGCGATTCTTTGCGCCAAAATTGTGGGCGTCTGGCAAGTCGTAGAAAGATGGGAGGATTAAATTAAAGGTCTCTATTCCGTGATGGCGGGGAAAAATAATGAAATTGCTTGAAATTCATCAGAAAACAAGAAATATCGTAAAATATCTGCCATTTAAAAAGCATTGGGATCTAAAAACTTCTGCTTTGTTTACATAAAACATGTGATGTTGATACTTGATTGGAAACCATGTGGTAGGCTGGATATCAATATAAGGTAGGTTCAGTTTGCTATGAAGGTATTTTGTACTATAATAAATAAGGGTTGTTTGAATTTCCCTCATTAGGGGCTTTTAGCCCCTTCAAGCCACTAGTTATATGGTATTTTTATAACCATATAGCTTCTGCAGGGGAGTAAAAGTTAAAGGTCATCAGCTGGAAGGAATCGCTTGGATTTTTAGTGATAAATAATGAAAAATCTATGCATATCCTCCATTCATTCTCTGGTTAAAATACAAAATCAGAGCTGCCTCTCCGTTTTAATCAGAAGTACTTTTATGATGCATACTTCAAACAGTTCAACGTGTAATGGAATGATGTTGTCTATCAGCTGATTTCCCTTATCAGCTTATGCACTCTTAACAGCTGATGTATTTGTTCCCAGACCAGCTGACAGAAGTTAGAAAGGTGACATTGGCTGGCTTGCTGTGTGCCAACGTCCCCCACCTATTGAGCCTCCAACCCAGACCGTTCTTGCAGGAAGACTCGTATTTGTGAGTGGTTGAAACTTTGGAATCATTAGGTTAGGTTTAGGTTAGGTTAGGGAATCATGCAAAAAAGTCTTGAATATAACAAACCATATTTTATTGTATAGTAGACTAATAATAATAATAATAATATTTATTTGCTTTGACAAGATTTTGCATCAGCATTACATTCATTATACTTAAAACTCTAACTAATTCAGCGGATATAGTGATGCTGTATTGGAGAAAACACCAGATTACATGCTGTTTACGTGTGAATCACAAGTGAGTAAATGTGATCAAACTGTAGAGCCATTTGAGTCTTCTGTTAGTTTTTCCACAATTCTCCAGTGATTAGTAATCAGGTAGAATGGTATTTTGTGGGTACTCACATCTGTTGTAAGGTTGTGCCCATTATTTAACCATGATCAAACAATTGGTTGGTGTCAGCTCTTAAAAACGACTGAACTACAGGAGGGCCAGAGTAAGAAAGTTCTAGATTACAGAGGGACAAAGTAGTCATTAGTTGACAAATGTTACAGAAGGTTTTCTTGCCAAACCTAGCGCTATGCGGCTGAAAGTTCCACTCATTACCTCAATCTGAGCTGATGTCTTGCCACTAAGCTGTGACATATTTCAGTTTTCCAGCGTTTCAAAATAGGGGCACCTATTGAAAGCCCTGCCAAATGAGATTGAATTGATTGTAAGTGTTTTGGGGCCATGAAAGTGTAAACCATGTCGAATTTATGCCTAGAGGAGAGAAAATAGATTCCGAGTCTTTTGTGAGACCTTACAATAACCTGACATGCCATTCGAAACAAGACATTAAAAAATTCTATTGCAGACAAAAATTTGCCATAATTGTGATTCTGATCCATGGCGACACCCACCTTTATGCAGCACAGATATACTTCATACTTTATACTTCACAGATTTAAGCCGCCTAAAGTGGGACATTTTTTGGGAAATTCCAAGTGAATACCTTCTTTTTTTCAAATTTAAAGAAATTTTCATGCAGGAAAAAGTATTTTCAGAAACAATAAGGAACTGAAAAAGCAACATTTTTGATCTTTTTCCATTCAGCAGGATTTTCAAAGCTGCCATTTTGTAACTTTGTAAGAATAATGCATGATCAATCGACGACGAGCAGGGATCCCGCTAGTGGAGCTCTCAGCTCTCAGTTGCAGAGGAGGGGCAAAAGGTTCTTTACTTTCTGGATGACCCTGATTAAATATAGATGTCTAAATATATATTAAATACATATTAAAAGTATATAAAATATATCATTAATGTATATCAAATATATATTAAATACATATTACAAAACATATTAAATATATATTATAATATATTAAATATAGTTCTTTGTCGCCACAGGAACGCACAGATTGGGTGCGACCACTCGGCGCCGCTGTCGGTGGCGGCGTGGCGCGAGGGCGAGGGCGAGGAGCTGGACTCTGCGCGATCAGCTGTCGACATGGAGATGCTGAAGCAGGCGATCCGTCGCGCCGAGGACGACGTCCAGCGACGGTTCCAGACCGAATACCTGCTGTACACGCACAGTGAGTTGCTGACAGCGATGTACAGAGAACCCTCTAAGTAGGGACATCCATTAACAATGAACAAATTAATTAAAAATTATAAAATCTTTTTAGTTTCGCCACCGAAAAGCAGAGGAGAAATGAGTGCTGATGCATGGAATAGTTCAAGCTGGCTCTGTAGTCCGCGCTTCTACTCACTTTCCAAAATGTCAAAATGAGAATGTTTGTAAACAAAAAGTGATTAAATATTATGGTAAAAGATACAATAATACAAAACAAAAATATATAAATGTCAAAATATTAGAACCAGCTGCTTGATCTCAGAGAGTCAGCTTGATCCGTAAACTGCTATAACAATGCGAATCGGACTGAAAAATTAAAGTGGCGCCATCTCTTTTTCCGCAGTGGGAACTACTCATTCTTCCATAAGGTGTCCTTACTTAGAGGGTTCTGTGTACTTTGCCGATAGGGTGTCTGGTGGTCCTTAAACTCCTTAAAGTCCTCTGAAAGTTTTGAAAAAAATAGCTGCAGAAGTCTTCCGTTTGAAGAAATGTCCTCCAAGTCCTCCTTTTTTCGAGACAAAGTACCTGCTACACACACACAGTGAGAGGGCGACGAGGAGCGGCTTTACAGGGTGTCTATCAATCCTCGAAATCCTTCAAGTCCTCCGAAAGTCCTTGTCTTGAAAAAATGGCATTCCAAAGTCCTCCTTTTGAAAATAAATTACCTGCAGAAGTCCTCCTTTTGAAAAATGTCCTTCAAAAGTCTTTCAAGTGTCCTCCAAAAGTACTCCGTTTGAAAAAATCTCCAGCAAAAGTCCTCCTTTGGAAAAAATACCCCCCAAAAGTACTCAAAAGTGTCCTCCTTTTGAAAAGTCCTCAAAAGTCCTCCTCTTTTATCAATGTCCTCCAAAAGTCCTCCTTTTATAGTGTCCTCCAAGTCCTCTTTCCAGTCGGAGTACCTACTGTACACACAGAGAGAGGCCAATGAGGGGTGGCTTTACAGGGTAAACATCTGACCTTAAAATCCTTCTAGTCCTTTAAACATCTGTCTTTTGGCGAAATGTACTCCAGAAGTCCTCCTTTTTTTGAATGACCTCCAAAAGTCCTCCTAGTCTTCTTTTTGTAAAAAATTCCATCTAAGTCCTCCCAAAGTTCTTTTAAAAAATGTCCGCCATAAGTCCTTCTTTTGAAAAGTTCCCTCTTAAGTCCTCCTGAAGTCCTACTTTTGGAAAGTGGAAAGCCCTTCAAAAATCTCGATGAAAACAACTATAAAGCGGGAGAGGAAGGGTAAATTATATAATTTAATAATATCTTTATTGTTTCGACAATAATTTCATATTGCATACAATGCGTCAAATTTGTAAAGAATTAAAAAATCTTTTGGCATTCACTCTCACATTCATACATACATTTGTTGCTCATTCATGCACACGTACATACGGGGCAATGTTGCCTGAAGAATCGCGATTTGTACTACCCGGCAGCTTCTTATGAATTCCTCAACCGAGTAAAATACCCCAGATACCAGGAACCATTTCAAAAGGCTTTTCAATTGATTTTGATTCGCTGACATTTTGATCTCATCAGGAAGCGCAGGATGTATACTTATCATTTGCCAATGTCAGGCAAACAAAACACATGAGTATTTCAGAAATTCCTTAAAATTCAACAGTCCCGAAATGACAAATCCTATAAGCTCCGAAAGTTCCAAAGTCAAAGTGTCACTAACTAGCGGACAACCAATTCACTTTTAGATCAATATTAAAACAGTGAACTAAATTATTCATCCATTAGGAAATAACATAGCAGCAAAAAAACCAAAATGTTCCAGCTGATGATGTACTTTGCGAACTGTACTCGTTAGTTTTTGTTTGTTTACATGAGGGAAATCCCTGTCGCTTGAAAAGATATGTGAAATTTTCCTTCCTCTACCGCTTCATACGACAGTACAACCAGCCACAAGTTATGAAGCCGCAGGTTAATGTCTTCCTGACATTATGTTAGGTTCTGTGTACCTAACATAATGTAGGTATCGCTGTTGGTCACTTTGGGGATTTGTATCAATTCTACTGTAGCTGTTTGATAATCATAGACAAAAAATAATAGACGGTGATTTATGAAAAGATTACAGTATGTAAGATTTTGAGGTTAGGGCCAGGCTCTTTTTGTCATGGCCTGGTTAGAAAAGATGTTTGAGGATATAAATTAGAAATTTTCTGAGTAATTAATGGTTTTTACAAAAAGTAAGGTATTAGGGTTGGATGGAAAAATGTGTATGCTTAAATGGTGGTCAAGATACCTGGACAGAATTGAAAACAAAATTTTCAAAGCTGTTGACCCCTTCTTCAGACCTTAAGTAGTTTGTACTATCCTGAAACATCAGAAACAATTAACTACCTCTCAACTGAAGGAGTGGCTTTGAAAATTTCTGTTTTGTTTTGTGTGCCGTTTATCTATCTTAACCACTAGCTACACCTGCTGAATCTCCTACCCAACTGTAATTGCTTCTAGAATTCAAGCCTAGAGCCCAAACATTTTAAAAATCATACAGTACATTCTTTAAAAAAAATTGTTCACTGCTTGAAAATCTGTGGTTGTAAATTCAAGGGAAGGGTTGATGTTTTAATACTTTCATCTAGATTACATAGCTTTAACGTTATTGATCAAACATTACCTAGAACACTTCTCAATTTTTTTAAACCTGAATTTTTTTTTTCCACAGAGGGAGGAGTCGACCCGAAATCCCCGATTGGAATTGCGGCAGCCTTCAGTAAACCTAACAAAGCATCGTTTATACTAGCGAACACGTCTATACTGCTAGAGTATGCTTCGAGAGAAATCCTCAACAATATTGGTAACAAGTGAGTTTTGAATTATGTTTTCCCAGTGTACTTACTTACTTGAGAGTTCTCTTCTTTCCCGTGACTCAATGAGTTTTGGGAGCGTCATCTTGTCCTCCATTATAGGACAGACATTTTAGGCTTTTAACTGTTCGGAAGGTTAGGTTGGGTATGTTTTGAAATAGAAAATGTTTGATACATCGGAGTTTGGATATTTGGCAAAAGTAGATTAGGTTAGTTAAATTTTGTTTAAGAATGCTCTTAAACTGTGATAACTATTAATCATTCTTTATTCACGTATACATTGAGTACAGTAATGTGTCAAAAACTTTTGCTGATTATTAAATGATATGTATATTACCAATTACACTATGTAAATCTCCAAGCCTCACCTCTCACTGAGTGAGTCGGTGGCGTAGTTGGAAGCGCACCAGCCTCGGAACTGTGGCCTCAAAGCGTCGCAGGTTCAAGACTCGGGCATGTTGCATACTTTTAGCAGTACTGTTCACCCTTGTACTGTACCGGCTCACTCCTTACCTTTGCTTGATAACGTCCACGCACAGATCAATAGTCAAGGCACGCACCCTTGCCCGTGCCTTGGGTGGGGCAAGGGCAAGGTGAAAAAGAAGCCACCACCCTCTTTAAAAAAAACAAATAAATATAAAAATCTGGGTATTGGTGACTGGTTATTGTTAATTTCTCCACTCCAGGAATTCTTGGGTTGTGTATATGGATCGGTCCAGCAGTGGTGTCTGTCTATGTGTGCATAAGTGTCAGTGTGTGTGTGTGTGTGTGTGTGTGTGTGTGTGTGTGTGTGTGTGTGTGTGTGTGTGTGTGTGTGCGCGCGCGCGCGTGCGTGCGTGCGTGCGTGCGTGCGTGCGTGCGTGCGTGCGTGCGTGCGTGCGTGCGTGCGTGCGTGTGTGTATGTAATGTTTATTGTGGATGTAAACAAAGCTAGAGATGAAACAGTGGTCCGATTTTCATGAAATTTGGTATGTAGCTTTGGTATGTTTTGTTTCAAAGCAGTGGTATCTCCAGGCGTTTTTTAAAATGTTACCAGGTGACCAAAAAAGTTGCCGGTTTTGCACTTTTGAGCGAATCTTTCACCTCGTTTTGTTCAGACAGCCTAGTGACTTTATTTCTCATCATAATTGAATAAAACTTCACACTCACTCCTATTTTTTCTGGTAGTAGTGCCTTTTGATAGTCTAAACAAGCACTATATATTAAAACTAGAAACTTTTAAAATTTTCATTTCAAATCTTCGATGAAATTTAAAACGTAAATAAGCTTAGTCCACGAAGAAACTATTTCGTCAGTAAAACTTTGATCAGCTGGTAAGTTTTAAGGGTATAGAGAGGACGGTAGGACAGGAGATTCGCTTGATTTGTTTAATTTATTATCCCTTTATATTGTGATAGGCTTATTTTTTAAACTATTATTTCAGGGTTCTGTCCCAATGAAACTTATTTATATAGTTTTACAAATACCTATATAAATTATAATGAATTAGTGTCTTTTATAGTCTATTTCCGTTTTACCCAACCTAAACTTATGTTCAAGATTCGAATCGTTTTAAATTTATGTTCAAAGAATGGTATTTCATTACTAAATTACTAAAGCCTGCCAAAATGAAAGGGCCGGTTTTCATCAACAAAGTCATCGTCACAGTACCTCCAGTAAATACTCTAATCTCCTTGTTTTAACAGAAGCAATATCAGCTGTTTGTGGAAAATTTGTCAGGTAAAAAAGTACAGATTCATACATTAGCTATAATTAGTGACTTCTATCACGTATAAATATGAAGTTTGGTTGCAGCCGCAAGTAGGCCTAATCTTACAAAGGTAGAAACCGGCAATTCTACTCTTAAACATTTTATATTTAAAGATGCGTTTATTCACAAACTGGAAAAAGTCAAATATTATAGGCATAGCGCCGAATGTTTGATAAGGTCTATCATAAAAAAATACTAATCCAAGAATTATCCAAAGTTTGAGGGTTCACGATTTTGTCACAAAGTATGTCCATTGTTGGTAGAGCGAGGAACATCGAACCCCAGGATCCAGGGTTAAATCTCGCCAATAAATAATAGCAATTTGTTTTGTGATAATACCGCAACCTTTCGGGTGCATGCATATTAAGCTGAATATCTGCAATGCATGTGCATTGTAACTACTAATCCTGGTCCCAAACTGCCAAGGGTTGAGTACCGTTTGCATCTAGAGTTTCATTGAATATTGTACTTAACAATATTCAAGTAATTGAATATTTACTTGAATAGGTTAAACACATAAACAGCTGTTTCAAGTTAATTAATTTAAATTCCATTGGCTGTATACTACAGTGCCTTATGAAGGCCACACTAGTGCGGCCTTGTTTATATCCTATGCGATCCAGCATTTGGTAAATAATATTTATTTGGTTTTCAAAACTCTGATAATGTATCGTACTGTGCAAATGCAACAATACAGTGTATTTTAAACTGCCAACTTATCACAACCTCCATAACAAACTACGCCATTGATTCCCCTATGATTTAATTAGCCATATCCCACCAAAAAACCACCAAATTTTAAGTTCAATAAATATCAGAAATCAGTTCGGACCTCCTTTTTACGCAATCGAACAACAAGATTGTGCTGAATTTTTCAATCAACTAATAACATTGTATCAACCCCTTGAATTACATTTAAAATATATGCTAAAAATTACGACAACATGTTCTAACTGCAACAACAATGTGGATGTAAATGTGAGTAACTTTATTTTTTCCAATTTCAATTCCTCACAACACTAAAAAAGGAAATTTGAAGAATTATTCAACCTTCAGTGTGAAAAATGGCAACCAATTGTGAACTCAAAGTGTACCTATTGTTGCAACCGCAACTACTTACAAAAGCAATAATTACAACCAAAAGTAACTATTTGATTTTTCAGTTACAACTTCGGAATTCATTCAACATGAAAATTTCAAATCTTCTCATACCAGGGCTTAAAAATAGAGGAATTCAAATAATGGAAACACATTCAAAGTGAAAAATGCTATATTAAATTTAGGAGGAACTAAAAAATGTGGTTATTATATTTCACTAGTGGCTTGAAGGGGCTAAAAGCCCCTAATAAGAAGACAACGATCCTGAGTTAATATATAGTACCTGGTGGACCGAGCCTTGCTCGGTGTTATTTCATGTTTACCAGTTCATCCTGTTACTAAAAAATATTTCGATGTCATAAAATTGATAAATGGAAACCATTTTTAATGCTCCATGGACTCTTCATCCCATTTGCTGTATTTTCCCTTGATGGCTGGAGATACCAAACAGCTGTTATGATTACTTCATTTGTTTACACTTTCCTTGTTTATTTTCGTTGAATAGGCATTTGACTCTACCTATTCAGTCGCACGATATAGGCCTACCTCCACAGAACGAGCAAGGTGGACTGTGCCATGACATATGACTCTACCTATTCAGTCGCACGATATAGGCCTACCTCCACCAAACGAGCAAGGTGGACTGTGCCATGACATTTGACTCTACCTATTCAGTCGCACGATATAGGCCTACCTCCACCCAGGGCCGGATTTAGAACTTTTAGGCCCCTAGGCTCACTCAGTGGTGCGGGCCCCCAGGGCCAGAGTGACCAAATATCCGTTTTTAGTAGGATGTCCTCCTTTTTAACCACTGTCCTCCGTTCTTTCCGACTTCTTTCCGTTGCGGCCGACAAAATCAAAGCCTCTCGTTCTTTTCGTGGACGTCACATCTGGCCTTTTGTTGCGGCCAGAAAATCTGTCATTTCTACAGCAGCTGACAGGCATATTTCTCGGTAATTCGCGACCGAAAAGTCTCTCGCGCTTTTGAATATCTACTGACCACATTGTGGCCGGGAAATCTGTTGTTTATACCGCAGCCGGCAAATCTGCCGGTCACATCGCGGCTGTCAAACCGCGGTTGTTTGTACCAAAAGCAAAACTCTCGGTCATAATACCGCGGCTGGCAAGTCTCTCGGTCATATTGCGGCCGGAAAATCGCCGATACGAGTGTTTCCGTGTTCAGCAAATCTCTCGGTCTCATTGCCGTCGGTAAATCTTTCGACATATTTCGGCCGATAAATCTATCGGTCGCATTGCAGCCGACAAAAACAAAGCCTCTCGTTATTTTCGTGGCCGTCACATATGGCCTTTTGTTGTGGCCAGAAAATCAGAGATAGTGCTTAGTTATTCTATTTAAAAGCTGCATTGTTGATTTCACTGGTCGGGATTTTTTTAATAGTATGGAAGGAAAGGTAAGGCGAAAGTTGGAAATTTAATCTAGGGGATACCACATTTTAGGTTTACAGCGGCTGGCAAATTTCTCGGTCATATCATGACAATCATGACATTAGCAAATAGCTCTTGTCTAGGCTAGGCTCGTGGCCTGCGAACAGTGCGAACATCAGTTGTATCGCTGCCACGACATCGCTGCAATCTCGGACATTCCGCGGCCGTCATTTGGCAAAGCTTCTTCAACAAATCTCCAGCGTCTAACACATTTTCAAGGGAAGGGGGGTTGAAATTGAGATATGGAGCAGAGGTCTGAAAATCTAGAACCCCCCCCCAATCAAAATTCTGAAATTATTCCCATGACTATTATTATCCTGTTATATTGCCCAACTCTTGTATGGCCTGTGGTGTAGCCAAAACTTGTGACGTCAATCGTAGACCCATATCCGGTTCTGCAAGCTCTATTAGCCTATCGGGTAAAAATATAGCCTAAATGAGGTGTGTCAGTAATAACCTTTTGATTGGTCAAAGTTAATTTTCGTCCTAGCTGCAGGTTATATGTTTCCGGTCCCCACGTCACAATTTGTTTTCATTTTCGACTGATACAACCTGAATACTATTATTATTTTCTTCTCTACTCTTTTTTTCTCTGCAGACCCCTTCCTCCCACCACCACTTGGAGGCGACCCTTTCGCCGCAGGAATAAAGACTAGGCTGATGCTCATGATGCGCATGCGTGAAAATGAACGGTCCTCGTTCTTTCGAGTCAATTCTTAAAGAACAAGATTATTGATTCGTGAACAACTTGTTCTCGATTTGGAATTAACTTTATAACAAACAACCATGCATGGCTCATGACCACAAGAAATGAATCATTATTGTATAGGTTGTAGGTGAAAGTGATCACACACTTTTAACTACATTACCCATAGTAATCATAACTACTGTTAATTCTGATATAAATAACAAAATTATGAGGTCAACAGTTTCCCTCTTCTTTCGCCTATTTGATACCTTAACAAAATTTTACTTTACACAATTCATAGATTAAAAAACAATTCTGATTTGTAAATAGTGATGGAAAAATATCTTGAAATCTTTTTCGGTACCGCTTCAAGTAGATTATTAATGGAATCCAAATTATTTATTTCCCTAGGATATTGATGTCAAGGCCGATTTATAGCCTCGTTTATAGGCCTTGTATTGATGCTACCTCCACCGAATTTGTATCTATAACTTGCTAATGACTAAATAACACCTGTTGCTCGAAATAGTGATGGGATGGGAACATAAACTACTTTTCATTATCGACTAGTGACTAGTAGATTAGTTTCAAACATTGACCAGTCTAGTCGTTAAAACAAGTCGATTAAGTTTCCAAATCAAGTTTCCGAATCTCAAAGAACAAGTCGTTCCTGAATCAGTAATCAGTAATCTTACAGTTCATTTTTCGCGCATGCGCATGAGCCTAGTCTTCATTCCTGCGGCGAAAGGGTCGCACTTGGCGGACTTTGCAGCCGACAAAGCGGCGCTATGCGCAACTGTAGCTGGCCTGCAGTCGACGATGTTTAAACTTTTGAGCTGTCTGCTATTTAAGTGCTGAAATAACGTTGTTTATGTTTCATGTTCAATCGGGATAACAATTGATCAATTTTTTTTTCTTGGTCGAAGTTTATTGAGTTGTTGGTTTCCTTGGACTCCAACCAACCCTTGAGGGGCCTCTTGTGGCGCGGGCCCCAAGGCGCGCGCCTATGGCGCCTATGCTTAAATCCGGCCCTGCCTCCACCGAACGAGCAAGGTGGACTGTGCCATGACATTTGACTCTACCTATTCAGTCGCACGATATAGGCCTACCTCCACCAAACGAGCAAGGTGAAATTCTAACCTAACTCAGCTTCATGCATGGAAAAATCTTTTAAGATTTTATACAGGATGTTTACTAAAACCCTTCAGGACTTCGGGATACTGTTACTTACATCAAAACCAAGAAAAAAGTTCCCATAAACATGGTTAAAAGAAGCTCGGTTATCCGTCTGTCAGTATGTATGTGTTTTTATATGATTTTGCATAACTTTGGAAACACTAAAAATATAAATTTCGAAGTTGGTGCGTATATATTGAGTAATAAGACCTACTTTAGCGCGGAGTATCAAGTTTCTACAAAAAGGGGAGCCATTTTTATATTTTGGAACTCAATATCTTAAAACCGTAAATTTTACAAAAATGTACCAAGGACAAAAAAGTTCAGTTCTTAAAAAGCCATATAAATATTGTTAAGATTGCACCACAATTAACTATTCGAGTTATTGCAATTTGTATGCGAAAATTTGCTATGACTGCAGTAAACAAGCATATATTCTGTCAGAAGAATTGCAATAACTCTGTCAATAGTGATTCGATCTAATAATCTTTTGACACTTTTTTTAGGAAATTAAATTGCGTAACTTTTTTGTCCTTTGTACAATTTTTGTAAAATTTACAGTTTTAAGATATTAAGTTTTAAAATATAAAAATGGTTCCCATTTTCAAATGGTACAGAATAGAAGCTTGATACTCCGCACCAAAATACGTATTATTAGTCAACATATACGCACCAAGTTTGAAGTTGATATTTTCAGTGGTTTCAAGTTATGCAAAGTCATATTAAAAACACATTTATGCAGCAGACGGATAACTGGAGCATTTTAGAACCCATGTTTATAGGAACATTTTCCTTAATTTTTATGTAAATAGCCATATCCCGAAGTGTTGAAGAGTTTTAACAGTTTTAAGTAAACACCCTGTATAAGAAAAACTGTGTAAACAACTAAAATACAGTACATTTTAGCAATTTGATAATCTTTAGCTGTCACACTGATTATTTTGAGGCACGGTGGAATGCGCACGTGTCAACAAACACGCAATAAGAAAATTTAAAGATTAAAAATTCATTTATTTATTAATACTTTATAGATTCGCTATAATGTTTACAAAACACATGGGGACAAAAGCAAATACGTTTTATTTATTATTAATAAATAATGAAAGGTTGCAGGAACGAATTGACTTAAATCTTGTCCAGAAAAAAAAAATATCTTTCACTATGAGCAACAGTTTATCCATAACGCTGAAAATGTTATTTCTTTCGCAAGTCTCTGTTGCTTTGTCCTGTTTTTTCATCAGGTTTTTTTAACATGGAGGTTTTAACTAGTACTGTTGCAGCTTCACTAATGTTAATATAATTTTTTAGTTTTATTTATTTAAGATATAAAAATATTTAGGTTAGTTTAGTATTTTATTTTATGTGTATTCATTTGCATAATGCATTGCAATGTCGGGACAATTTACTCTCATGTAAAATTAATACCATTAATAGTTTTTATTAAACTCCTGTCATAACTACTTTGGGACCAAACTAAACAGAGTACACAGTGAATCACGTCGGTCAGTTACACAGTAACTCACCAATCTTCCTCTAGAAACATCGACAGTCTGTGTTACGCTAACTCAGTTAGTGGAATGTTACAACCATAACTTCTCTTCATTTTATTCATGTGCGAACCGCGGACTATTGTTTTGTTTCAGATTTTCTTGAATGTCGTTGAATATCTCAAAAAATAAGATAACTACTGGCTGATCGGCCGATATGTTTACGCTTTGATTATTACGAATCTTAACACCGGCTTCACAGAAGGTTTTCTAACTTTTGTTACGGTACTGTATAAAATAATTAAATTGAAATCGCATCAGCTGTTTATTTTAATAATATGAAATAAAAGCAGAAAACTGAAGCTATATTGTCTCATTTATTATTGGAATGTTGGATATCCCACGATGAGGATCCCTAGAGGATTTGAAACCGAGTGACAGATGGAACAACTGCAACCGTAAGGAGCCTATCCTGAAAATTTCATGTTTTAACTCCTTGTGGTTTAGGCCTATCCGAACCGCGATCCACACATAGACAGGAACCCTGATTTATTCATATCAGGTCATATCATGATCAGGTCATCTATTCTACAAAAAATTAAAAAAATAAACACCTACAAAATCACAAAAAAATTTAGTAGAATATGTTCTTGTTAAATTATAATTGCATACTAAGAAAACTTTTTCATATTAAATCGACAGACAAATTAATTGTTCACTAAAAATGTGTTTTTAAATTAAAATACCAATGTATATTCTTACCGACAGTTCTTGCAAACCCGTTATTTTTTGGTACCATTTGAAGG
Organism: Flexamia atlantica; assembly: GCA_035578135.1. Classification (NCBI taxonomy): domain Eukaryota; kingdom Metazoa; phylum Arthropoda; class Insecta; order Hemiptera; family Cicadellidae; genus Flexamia; species Flexamia atlantica. Next base: position 948,411 of record JAQJVK010000032.1, read on the forward strand.
TGTGTTGAAAATGTAAGTTGTATAAAAGAGACATATGCTTTTCTGGCAACCCTCAAGACGTCCCCAAGGTCAATCATCATAGCTGTTTGAAACTAACAGCTTGTGATGATTGCAGACTTTGGATCAAACCGAAACATTTGAAACAACTGGGACGTCCTTCTCTGGTCATTTTCGAACATAAATGAGACGAAATCTTGAACTGAGAAGCAAGACTTCTTTAATCCACAAAGACATTATGGACCAAAATAGTTTATGGATTTGCATGGAAAAATAACTAAAACAATTTCTTAAAATCAAATCATTATAATGTGCGTTTTCAGATAAAAACGCTCAAAAGGTCAATAATTATAAAATATAAGCTAATTTAATTCTAGAAATTGTATAGATTTTTTTATCTAATTAGAGCTCTCACTCTGTAAAAACAAAGCAACAGAATGCTGCAAATCCTGTTGGTTCTAATTCACTAACGGCCCTCGCACACTCTCAATACATCGACAAAGTTGCTATAACACGGTTAGGTGGGACGTTGAATCAACAACTTACTCCTCTCAGACATTCCTGTATCCCATGGAAAATCTGTGAATTTTCTTATTAAAATAAGTATTTTTCATTTATTGCATTATATTTAGTTTAACAATTACCTAAATCATTACAAATTCCCTTGTATTTATTTTCTTATGCTTTTTTAATAGAAAATACTCTGTTTTGTATCAACTTGAAGTTTAAAAGTCGTTATGTATATAAAACTTCCGATTCTATGTTTTTATTTGAAAAATGAATGTTTGTGACATTAAATGCGAGGTTATTCCATCGGATGCCACGTATCCCACGCTATTCCACAATAACAAACTGAATAACTTATGAACAAATTTCGCTTTCAGCAGAATAGTCTTTTTAATTTTTAAAACCAACATAAATATTCAAATTCAATTTAATTTTCTTATTTTAATAAGGTTTCAAACTATTTAAAGCTTAAATTTAAAAAAATAAGTAATTTAAGAGAATATTCTTAACCTGGAACTAACATTAACACATGTCAAGATGATAAAGTGTTCCTTGTTACCTTGTTACCTTCGTCGTCATTCCGTTGACCTCACTGTGGCATGGAATCCGTCATTCTATTAAATCTTGGACTACATGTCTTCTCTTGGAATGTTTTGGATTTAGGTTAAGGTTAAGGTTAAGGTTAGGTTAGGTTCCATAATGAAATAGGATCAGGACTAGGTTACGTAACCAGATAGAAAATCTTCAATGGTGTAAAAACAGTTTGAAATTAAAAACTGCTTCAGACCAAGTTTGAATTTGTTAGTTTGTTGAATTGACTTAATATCTACTGGCAGGTTTTGGAAAAATTTCAATCCAGTGAAGCTAGGTTTTCTCTCAAACAGTGACAAATTATGAGTTACAGCAGTTCTATTGTTTCTAAATCTAGTGTCGTATGAATGGGGTGGATCCAGAAAAAGTTGATTAGATAAGTTAACATACATAATAGTCTCAAAAATGAAAAGGCATGGAACAGTCATAATCCTTAATTCTTTAAAGGCGTCTGAACAATGATCTCTAGGTTTTAGTCTGAGAATATACCTGATGGCTCTCTTTTGAATTTTAAAAACTGAATCCAAGTTAAGTTTGGATGACATTCCCCAGAGTACTATTGAATAATTTATGTGAGATTCAATTAGGCTATGGTTAACTAATTTAGAAAGAGAACAGTTGGCAAAAGTGGAGATTTGTCTGAGGACAAACAGACCTGCCGAGAGCTTAGTGCAAAGATGTTTGACATGTTCATTCCAACTCAGACTATCGTCCACAATCACCCCAAGAAATTTGGAAGAACTCAGGCCTGTCAGAACGGTATCCCCGACTGCTAAATGGGGATATTTTGTGGTAGAAGAGAGTTGTCTTTGTTTAGTTTGAAAATACAAATAATTGGTCTTTTCTGCATTGAGAGAAAGTTTGTTGTCGGAAAAATATTGAGCCAAATCATTTACTTTAATGAAGGATTCAATTTCCAGAGCAGTTTGATTTTTATTTCTTGAGAGGAGGGTGGTGTCATCGGCATAGATGATCAGATCTTCGGTGGAGAAATGGTCTTGAATGTCATTAATGTACATGAGGAAAAGGAGGGGCCCCAGAATCGAGCCCTGGGGCACACCATTCCTCACCTCATGCACATCAGAAAGAACAGAGGATTTAAGACCGAATTTTTGAAAAACGTTTATTTCAGTGATTTGTTTCCTGCCCAGCATGTACGACTCCAGCCATTTGAGGGCTGTGCCGCACACTCTGAGGCAGGCCATTTTTTCGGACAGGATGGCAGGGTCAACACAGTCGAACGCCTTGGATAAATCAGCAAAGCATCCGACCATGCTGCCCCCACCATCCAGGGTGCCCAGACAGTCAGTGACAAATTGAATGAGTGCAGACTTTGTTGACAGTCCCTTCCGGAAACCGAATTGCCGTTGAAAAAAGAGTGAATTTGATTCCAAAAAAGTGCTGAGCCGGTTGTACACCACTTTCTCATAGATTTTTGAGATTGCAGGAAGGAGTGATATTGGACGGTAGTTGGAACTTTCCTGATCGTCGCCTTTTTTAAAAATTGGTTTGATCTTCGACATTTTAAAAATATCAGGAAAAGTACCACTGGCCAAGGAGCAGTTAATAATGTAAAAGAGGGGTTCAGCCAGCTCATCTCTACAGTGCTTAACGGTTTTCATGGAAATGCCGTCAACACCGCAGGAATGACTAGCATTTAGACTGTCAATTATTTTAACTAACTCGGCTTTATTGCATGGATTGAAATTATGAAAAGTATTGTCTGTAGCTAATTTGAAGCCTGATATTGATTTTGTGCCTATTTCAGAGTGAATGGAAGTAGCTACATTTGCAAAAAAAAGAGTTTAATAAATTGTCAACTTCCTTAGGATCGGATATTAGCTTACCATCACTAACCAAGTTAATATTTTTATGGGGTTTATTACCCACTCCTCTGGCTTTGTTAATAATTTTCCAAGCCTCGGCAGATCTGTTTGAGGCATTGGATAGTCTATTGAGCAAGTGAAGAGATTTTGCATCTTTAATCTTTTGTCTATAAGTCTTTTTTGATCTGTTGTAAATAGATTTGCTATGGTCATCTTTCCTAACTTTCCAGTCATCATAATAGTCTCTGAGCTCGGACTTTGCGTTGATGATGTCCTGATTTATCCAAGCGCAGTTGCCTGGTTTGGGTTTTACTTTATTATTTGAGAAGACAGTTGGGCATGAGATATCAAAATGATAAGACAGGGTATTCATAAAAGCTTCGGAATTGATGTTTGGGTCAAGGGAGATGTAAACATCCTCCCAATTTTAAAGACGTAGCCTAATCTTTAGTTCGGACAGGTTGGATGGTTTCATAGATCTAAAAGAAGTTTTACTGGCGTGTGGTTGTTCCAAAAAATATTGAAAAGAAACGGTTTGTGCAGTATGGTCCGATATGAAGGGCTCAACGATTGAACTAGAGGTAAAATTGAAATTAATGAGAAAATTGTCAATGCAGCTTTCAGAATGCTGAGAAATTCTAGTGGGTCCCTGAATAGCAGTTTCAAGACCATGGCTGATTAGAAGATTGTGAAAAGCGACTGCGTTCCCGTGGTCAGTATGGAAGGGGATGTTGAAATCACCTCCCATAACAACCCGGTCAGCAGCACGTGAGATGAGGCTCGTTGAACCGGTCACAGAAGGATTCAAAATCACCATCCGGACTGCGGTAAATCACGGCAATGATGACTTTCTGTCCGTTATTTTCCAACAGAATTTCAGTTGCTTCAAAATCAACTTCGATAGAAAGTTTTGAACCGAAGGACAATGGTTTGACATTAGGCAGGTTAGACTGCCGGCGAACAAAGATTCCTACACCTCCCTTTATCATCTCTTGCCTGCATTGGTGGTTGATGAGGTCATAACCCTCAAGCGCAAAATTCTCAACCTGAGTTGGATTTAGGCCCAGCTCCGAGACTAAAAAGACGTCGGGATGTTCCTCATACAACAAAAATTCCACTAGGTCCTTCTTCTTGAAAATACGGTCAACATTAAGATGCAAAACCTTTACATTACTTAGATTGCATTTATTAAAACTATTCTTTGACTTAACAGAGTTGCGACCTAACCTAACCTTAGTATCAGTTACTAGTTTTTTGTACTCAAAGTTATGTATGTTGCAGTCATTTCACAGAGAGTGTCTTTACCCTCTGCATTTAGGTGCAGGCCGTGTTTTGTGAAAGAACTCCTATCCAGGATACCATTGTTGCTAGAAATCCCCATTTGTTTCTACAGCATGTTTCCCGCAGACGCTGGGTGAGCCTTTGAACCTTAGGGTTTAGAGATGGTTTGTCGTGTCGGTACGGTGTTTCTATGAAGATAACATTTTCGTCACTAAGCTTGTGTTCAATGTCCGCTATGTTCTTGAAAAGAAGGTTAAAATCATCTTTTTCACCATCGACGTCATTTGAGCCGCCCATGAAAACAGTCCACTTCTTTAGATAATCAGCATCGGGGGACGGGATTTCACTACCTCTACCGTACTCAGCAACAAGATCAGCAAGAGGAGCGCCAGAACGAACCGTTGCCAAGGTTGAATAGCACCTGTCAAGGTTCTCCAAAAGTCTATTTCCACAGGTTCTACCCTGACTATCACATAGGAGATTCACTTTGAACTTAGGCCTAAGCGTTGTTTGATTTGTAGGCTTTTGTGCAGTTACCTTATTACTACTTACAACTACCTTAGTACCCCTAACGGGTTTTCTAGTGTCAGACTTACCATTTAATTCATTCCGACTCTCGGTGGGGTCGGTCTTGCTTTGGTTCACATCAGTTAGGGGAGTATTATTAGGCCTACTATTATACAAACATTTACTAAGTTCTAAGTTTTCAGTTTTAAGTTTCATAACTTCATTTTTATAGTTCTCCAGTTCCAACTTAATAGAGCCTATCACATCATTTGTTATACTATCTATGCTTGCTTGCATGCAGGAAGGACATAGCCAATTGTCTTTCTCTGAAATTAGCTTAAACATAGTCTTTTTCAAACCAGAGCAGTCTCTCTCCGAGTGGTACCATTTGTCGCACGCATCGCAGGCTATGGATTCATTTCTGTCCACATCTATTTTACACTTACCACAAAGGTCAGGCATGATTAAAAGAGCAAAGAGAACAAACAGTTATCTACAATAAAATACTAAAAACATCTACAGCATTAAAAAATTCATACATTTAAGGCATTTCAGGTACGGCATTCGTTAGGACATCTAGCCTAAAACTACAAAGACATACATTGGGACGAAAACATACAACATACTACATAGGACATAAACAGACAATAAATTGCACAGAAATATTTATGTGTGACAACAAAAAGAAAAAGCAGTTTTGATAACTAGCCTGTTTTCGGCAGTGATTTGTTAGGCTCAAAATTAGGATTAGGCTTGTAAAATTGCTATTTTGGCACACAAGTAGTAGTAAAAGCATAGACCCTTCAGATGTGATTTACACAGAATTTAAGGCTAATTTAGGTTTTGGCAAGATTGACAATGAATAAAATCTTAAAATTGCTACAACATAGGCTACCTATTAAAATCCTCATACGGTGCAACAAATTATGCCATAGGCTTGAATAAATGGAACAAAGTCATAGGTCTAACATAACAATCTAATCTATCAATAATGATGGGTCAAAAATTATCTGTTTGAGAGAAAAATCCAAAATTATTCCTTATGAAGTAAAAATTTTTGAAAGTAAAAAGTAAGCCTTTCAAATTCAAGGCCAGACCCAGTCAGACAAAAAGTTACGTTACCTGTAGTTTGAGGTTGGCAGGTTTAGTGGATAATTGCAATTTGGAGTAGAAAAATTGAGATCGGAAATAGTAATTAAGGGATTATGTGTTAAAAAGGACAATTGAAGGAAAAGGTTGAAACGTGGTTTCATGAAACAAAGGTTTGGGCATGCAGGAAACAGAGGTTTTCCTAGGTTTTCCTGTCGGTGTCGATCTTGGTGCAGCTTCTCTCATAAATTTCTTCGATAAAATACGATACCACGGAAAAGTTATTGCTTCACTTTGGTCAAATTCACTGTATAATGCAATATTTAACAAGGAAAATTATTAAGAACTATTTAAATACTTTAAAAAACTTAATAAATGTGGGAGCCTTGTGAGGAGTGAAGTGATGATGTCTGCGGTAGGCCTGCCAACCCCTACGAGTTCCATATTTTTTCCTTCAAATTAATTAAATTATTGTAGTTCTTATAAACAAGAGCTTTAATTTCAGATAACGTTTAACACAGGATACTTCAAGGATTACCTGTTGTGTTTTACTTCATAGTATATTTTCCTACTCTGAATAACGGATTGAGATTTATGCCTGTTTTAAGTGGGTTGACATTATTTCCGGTTTACTTTGAGGCCTCTTTACTGTTAAAGTTTCATGAGTATTTTTTGAGAACTCTATGTAGTAGTAGAAGTATCTAGTGGAAATCAAACATATTTATTATGTACGAGTAATTTCTGCAGTCTGCCTTAAGAGAAATGTGTTTACTTTAAACATCAACCCTCCATAATGTTTATTACACATATGGTATTTTGAAATGGATACCAGCCAAAGCTATCCAAACGTTATAAATTGATTATCGATTGACCTACCTGTTCGCCTGTTACTTGATGAAAAACCGTTTAGCCTAAAAATATGAATGACAACTGAAAAACTTTTATTTTTATTTCGTTATCATGTTTCCTACGTCTTCTAATGTTTTCGTAATTGCAGTACCATCAAACGGTTTATTTAATAACACCAACTTTTATGTGGTCATAATTAATACGTATGGATTAATTAATAGTAATCATATTTCAAGTACAATTCTGGTTTAATTAAACATATCTAAACTGAATAAGATTACATACAGCTTATCTTTGCAACTCTGACTTTCAGTTTACTCAGCAGCTTTGCCAGCATGTCAGCCGATTTGTTATTCACCTCGTAGACTCTTGTGGATTTGACGTCATCGATTCCCATTGTTTCTTTTAACTGATCAGCGCTGAATTCCCATGTAAATTCCAGTATCTTGCTACCGATGTCGATAGTATTAATAAGTTTGTTGCCATCTGCTCTGTAGGTCCCTGTCGTCTCCACCGAGCTGAGGTCACCAGATCGCTGGTCGTCCAGACTGAACTGAAGCTGGTGTACAGAGTCTCCGTCCTTCCATTTGGCGTCATACTCTCCTCCTTCAGCGTTCGGTGTGTGCAGTACAAAAGTCGTACCCTCCTTAAATTTGGCTTGCTCCAGAACTGAGTCGGCTACGCCAAACTTTTTCAGCTCGTTCAAAAATTTTTCGACATTCTCCTTGTCAGCATCTTTCAGCCTGTACTCGATGTTATTGAATTCTTTCAGAGGAACGTTCGCTGCAGTGATCCCGGCGATGAAAACAGTTGCGATGACAAAGTAATACTTCAACATGGCTCGAATATTTCAGAGGACAAAATAACAAATGAAATAAAAACCTGTAGTGTGAGTCTCGCGAGCTCCTGTAAGCAAATGGGAGTCATTAAGCAAAAGCTGTTGCAATTATTTGATCACGTATAATTGGGTAATTGATGCAACATGACCTCAAAATGTGTTTCAAATTGTATTACCTAATAGTATAGACTACTACTGTTTGTGGCGGCGCTCAACCACTTTTAAGAGTTGATGAATCTTTGCGAATATTATGCTGCATATTTAATATTTACTAGTAAACCCGTTGCTCGAAATCGAGCAATTAATATGTATTGATTTCAAAATAAAAATAATTATGGTAGTGTATTCTACAAGTATTTTATTAATTATATGGTTGTACTTCCTGTTATACTGATATTTTTACAAAAGCTGTTTTAAACTAAATTTCTTGTGAACACTCAATCATCTTTAAGGAGATGTCCATGTTTTTTAGTTTTTTCTTCGAATATTAAGAGCCCTTCAAAGGAGTTGGCTCGACCTGCCGCCACATATAGTCCATGAGAAAGCACTGGGGAGGGAAGGTAAATTCCAACTTTTGCGATGGACTCACCCTGAGCCTAGTCATAGCAAGTGCTGGAATTACTGGAAACTGGGTTCTTTTTATCATACAACGTCACTAAACACAAAAAGAATAGATAAAATTATATTATTTACATTTTTAGATCATTAAACATTGCATGTTGGTTAGCATTTCATAGTTGATATAAATGAAAGTAATTTACATTGTCATTTAATTTTCTTTTAGGCAATTGCACACAAACACTTCACATTAACATTCACCAGAAACTCCAATCAAATTGTATACTCAACCAAGTTCATCAAGATGAAAAACATGATAACACATAAATTAATTATTAGTTGAAATACCCCATGCACCATATGAAATTAAATGAACCAAAACAAATTTTTATTTGAAAATCGACTGCAAATTTGTTTAGACAACACTAATGTTTTTAAATGGGTTGTTATAATTAAACCTGATAGGTAAAGAAGAATTAAATTATGTTTTGTAAAAAATAAAGTTAGGCTAGTTGGTTTCGTGGGTTTTACGTTATTTTTGTAAAACTTTCTGGAATTCATTATATGTGACTAAGAGCTGCTTTCCAGAAATCTAGTTTTATTTGAACTTCAGAAATTAAAGTTAAGTAAAATTTGTATTTTCCTGATCAGATGGTTTAAAATTTAAACATTAGAATATCCATATGGTTTAAATTACTCACGTTTATTTTAAACCTTAATTGGGGAAAGTGGCCCTTAGTAGCGTTTGACCCGTCTTAATCTAAAACTGAACTAAAATGGTTCCATAAATCTACTCATAATGAATGTTAAGTCTTATTCTTTTTCTTTTATTTATATTTATATTTATAGAATTTATTCATAAGAGTTCATTTTTTCTTTTAGAATTTTTCTTTGGAATGTTGTACATGAGATTCAAATGTTTTTACAACTGAATTCTGACCTTAAGTATGTATTAGGATAATAGTTTGTTTATTTACATCTTCCATCACATCTTCCATCAACTGAAATGCCTCCAGCTCTACATGCAATGGTTTCAATTCCATTAATAACATATGGCTTTGCTGAAAAACTTTGTTTGCTATAATCAGCTGCTTTATTTGAAATTTTTATTCCCATGTTAAATCTTATGGACTATTATGAAACTTTAAGGGCATCTAGGGCTCTTTCCTTTAGTCAAATCTTTTTAAATTGTATTTCCTGCAAAACTTCAAGCCAAGCTCTTTCCAATGACACCTAAATTATTAAAATCGGTTCAGTAGTTTAGGAGGAGTCTTTGTAACAAAAAAACTGCTTGTGTATTAAATAAGTATAGATGTTTTCAACTTTATACTTGACAAAAATATTGCTTCTTACATTAAAATGTAACTTTTTCGCATTTTTTAAAGATATAGCCCAGTCAAAAAACGTAAATACTGTAAATTACTCAACTTGGAAAACATTCTGTTAATCTTGAAACTTTGCAAACCTATTAGTGAGTCGGTGGCGTAGTTGGTAGTGCACTCAGCCTCGGAACTGTGGCCTCAAAGCGTCGCAGGTTCGAGACTCGGGCATGTCGCATACTTTTAGCAGTACCCTTGTACTGTACCGGCTCACTCCTTACCTTTGCTTGATAACGTCCATGCACAGACCAATAGTCTATGTGGGTAAGGCAAGGGCAAGGTGAAAAAAGCCACCACCCTCTAAAAAAAATAGTAAAAAAATCTGGGTATTGTTAATTTCTCCACACCAGGAATTCTTGGGTTGTGTATATGGATCGGTCCAGCAGTGGTGTCAGTCTGTGTGTGCATAAGTGTCAATGTATGTGTGTGTGTGTGTGTGTGTGTGTGTGTGTGTGTGTGTGTGTGTGTGTGTGTGGATGTAATGTTTATTGTGGATGTAAACAAAGCTAGAGATGAAACAGTGGTCCGATTTTCATGAAATCTGGCACGTAGGTATAAAGCTGTGGTATCTCTAGGCGTTTTTTGAATTTTTTTGAATTTTTGATTTTTATGGGGTAAATAACCCCATAAAAACCCATAAAAAATTAATAAAATCACAGTTTCTCAAAAACAGCTATAACGATTTTGATAAAAATTTTAGCATGGTTTTTAGTGCTTAAAATGACAAACAAAATGTCACCACGCGCATGTCTGTAAAATGCAGGTTCAGAAGTTATGGGGGTTTAAGTGTTAAAAAATTCATATTTTCAAATTTCACAAAATCTGTAACTTATACTTGTAACCATTAAATGTGAGTTGAAAAACTTAATCACCCAGTATTTTGAATCATTAGTCTACGTCAACTGGTTGCGGAAATAATTGATATTTCAGTTTGACGGTAAACGCAGGACGTTGTCCAATGTTATTCTTATGGCAAATATTTCAAAACCGATATCTCCGTTAATTACTAACCTATTTTGATAAAATGTGGTATGTATTTGTGAGATAATGAATTATGACAAAGATAATGACAGAGATAATCAGTTGTAACAAACACAGTATGTTGTCCGATGTTATTCCTTTCAATTCCAAAAACCTTCTCTTAAATGAAAATAAGACCAAACTTGTCAAATTTTCCTGTAGAATCACTGGAAACAACCCTGTAAATATAGAAACCGAGGAAAATGTAAAGTTCTTAGGCTTGATTATGGATCCGAGATTAAACTGGTCAAGCCATGTTTGTAAATTTTGTCAAAAAGTCAGCTCTGGGATTTTTGCAATAAAACGCTTGTCTTTTTTCTGTGATATAGAAATTCTTAAAACAGTTTACTTTTTGATCGTTCAATCACATATTTCTTACGGACTGGAAATATATGGCGCAACATCAGATGATAATTTAAAACAAATTTTACATCTTCAAAAAGTTGCCATCAGATCTATTCTGGAAATTGCTCCAGACGCACCATGTCAGGAACACTTTAAAGATCTTGAGATTATGACAGTGTACAGTTTATTTGTTTTTAAAACTGTTCTCAATGTTAAATCCCGCCAAAACAACATTTAAAACAATCAAACATTCATGCATACAACATCAGACGTAAACAGAACTTTGTTATTCCAAAACATAAAAAAAATGTGCAAGAAGAAAACATTATACAAAGGAATCAAATTTATCAACAGCCTCCCAGATGATATTAGAACAGAAGGGTCTGCACCTAAATTTAAGAAAAAATTAAAGAAAGTTCTCTTGAATAAAGCATTACAGTAGAACCTCGATTAACCGTCACTCTCGGGACCGGGAGTGTGACGGTTAAGAGAATAGACGGATAACAGAAATTTAGCTATAAACCTGTTCAATACGTAGATTTAAAATATTTTGGAAGAAATTAAAACCTGTATAAGTGGATAATACATATTTATATTTAAATGACATTCATACAATGGTAATTACAGACCTTCTAAACTGTATGTTGTGCTTATTCAGTGTTCGTAAGTGAATTGCATAACCTCAAATTAAAAGATAGTCCGTCATCTTTTAAATGAGTCGCTAACACCATACATCAGCGTGATACTCATAGCTGTTTCGCCCTTCCTCAAACGTTTAATAATTTTGATCTTATGGTCAAGCCGTAGTACGACTCGTTTTCGTTTTACGACCATCGTTAACAATCAACAGTTACTATTCTGCAGTTGATTAACAGAACGTATTTAGCTACACACTGTGTAACAGCAAACACTATGTAACTCTGAACTCCGAGGCGTGCCGAGCACGGAGGCAGTGACGGATAACAGAGAGTGACGGATAAAAGAGTGACGGTTAATCGAGGTTCTACTGTATATCCATTTAAGGAATTATTTAATTAACTATACTCCAGTACTTTTAATTTTGGTTGGAATGTAAAAAAAAATCTGCACATAGAATAATTTATTTTTATTTTAGTTATAATTTACTATATCTCATTGACACCATTCATTGTACCTGTGTATTTTCTGAATAAAGAGATTTTGAATTGAATTCTTAATGGCAAATATTTAAAAACCGATATCTCCGTTAATTACTAACCTATTTTGATAAAATTTGGTATGTAATTTTCTGATAATCAATCGTTAATTTGTTTTATTTCACTATAATGCAAGTTTTCTAATTTTAAATTACTTAAAGGGAGAAAGTATGTGTCAGTTTCCTGATACCGTTTATTAGCTGTCTTTGTTCCCACGACAGGAACCGGCGGCGGCGACAGTTGGACAGCGGCGACAACATTATCGGCTTCGGCTCAACCCTGTCCGACCTGCCACTGAAGGACTTCCTGTCGGACATCGACGTGACGGGCTTCCTGCCGTCGTTGACACACAACATCGCCGACGACGAGGTGAGGCCGGAGCTCAGGCTCTGCACACACGAGAGCGTTTTCCAACGGTTGCAACACGTGTTTTTGAAGTACTACTGAACAGATGCTGGAACAAGTATGTGTACACATGCGACACTGGCTGATAGCTTGTCACGCAGCGAAGCATGCGTCACAAGGTTTCTTCGTGAAACGTGCAATTTGTGGGCATCTCGAGTTGCCATGGTCTAGATTAGACCGTACACATGGTTCAGTCAAGCGTGCGATTTAGTACAGTGACCACCTTCAAATCATGGAAGAAAATATCGCATCTTTTGACACTGAGCTCTTCATAGAGGAAGTGAAAAATCGCCCGGCTCAATGGGACTATTTCAATAACTCGTCAAACGATGAAATTGACATCCTAGAGTAATTAAAGAACTTAGGCTCATATTTCTAAGATTGGGGTAAACTGTTACAAAAGAGCCGTGAGTCAATCTGTCACATAATATTGGATGTACCAGATTTTGATGTGCCAGAACTTCCTTTCCCTTTGTCTTTGTGTTTTTTTTTTTTACCTTCAATAGAAAATCTAAAACACATGCAGCCTCTTCGACTTCCATAGCTGAACTGGGGATCAACGTTGTGCATGTGTACAGTATGGGTTATCTATCGCCCGTTGTAACTCGCGTTGCAATGCTCTCATGTGTACGTAGCCTTAGGATGAGTTTAAATTAGGCAAAGCTTTTGGTGAGGTTAGTTTAGGGAAAGTTTAGGTTTATGTTAGGGAAAGCTTAGGTTGAGGTTAGGTTGGGGAAAGCTTATGTTGAGGTTAGGTTAGGGAGAGCTTAGATTGAGGATAGGTCAGGGAAAGTTTAGGTTGGGGCTAGGTTATGGAAAGCTTAGGTTGAGGTTAGGTTAGGGAAAACTTAGGTTGGGGCTAGGTTAGGGAAGGCTTATGTTGAGGTTAGGCTTAGGAAAGTTTAGGTAGCGGAAAGTTTAGGTTGAGGCTAGGTTAGAAAAAGCTTAGGTCGAGGTTAGGTTAGGGAAAGCTTAGGTTGGGGTTAGGTTAGGGAAATTTTAGGTTCAGGTTAGGTTAGGGAAATTTTAAGTTCAGGTTAGGTTAGGGAAAGCTTAGGTTGAGGTTAGGTTAGGGAAAGCTTAGGTTGAGTTTAGGTTAGGGAAAGTTTAGGTTGAGATTAGGTTAGGGAATGCTAAGGTTGAGGATAAGTTAGGGAAAGCTTAGGTTGAGGTTAGGTTAGGAAAAGCTTAGGTTAAGATTAGCTTAGGGAAAGTTTAGGTTGAGATTAGGTTAGGTTAGGTTAAGGAAAGCTTAGGTTGAGGTTAGGTTAGGGAAAGCTTAGGTTGAGATTAGCTTAGGGAAGTTTAGGTTGAGATTAGCTAAGGGAATGCTAAGGTTGAGGTTAAGTTAGGGAAAGCTTAGGTTGAGGTTAGGTTAGGGAAAGCTTAGGTTGAGGTTAGGTAAGGGAAAGCTTATGTTGAGGTTAAGTTAGGGAAAGCTTAGGTTGAAGTTAGGTTAGGGAAAGCTCAGGTTGAGGTTAGGTTAGGGAAAGCCTAGGTGTAGAATAGGTCAGGCAAACCCTAGGTGAAGCTGATATGTAAAGATAGCTTGTAAAAGGAAGAGACAAAATAATATAGGGCATGTTGGGTTGATTAAGGAATAATTTGGAAGGAGAACACAAAACTAGAGTCTATTTTTGGTTTTTGACATGTAGAAAATTTCAAATCATTTCAATTAGGAGAGGTCTCACTCTAGATATTCTGTTTCTCGGTGTAATAATTGTGTGGAGTCTCATCCGATAGTGGATTTTGTCCTGGTGAGCCTGCTCTCCATCCCAAATCAATCCTAATTAAATTAACAGATCAATGAAATCACATTTATTTCTTTTGGCTACACTAGGACATGTCAATGAACAGTGAAATACACTTTTGTCATTTTTAAATATGTAAATTACGTCATTTTTAATATGCAAACTAATATCAGTTCATTTGTTGAATATTTTATCCAGCTATAACAAACTGAAGAAAAAAGTAAACTAAACAAAATGTGGCTGGTAATATTGGCGTGACCGTGATATCATTGATAAAATTACAATAAATAAAAAAACGGCTAATAAACCTCAAAAAAATTAACAGACAGTAGCCTAAATAACAAAATTCTTAAAACATTAAAAGTTGTAGTTATCTACATACAGACAAGTAAGCAAACGTTTAATAAGACTAATAAATGAGGAAAAAGCAATTACCAAAACTGATATCACAGCTCCTCAAAGTCAAGAACTCCTGTAGCAAGTAAAAGGTGTTCGCCAGAAGCCAACACTGAAAATTAACCAAGGACTTATCTCTAATTAGCCTTGTATTTACTTTATTGAAACTTCTTAGCCTAGGTTTAATTTTTCCTTAGGTTAGGTTAGCTCTTGAGTACACTAGGAAAGGTTCGAGGGCATTAGGTCATTTTTCCATTTTTTCATTAAATGTGCTAATTTTGTTGAGTCAGTGTGCCAGGGAATTATTTAAAATTTAAGTTTTGAGAGCTATGGAAATCCAAACACCAAAAATAGGCAAAAAATGCCTAAGTTTGTACAACCCCCATGGGGTTAACTTAAAAATTAATTAGTCTAGAACATAAAAATAATGGTATGTCATGTTGAGAATAATGTTTTTGGAAATTTTTTTCCAAAAATTAGGAAGTAACGCCTTGATTCTGTAAATGATAGTTTTTCTGTGGAAAACAGTGGAAAATCGGGAAATTGGAAAAAATCTTCCCTCGAAAATGGGTCATGTAGGCACTCAAATTAACCGGGAGAACGAGCTGAACAAGGATATGCAAGAATTTCTTAGATCCGATACATATAAAAGGAATTATAGTAAGAAAAGTGCCGGAAAAGCTGTAAATTTGCACAAAATAAGTTATTTTTGGTTCATTATTCATAAATTCACTTAATATGTGGTAGCTAAGCTTAGGTTGTGATATATTAAGTTAGTTTAGATAAGTAAGGGTTAGGTTAGGTTAGGATTGGTTAGGTTACATTAGGTTTGGTTAGGTTAGGATATCTTAGGATAGGTTAGGTTTAGATAAGAGAGTCTTTGTTTTAATGGCAGAGTTTTTATTTGTTATTGTTAGTTTTATGTTTCTATGCCATGTTTTCACTTTCCCAACCTTATTTTTACTGTACTAAAGAATTTTAAACAAATCCTAATGTAACTTAATCTAACAAATAATGTAACTTAACCTAACAAAACAAACCTAACCTTACCTAACATGACCTCATTGAATCCAAAATTACATAACCATACCTAATCTACCTAATTCCTACAAAATGAATGTATAACCTAAAACAACCTAACATATAAATCATTTATCAACTTATTTGATATTTTTTGGATTTTTTCTGCTAGCGTATGTTGTATCATAAAAATCCTCTCTTATTATTGTTCAGCTATCAATTTCCGTTAATTTGAGTACCCAAATGACATACTTTTGGTGAAGTTTTTCCTCGGCTTTTCCGGCCGTATCTTTGTTAATATGCATCAGATTTCAAGAATTCTTGCATATTCTTGTTCAGCTCGTTCTCCCGGCTAATTTGAGTACCCACATGACTTATTTTCATTAAAATAAAAGTTTTTTCTGGTTTTTCCTATTTTTTGGCATTTTCCACGGAAAACCATCGGCTATCATTTTCGGCATCAGCGCAAAATTTCTTACATTTTATAAATTGTTTGTTATTATGGGGGAGTACTGGGAAGTAAACATTTAACCATAACTGCATATAAAAATGTCTTGTCCGACAGGTGTGTAACGAGGAGAACGGGCCTTGCGACCCTCGCAGTCCGTACCGCTCGTACAGCGGCCACTGCAACAACCTGGAGCGGCCCAACCTCGGCCGTAGCGTCACCACCTTCGCCCGGCTCCTGCCCTCCGTCTACGAGAACGGTGAGTGGCGCGACGTCGGGGCAGCCTGTGTGCTTGCAGCGATTTGTCACGCTCTGAATGAAAATCTTCCAAACTCAATTATATTCCAAAACATGGATTTATCTTTTTCAGACTTCAAAGTAAAAACCAATAACTGGCTACCAGAACAACAAGCCGGCTCTGGCTGTTGTTTTATTTTCATTAACAAGACATAGGTCTACCTAATAATGGTCATTGATCGCCGATCGTTAAACAGGATGGATAAGACAATTTTGACCGACTGATTGGTCTCCAGGTATATCGTCACCCAGAGTCACCTCTGTGACGGGAGTTCCGCTGCCCTCGCCACGTCTCGTCTCCTCCACGGTGCATCCCGACATCAGCAACCTCCACTCGCGCTACTCCCTCATGGTGATGCAGCTGGCTCAGTTCATCGATCACGACTTGACATTCACGCCCGTCCAGCGAGGTGGGTGAATTTGTAATCACTGACTTTTTAATTAATCATTGGTTTTGATTAGGCTTGGCTATGGAATACTAGGCTAGGCAAGGCAATGCTAGATGAGAATAGGCTTGTTGATGTAACTGGTTTAATTCATTGATTTCAACTTGATGTTCACACCCGTCAAGCGAGGTGGGTGACTTAATTGTAATATGTGACATTTTAATTGATTATTTACTGAGTTACATTAGGCCTGGTTAAATTAGGCTAGGCTAGGTTAGATTAGGTTATGCAAGTGGTTCAATTCATTGGTAACAACTTGATGTTCTAGTTACATGGGTGATTGGACTGTAATCTGTTGTAATAGTTTATTGGTTCTAAAATTTGCAAGTTGTACAAAACACTATACAATTGTGGGGGATGCATAAGAAATTATATATTGATTACCTATTACCGTTCATCTTGGTCTGAACAAATAGATCAAAACATAGGTATTATCTTTTCTTATCAGAAGTTATTTATCTTCTTTTGGCTGATTTTTTGTGCCAGTATTAGGCTTACTACACTTTCAGGTTCACAAAGAACTAAATTTATAAATTTTTAATATAATATTTTTGATGACTATACTGAAGTTTTGCATCAAATGCTCTTGCAATTTCATAAAATATTATTTCTTGTTTATATATTCAATACAAAGATACAAAACAGATAAAAAGGACTACCCACACAAGGCAATCTTTTCTATCATGACTACACTTAGGAATAAGGAACAGTTATTGTATATTAATTGTGTAAAGCGGAATTTTATCACTTGAGCCAAACAGTTACTGTCATTTTACAGTAGCGATAAAGACATTCAATACACAAATTACATGCAATTTCTTACCAAAATCTATAGTTTTGATCTCCAATACAATAAAAACAATCACTCATGTCCATTGCTACTGAGTGTGCCATTTTTGAGATTATAAACAGTTCAAGCTCTATCAAATGAAGTAGAAGCATAAAGTAAATAGCTGATGAGCTTAAATTACCACTGAGCTTGTGAGCTTAAAGTAGACTAGAGGTAGCCTACTGCCGAAATTCAACCAGCAAATATTCTTGTCTGGTTTTACTCACTGCTTTAATAGAACATGTGACTGCATTAGCTTACATTTCTGTGTTATTTGTAACCAACATGGCAACTCATAAGGCCCATGTTCTTTTCTTAACAATTTCTTATTCATTTTCCACCAATTCTTAAAAGCTAAAGTAAATTTTAATAGGATTGTGCACATCTTCAGGAAAGTACTTTTCTAATGGTGTGCTTAGATTTTTCCTATGTTGCACACAGGCTGTGAGAAAAAGGGAGCAGTTATAGCAGAAGTAGATTAACTTTTTCTGGTTTAATAGTTAGGATTTTTCTGGTTTTAACCCCTAAAACTCACATGGACCTATTTACCAGGGTAGGTTCCATTTCATTAGTTTGTGATCAGTTATATTACGTAAGGTTAGTTTTGTTAGACCAGGTTAGGTGAAGCTAGGGTATGTTAGGCTGCCTTCAGATTTTATTAGATAACCCTTTTGCTAGTTATTTTACATCCAACATAAAAAAGTTTAAGCCCGCTTGTGCCCGCAGGTTTCTTCGCCTCCATTCCCGACTGTCGGTCGTGTGACTCACCGCTCACCGTCCACCCGGAGTGTATGCCGATCCATGTGCCGGCCGGCGACAGCTTCTACCCACAGATCAACATCACGTCGGGCGCGCGGGTGTGTCTGCCGTTCATGCGCTCGCTACCCGGCCAGCAGCGACTGGGTTAGTTTTTTTTAAGAGGGCTATGGCGTCACTTGATCATGGTATTGCAACGCAGTTAAATTAGCTTATTGTGCACCCAATGACTGACAATTGGGTTGATTAGGTAGTCAAAGCTGGGCTAGGCCAGATTGACCTAGGCTAGATTAGGCTAGGCTAGGCTGGGATAGGCTGGAATAGGCTAGGCTGGGCTAGGCTAGGTTAGGTCAGGCTAACCTGACCATACTTTTCAGGCCTTGGCCTTGAGGGCTTTTTTTCTGCCTAAGCTAGGCTGGGCTAGGCTAGATTAGGCTAGGCTGGGCTAGATTAGGTAAGGGTGATGAGTTAGTTTAGGCTAGTTAAGGTTAAGTTAGGTTAGGCTAGACCAGGCAAGGCTAGTTTAGGTTAAGCAAGGTTAGATTATTAAGGGTGTTGAGTTAGTTTAGGCTAGTTTAGGTTAGGCTAGTTTAGATTAAGTTAGGCTGGGCTAGGTCAGGTTCGACTAGGTATGTTAGGCTAGGGTAGGTTAAGTTAGGCTAGGTTAGGATAGGTTTGTTTAGGCTATGTCAGGTTTGACTGAGATAAATAGGGTAAGTTGTTTTCTGCTCAGGCTAGGCTAAGCTGGGCTAAGTTAGGCAGGTTTAGGTTAAGCGAGGTTAGATTGGGTAAGGATGTTGAGTTATTTTAGGCTGGTTTAGGTTACGTTAGGCTAGGTAGGTTAGGCAAGGGTAAATTAAGTTAGGCTAAGTTAAGATAAACTAGTTAGGACTGTTTAGACTAGGTCAGGTTTGACTGTGCTAAATAGGGTAAGTTATTTTCTGCTTAAGTTAGGCTAAGCTGGGCTAGGCTAGTTTAGGTTAAGCGAGGTTAGATTGAGTAAGGGTGTTGAGTTAGTTTAGGATAGTTTAAGTTAAGTTATACTAGGCTAGGTCAGGTCAGGCTAGATAGGTTAGGCTAGGGAAGGTTAAGTTAGGCTAGGTTAGGATAAACTATGTTAGGTTTGGTTAGGCTATGTCAGGTTTTATTGGGCTAAATAGGGTAAGTTATTTCTACCATGTTTTGGAGCCATAAATTTTCCCACATACTACACAGTTGTTGTTACAATACTATACTATAACAGAACATTGACTTGTAACCAGCAATTTTACATCATAATGCAAGAATGTACATTTGCTATCTCTTTTCTCAATTTGTATTTGTAGCAGGAAAATTTAAATATACATTTGATGAGGTCTTTTATTAAGAAGTAGAAAATTCCATTCAAGCATTCATTAGTCTTTTTTGTTTACATTTATAAAATTATTTTTAAATAAAAAAATATTTAAATGAAGCCTTATTTGGTGCCATTTTGGAAAACAAATAGCTATGATATGTCATAACAAATTGCTATAACCAAAATAAAATATTGATTCCAGAAATTCAGTTGATGACTTGAGATTTATACATTACATTTTCAACACTATTTTGCCTCTGATGTTTTGAATCGAAGTGGCCTTAAAAAAGGGATGTTTCAAAAATAAGCTTCGCTTTTATTATTTAATGCCCAGCCTACTATTTTACCATTGCTATTTATTGTACAATAAACACAAAAATAAATGAAGGGATTATAAATTATGAAAAGATTATCATTATGGTATGTAGATAAGATAGATAAAAGGTAGGTAAGGTAGGCTCTGATAGGTTATGATTGGTACATTATGTTAGGTTAGGTTTTATTAGATCGGTAATTTGCACTAGTTCAGTATAGGTCATGTTACTGTTGGGGGAGGGGGGTGAATAAAAAACAGAGTCAGAAAGGTCTGAGTAGATTTGGAATAGATCAGAAATCTTTTAGTGTTTTGATCAGTTCGGTTGAATTAAGATGACATTAAGATATTTAGCTGATATTAACGTTTTGTATGGGACAGGGAGGATGTATAATAGATTGGAATGAGATTGTAAATTATTAAAAAAAATTAAATGAGGTCTGAAAGAGATTCAAAGCCCATTGATGTTTAAGGAAAAACTTGAATAAGATTAACCATAAGTTATTTCTGTCAGATTGGGAATATTTTGGAGAGATTATGAGGAACTTAAAAGAGAAATGGGATGTTTGGGTGGGATTAGGAGATATTTGATGAAATATCGAATATTCGGGAAGGATTAGTTTAGAAATTATGATAATTTTTTTTTAAGTTTTTGGTGAGATTCAGAGATTCAGTTAAGACGAGGAGAAGTTTTAGTCGAGGTTGTGAATACTTTTGTAATGTTATGAAAAAGAGTGAGTTTGAGAAATGTTTGGATGAGATTCACCAAAATATAGCTGTGGTAAGAAGAAATATCGATGAAGTCGTGAAAAGTTAAGTAAGGTTACGCTAGGCTAGTTTAAGTTAATATAGTCTATATTAGGTTAGGCTAGTCTAGACTAGGTTAAGCTAGGCTAGAGTAGGTTAGATTATGCTAGGTTAGGTTACTCGACTAGGAGGTCAAGAAAAGTTGGATCTTTTCGGTTATATCCCCACATTTACGGGCTAAATTCTGTAGATTGTGGATTGATCGGAAATGTCCAAATAACTATTTATAACTAATCCATAACATCTAAGAGAAGTTTCCAGTTTTTGTTGAGATCAGATAAGGGTTATTGCAAACAGGCCTCTGCATGCATCACTCGCGTTATCATTTTCTCATGGAGCACCCACTGTTGTAGTATTTGTTATCAGTGGTTATCACTTGTGTGTCAATAAGTCTGTTAAAAAGTTGTTACATTACTCTTTTTCCAACAATTAAATGTTCGAATGGTGAGTAAATATATGTTATTTCACAGTATCCCGATTAATCCTCAGTCTATGAAGAGTAGTTTGTAAAAGTGGGGATATATCAGTAAAGACCCGAAAAGTTCTATAAGATCGCTAAATATTTCAGTGAGATTTCAATAGATTCGGGTGAAACTGAGGGTTATTTTACTCCTTGCGCCCCCCTATTCCGCACCCGTTTCACTCCTTGATCGTCTCCCCGGCAGGTTCGCGGGAGCAGATCAACCAAAACACGGGGTACCTGGACGGCTCGCAGGTGTACGGCCAGGACGCGTGCATGGCGCGGGGGCTGCGCGGCTACGGCGGCCGACTGAACGCGACGATACGACACAACGGAGACAAGGACCTGCTGCCGCTCAGTCCGTCCCACCCCGAGTGCAAAGCACCCAGCGGCTACTGTTTCATCGCCGGTGAGTGATCGGTGAAGATTTGATTTTGATGGATGTTTGCCATCATTTTCAAAAAGGGTTGAAATTATTGATAATTTACCCTCATCAACAACTAAATTTTTGTACGGTCGTTACAGGTATTTTGGCATCGGGGTGTCATCATCAGACGATTGTTTCCACTGAACAACGTTTTCAAAACATAAAAATATAAAACACTATTACTCGCAATAAGGACATTTTACACGTTTAAAATAGGCATGCTCAAAAGTCGTATGCGTGCCCTAGTAAGAAGCAGACTGATGGGCCTTTATTTAGTCTCTATCGACTTTTAAATTACCTTTGTATAGTCTGATGTGACTTTCAAACATACCTGTTTTGAAGTTTCTGTAAAATGTTATATCTGTAGTGTTTTATTTTATGTTTTGACAATGCTGTTTAGTGGAAATAATTGTCCGATGATGGCACTTTGATGCTGAAACACTGTAACAGCCATGCAAAAATAAAATAGTAAATTACCAATAATTTAGTTGTAATAACAGCTCAGAGGCTGGGAACATGGATTTGAAAATAAGTTGCATGACGTTTTGGGATCTGGAATCTAATCACATATTAAGGAAGAAAGAACAATTTGATTGGCTGTCGTTGAAACCATTTTCTCCGGTCCTGCCATTTCTTCCTGATCCAGGCAGTCTTTCTCAGCTCTGATTGGGTGTGGACATGTTCTTGTTCTGATAGGAAATTTTCTGATTTCTGTCTTTTTGTTTGTAGAATTTAGTGTTTTTGTCTGATTTTGCAGTTCCTTGTTTTTGCATTTTTTACAGTTCTCTCCTTTTAGCTTTGTTTTTGCCCAGGTCTTCCTGGCAGTGTGTTACTAATCTTCTTATGTTTTATGTCCTTTCCATCTGAAGAAAGATCAGATTCTAGATCCCTAAACTTTGTGAAACTTGTTTTTTACTTATCAGTGGTGGCATTTTTCGGGAGCACATCTGTCCCGGGTTTCAAATGTCCCAGGTTGGTTACACCACTGTTTTTTTTATTTTTTTTTTTTTTGTTTTAGTTTATATTGTTCAGTACTGCTAAAAATAATGAATTGATAAAAGAAAATATCACGGTGACATGATGTTGCAAATTCACTGAGCAGGTACGTGAGTATTTATGGAGTAACGCTAGTGGGTATTTTTTCACAGCATTTTCTTCAAAGATTCTCCTCTCCACCATTTACCAAATACGTTGCTAGTCAGTGTAAAACCTATAGCAAGAGACCTATATGAACTATTTGTCAATCTCAGTAAGAAATCCTACATTAATTTCTTTAGCTGTAATTAGTTTGACTAGTCGATAGCGGTGATGAACGATGTTTGCAGGGGACGGAAGGGCCAGTGAGCAAGCCGCGTTGACAGCCATGCATACCATCTACATGAGAGAGCACAACAGACTGGTCCAGTCGCTGCGCACAGTCAACCCGCACTGGGGCGACGAGAGGTGAGTGAACAACGACAACAGAGTGAACAAGGATTGCTCTGAAGTGCAAGATTTGGGATCATCCCAGGAGAAATGATTCTAGAGATAACTACGACCTTAAGAGATGTTGTTATTATCTTAACCTATGAGGACTGAAGTACCTGTCTATAAGACCGGGTTAGGAGTGTTTTTGATAAAAATTTTATTTTTTGGGTGTCGTCACAGCTGGCCGTCATTATACCTCACGTTTGTCTTTGCAGGAACATCACGACTCACTTCCCGTCATTACAGTCAGTTCAATGAACATTTCTTTAGAGGTCTGGTGTTTTCGATCTTGAGTCAGATAAGGCTTTATGTTACAAATAAATATTTTGTATGCACATATTTCCTAAATAAATTATTCAAAACACTAATGTACAATACTTTTGTAGAGTTACTGTCAATAAAATCACATCATTGTACAATATGGACGATTTTAATGCAATAGGCCTAACAGTAATTTTTGTAGTACCTACTGCAGTTCAGAATATATTTTTTATGCTGTATAAATATTTTGTGTGTACATATATACAAAAGGGGCAAAATATATGCACTAAGGGGCATAGTATATGGTATGTTCATAAAGTAGTCACAAAACTTATGTAAAGGACTTAAGTGAAGTTTTTTTACAAATAAACACATCTTCTTTCAATATATCAACTTTTATAAAACAACCTGGTCTAAAACATCATGGATCAATTATCACGTTTTCAAATCAAAGTCAGTTCTGCTGGGTAACTAAAACACTAGCGAAATAGGGATAGTTTTGTTTTGAGTAGGGTTGCTTTATTGGCAAGACCTGCTCTCAGCAGGTAGCTGTCCTAATGTGGTAGATGTGGTTAAGTCGTTCCTAAATTTTTGAATGTATTTTCTGTTTTATTTATGTACTGGGTCCAGTTATTTCTTATTGAGTTTTAAAAAATGTATGCATTGATGTAAAAAATGTTTTCTTTATGTTACAAAAGGCCAATTGATTGAGAAACCAATCACTAAGGGTTTAGACAGTTTATTTTAAAATTTAAGACGAAAAGGGAGGAAAATATATTTGCTGTCAACTGCAAACACCACTATCAACTTTTTTTTTGACTAATCAGTTGTACTTTTACTCATAATGACCTAGAAATAAAGACCTTAAGAAATCTAGGTGTAAAATTAACATGCAGACTTTGACAAAAGATTACACGCGGGTACGTAGGCCCTTACATTACATAAATCCTTTCCTGAGCGTCAAGCTGAAGTCAGATGGTAAAAGGCAGTTGTGGTTTCAAATTTTTGAATATTACAACTTTTCTTTTTGTCAAGTTGTTTCTTAGACTAGACAGTAGTTGTTCTGGTGAACTGTTTTTTGGTAGCAGAGTGTAGTCAAATTGGTTATCAGTGATGAGGAGGCAGAGTCGCTTATCTCAGCTGACTGTGGTTGACCTGCAACAGACTAACTGACCTAAACTAACATGAACTTCCTACTTACTGCACTGAATCCCAGTATTAACGTTGTAGCATCATGGCCATGAGTTAGTCTTTCTAATAACAATATATTTTGTTTATTTTTTTAACTCTCACGATTCCGACCAATTTCTCAGTTCTTCAGTTTAAATCTTGCTCCTTTTCTTAATAACTACAAATTATTTTCAACTCAAGTCCACGCACAGACCACTAAGGTCCAATTAGGCTCATTTCTGTAAATTTTTAATTTTAGCGAATTTCCCCTATAGGGAAGAAGCTATTACCATAGGTCTCATGGTGAGACCTAAGCTCGGGACCACTATAACTTTTCGTTTTGGGGCCCCCAGAAGCAAAAAACACTATTCGTTCAAATTTATATATATAAATCTATATATATATCTATATATATATATCTATATATATATTTATATATGTGTCTGTAAGCACGATAGCGACCGCAAAAATGGTCCGATCTTTATGAAATTTGGTACGGACATGTAAAGTGGTAATCAATTGGACGAGTTCGTGAACCAGCTCGATCGGACCACCGGAAGAGGGGGTAAAGGGGAATAAACCCCCCCAGAAATGGGTTTTTTGAGTTTTTTACATAGAAAAATATAATGTATCGAATTTTTGTGGGCACCATTGAATTCAGCTCAAAAAAACAAACAATTTAGTATTTTGAATCACTGCTCTATGTCCACTGGTTACTGAGATATTGAAAGTGGTAAACACAGTACGTTGTCCCAATGTTAACCTTATGGGAAATAAGTGAAATTCTATATCTCGGTTATTTCTCAACATATCTTGTTAAAACTTGGTAAATAGCTTCTTCTAGTTCAGATCTACTAAATATTGAATTAAAACCACCCAGTTTTAATATACCTGTAGCAGCACCCCCTGCATACTCATTCCCCATGTTATTCTTATGGAGCTTACCAAAACATGTCAAATCTTGCTATGTTTGATTGAAATATGTTGTTTTGCATTTGAAATTCGCTGAGTATGCAGGTCTGCTGCAACGGGGGTATTCTTTTTATGAAGCTTTATTTTAAAAATTTTTCATTTTCATTTAGTGTTTTCTTTAATATGTTTAAATATTTTATGTGGCATTACTTTTTATGCTTAATTTATTTTAACAAGATATTTATAAGTTTCATTGTAAATTTGTGTATTATTATTTTGTGGAAGTAAACTGATTTTGGCTTTGACTTTGACTTTGTTGCAGGCTGTACCAGACGGCCCGTCGTATCGTAGTCGCCAGCTACCAACACACCGTCTACAACGAGTTCCTGCCACGACTGCTCGGGTGGAATGCGATCAACTTGTACGGGCTCAAGCTCACACCACAGGGATACACCAAGAGTGAGTTTGTCGACAAGTGTACTCGTCATTGTCTATTTGAGTTGCCTGACCTGGATTTGATGTTATACAATGTTTATTCCAGCCTATGAGTGGATCGATAGAAATGAAGAGCAATTGGGGGTTCGGGACAACTAAAGATGCATGGAATTTCAAAATTTAAATAGAAAACTAAATAAATTTTAGGTTTTTTTATCAAATTGGAGTAAAAAAGTTAAAATCTACTCAAACAAAGCTGGAGTTATAGTGGATCATCGTATGGCTAAACTAAAACTACACACGCTGATAAGGCATGAAATGTTCAGGGTAGATTTCACTCTTCACAGGGGAAAGGCACAACAACTTGTATAAAGGTATAACAACTTGTTAAAACTTTTAATCTTCACCACTAATTAGCCGTAGATATCTTTAGTAAAATCTCTCAAAATTAACAATCTATTCCTAGAGTGTCATTCAATCAGCAAAGCCTTAGATAATCCTATCCTATTTTAGAGCCCCAGGCTATTAATGGAATGTGTTGAATGATTTTGTTCTCTGATTCTTTTGTACAGTATACCTATCATCTGACCATGTAGACATTTTCTTTATTTCTGTCGCTTGCTTTCCCAGGTACCAATCTCCTGACATATCTCAGTATCATTATCCTCCGTGCATCTTTCTATCTCTTTTCCTGTCTTCCTCGGGTAGCTATTTCCCACCATGTGTTTTTATATTACATCTATCTTATTCTACGCTCTAAAGAGAGAAAGAGCTTCCCATATCTTACCTTCCTCCTCCTTCCATCTTGCTCTCCTCAACCTTGTTGACAAGTCATAATAAGTTTTTATTTTCATTTTCGCCAACTTTTGCCATCACTGATGTGTAAATCAAGCTTCACGACACTTCAGAATCTAGGATCTGATCTCGTCTTAAGGTGGAAAAGAACCTAGAACATAACAAGGTTAGTAACACAACCAAGAGATAGGATCAGGTTCTATCTAACAATGTCAACAATGTAACAAAGTAACAATTCTATGTAACAATGTAATTCAATTCAATTCAAAACATCTTTATTTGTCAATTAACACATAACATGATGTACAAAAAATAGTGTCTCAAAAAATAACATAGCAGTGCAACATTGCATATACAAAACCTCCAACAAGAATATGTAAAACAAGTTTACCCCTACCAGCTATAGTAAAAGCCATATTTATGATGCAAATTCTTCGAAAGAATAAATTGCTTTGCTGATGAAAAATTGTTTAAGCTTCAATTTGAATTTATTGTATGATACTTCTGCATGAATTTCTACAGGAAGTTTGCTAAAAAATTTTGATCCAGCATATTTAGGTAATGTATGGCGGGATCTCCCGAAGGCCTTTGAAACTTGTTTTTATTAATCAGGGCTGGCAAATATCGCAAAAAACTAAAACAATTTCACCACCACCAACAGTGAATTTCAAACAAAAAAGACATACCATATTTTTGGTAGCAGAGCGTCGACTAATTACATTGCTTATGTTGCCCCACCGATTATTGCAGTGTAAGGGGGTTTTCTATGAATTTTCCAGAATAAACTGAATCAAATCCCCAATCTGGCATGATACTGGCAGGACTTGGACCTAGAGACTCATGTCGCCTTTAGACAATTCAAAGTATTGACTGAGGTGTGCCTGTTCATCCTAGAAACAGCTCTTCATGCAAATGGACAGAACCTGCAGAGAGGAATAGACACTCACAATCACAATACAAGAAGGACCAACAACATCATCCTCCGAGCAAAATCAAAACATTGCTAGAGTTGCAATAAACAATAAAGTTAATCAAGCAGTAAAGAATCCCAGAAATAACAGCAAATATAATCTCAAATATAGACAAGCACGTCAAGCTGCAACAAGCATAAGGGAGAAGCTCAGAGACAACGATGCACTGATAACGCGGGCCGATAAGGGGAACTCAATAGTTATTATCTACAGACAGGCCTACATTGAGAAAGTACACAACTTTATTTCAACGAACAATATTGAGAAACTGCCCAAGGACCCAACAATTACCTATTCTAGAGAAATAAATAAGGCGATTAGCAACAGCTAACAGTTAACAATTATTAACACAAATTGAAATAAGGAATTGTAAAATTACTAATCCAAAGGCACCAACCCTAAGAGGTTTGCCAAAGGTACATAAAGATAACGTATCGATCCGTCCCCTAGTCAATTTCATCCCTTCTCCCGCTTATAATATCGCCAAAAAACTTGAAAACGTCAGTAGAAACGAAATAGTATTTGAAAATAACCATAGCCTAAAAAACAGCATTGAGTCGGTTCAGAAAATATGTAACACCCAAGTAAATAAAAATCAAACGCTGGCATCCCTAGACATTGTGAATCTATACACGAACATCCCCATTCCAGAAACCCTCAAAATTCTGGAAGAAAACTTAAATAAAAACTCCAAACTATCTGTAAAGGCCAAAAATGAACTTATTAATTTAACAACGTTGGTATTGAAGCAGAATTATTTCCAATTCAATGATCAACATTATATCCAAAAGGATGGCCTGGCAATGGGGTCTCCACTTTCTGGGATCCTAGCGGAACTGTTCTTAAATAAATTTGAAAATCAACACATTCTTTCAGACAACAATCGGTACCATATGTTGACGATATACTTATTCTTTTTAATGGCAATACCAGACAGCTTAGCCTTATGAATAACGCCCTTAACAGGATCCACAAAAATATGCAGTTCACACTTGAAACAGAAACCAACGAAACAATAAATTATTTAGACCTAAAAATATCAAAAATCGACTCAAAACTGAACTTTGACATATACAGAAAACCCACAGCAACCGACCAAACAATACACTCTACATCGCATCATCCTCATAATCAAAAAATGGCCGCATTCAATAGCTTTGTCCACAGATTATTATCGCTCCCATTATGCCCCACGGATTAGGAAAAAGAAATCCTCATCTTAAAACACATTGCAATAGCCAATGGTTACAGAAGCACAGTCATTGATAAATTGATCACAAAACATAAAAATAACATCGATTCCAAAACTCCAACGAACTCTTCAACCTCTGAGAAACGTTTTGCATCCGCAGAATATAGCAATATTCTAAACCACACCCTAGTAAAAGAAATGGCAAAGAATAATGTTACAGTCTCTTTTAGAACAAATAACAAACTTGGTTCATTTTTTAGTGGTAACAAAAATAAACAAAAAAGTAAAGGAAGAGGATAAGACGTGTGTTTACAAACTTCACTGCGATGACTGTGACAAATATTACATAGGACAAACTACACGTTCATTCGGCAAAAGATTTAAAGAGCACACCCCTTCCAGTTCAAAAATAGACACAAAATCTGCTTATTCCGCCCACTTAATAAATGAAAACCACAACTACACAAGTTTAAAAATAATTTACAGGTCTTACATTATCACAGAAAAAAGGGATCTTATTTAAACTGCATCGAAGAATTCGAAATCTATAAAGCCATTAAATCAGAGCCCCAGAAAGTAATGAACGAACAAACTTCATTCAAATCAAACATTATTTACGACGCGGCTATTCGCATCATCAACAAGGGAGCAGAGCAGAAAAATCGCCGGCATTGTCTCGACAGCGGGAGGGGGAAGCAAGGTCACCAACACCCCCAGTCATGACCCCACGCTCAGCCGCGCCGTGTCGCGTGAAGTAGTTCACCGGTATTAAATGTTTGTAATTATTCGTCCGTCCGTATGTGTAGTGTATTATGTGTATTAAATGTACTGTGTGTTTTTTAAACTTACGACGACCTCAAGAGAGTGGTTGGAGCCTGATGAAGAGGCTTTAAGCCTTGAAACCGGTAGCAATATAATCTACCTCAACGGATCCTGACGGAATTAAGGTAACTTTATACCATTGTCGCATTCAATAAGTGACCCTGGGCCAAATACAAGCAACATGACTATAATTTGTTTTTTTTTAATACTTAAAGTGAAGGAACCTCCAAACAGGCTAAGCCTTGGAGGCCTTGTATTTTCTCTATGACAAGTGTACGACAGATTTTTCTTTTTTGTATATTAATTTTCATCGTTTATTTTAATGTATTAAGTGAATAAGTAGTTGTATTTGAGTTTTCTTTCATTAGTCAGTCTGACGAGTCTGTTGTGAGGACATTGAGAGCACAATATAGAAGACTATGTGTTCTTGTGCGACTCTTGTTTTCTTATAAAGGAAAAATCTGTTAATGTAATAATTAATGTAATGTAAATATGGAGAAAATAAATTATTCATATTCTTATTCTATTCTATTGTCTATTGTGATGTGGTTGTTGCAGCCACCTACACCTCGGCCTGCAACCCGAACATCGTGACGGAGTTTGCGTCGGCCGCGTTCCGTATCGGCCACTCGCTGCTGCGGCCGCACCTCCCCCGCATGGACGCCCAGTACCAGCCGGTCGAGCCTGCGGTGCTGCTCCGCGACGTCTTCTTCAACCCGGACATTCTCCATCAGGTGGGGGACTTTAGCATTAATTTAATTTCTTAATTATTTATTTTATTATTTATTTATTTTCTTACATTCCCAAACGAACACTAGGGTGGGTCGAAAAAACAAAATGTTGGAATTTTTCATCAAAATAGGTCTCAAAAGTTGCATAATAACATGTAGAATACTGAAAAATCAACTTTTAAAAAATCATTTAAGATCTTCTCCAATAAGCCTCTTTGCGGTAGCGGGTTTGTGGTAGGCGCAATGACCTTGAAGTTTAACATGTAAAACTCCAAAAGAGAAAGAGTAAAAAATCTTAATTCGGTTTTGCTGGGGATGGAAAATCGTACAAAAGATTTGCCATGAAAAGTGAAAAGAGCTCTTTAAACATTTTAAAAAATGACATAATGTGACCGAATAGGCAATAGTATTATCAATCTATGGCCCTCTAAAAATGTCCTATTTAGGCATTTTTTCAAGTTTTTGGCTTGTATTAAATCAATAATTCTGATGCCTACTTGCACACACTTACCATTTTTCAAACTTGTTTAAAGCATTTTCTTAGCTAAACCTTTTTTTAGCATTTTTCATTTTTCATGGCAAATCTTTTGTACAATTATCAATGTCCAGCATAAACCGAATTACGATTTTTAACTAATTCTCTTATGGAGTTTTATTCAATAATTCCCCACCTCCCCCGCATGGACGCCCAGTAACAGCTGGTTGAGGCAGCCGTGCTGCTACTTGATGTCTTCTTCAACCCAGACATTCTGCATCAGGTGGGCGATGTTGATAATAATTTTTTTTGTATTTATTAAATTTATTATTTATTTATTTATTTACAGTGGACCCCCTCTTAACCAACTTCGTTTTAACTGCCGATCGGATTATGTACCCTTGTTGGTCAAATATTAAAGATCGTTTCAACCAACCCTGTTTTTAGAACATTTCGGTTCAATCGCCCTTTTCTAGGAATTGCATCATTTCCGTTCCCATACCCAGCGATGAAGACATTACGCTCGACAATACAGATTGTTGCAGATTAAAATATTTTTAATATTTATCTTATATTTAGTTTATTGAAATGTTTTGGGAGGACCGTGTTTTGGAGTTACAGTAGAGTCCCACAAACCCGGACTAATGTGGACCGGACGGAGTCCGGGTTTGTGAAAATCCCAAGTTATCGGGAAATGAGTAAAAATAAGAAAAAATAAGAATAGTGTCTGTTATTTGTATAAGAAATCATTTATTGCATAGTAAGAAATACAAAAAATACATTATCAGTTACGGTAAAAAAAAACTTTAAAAAACTTTAAAAAAACCAAAACTGTTTTATATGTGTCACACCGTGCTCTGGCCTTGAATCTAGTAGACTTTATTGCTCTGGTAGGCTTTCCGAGTTATCCAGAATTCCGGGTTATCAAAGTCCGGGTTTGCGGGACTTTACTGCATTTGTAAGATTTCTACATAATTATTTAAGAAATTAGGCTGAAAATAGTAGTATATTTCCTGAATAATCCACAAACGGCTTTAGATTAATGTTAATAGAACTCTAAATCAATAGAGCTTTCTTTTTTAAGTGTTTAGAGGATCACCCGTTTTATCCAACCTTTTAAGTTATCCGACCTAGGTCTGGTCCCGTTAGGGTCGGTCAAGAGAGGGTCTGTTGTATTTATTTTCTTACCTTCCCAAAGTACAGCTTACAAGTAGTGACAGCTGAACTGTTATTTTTTATAACAGTCTCAGCAGTAACTGTTACTTTAAATTACCTTATTGTTTAAACTTTTATTTAATAATAGTTACTATAATCCTACTATGGAGTTGGCCGTGCTGCTCTTGCTCCAACCCTGACTCACTTTATCAGGTTGGACAATCTCTTTCTAGATTCCCAAAAGTACATGTTACAAAATCAAGGAAATTTAAGAAATTAATGGAAATTTAGGAAATTAATGGAGTTATTCAAAATGTTCGTATGTATCATCAGGCTACAGTCCAGGCAGCTCGAGAATTGCGTCAGGTTCACAGAGATTCTGGCGAGTTGTTTTTTGGTAGCAGAGCGTGATCAAATCGCATTGTCGCTTATTTTGTATGTTTTGTTCCAGCGCCACATGGTGGACGAGTTGATCCGCGGCCTGGTGGCCACTCCGATGGAGAACCTGGACCAGTTCATCACTGGAGAGATCACCAACCACCTGTTCGAGGACCGGCGGATCCCCCACTCTGGCATGGACCTGCCCGCACTCAACGTGCAGAGGGGTGAGTCGGAGGAAGGGTTTTAGCGGAATATCCCCTTTAGGGAAGAAGCTAATACCGTAGTACTCGTGGGAAGACCTAAGCCCAAGACTGTGATAACTTTTTGTTTTGGGGCCACCAGAAGCAAAAAATACCATTTGAAAATATATATATGTCATTATTTTAAGTACAGTAGTTATGTTAATATCGTCTGTAAAATGAGTTAAATTTAAGTTTTAATGTTTCTTCTAAAAAGTTTTCACTTTTGTGGTATATATATATATGTATATGTCTGTGAGTTAACATGATAGTGGCCGATCATGTTAAATATGGTTACATATTTAACCGGCCGGTTAAATATGGTTCGATCCTAATGAAACTTAGTTCAGACGTGTAAAGCGACAATCACTCAGACGAGTTTGTAAACCAGCCCAGGTGGACCACCGGAAGGTGGACAAACCCCCCAAAAATGGGCTTTTTGAGTTTTTTACTCTAAAAAATTAAAAGTCTAATTTTTGTTTGCACCATTGAATTTAGTTTGAAAAAATTAATTTTGTATCTTGAATCATTGCTCCATATCCATTGGTTACCAAGATATAGAAGGCGGTAAAGACAGTACATTGTTCTTTGCTTATCCTCAACATATCTTGATTAAACTTGGTATATGGCTCCTTACAGCTCAAATCCACTGGATATTGATTTGAAACTGCCAAATTTTCCCATACCTATTGCAGCAGACCTGCACACTCATTTCCCAACGTTATTCTTATGGAGCTTACAAAAACATGTCAAAACTCGCTATTGAATTGACATATTTTGTTCTTTTGCATTTGAAATTCGCTGAGTATGCAGCTCTGCTGCAATAGGGGTATTTACCTCTTGCAGGGTTTCTACGGTGCTACAAATCCTCCAAGTCCTCCAAAAGTCCTCCTTTTGGAAACTGTTTTTTAAAAGGAGGACTTTTCGACTTTGTCCTCCTTTCGACCTGAAGGCCCCCCTCCAATATTTCCAGTTTATTAATAATTGTGATTTTAAAAATATTTTTATTAAACTTTAAGTATAACATACTGCTGTGATACACAAATTTTGGTACCATTGTATGTCACCGTGTAATGTTTCTTAACTACTTGGAAAACTCAACTAGTTTTTGAGAAATCTTGTAAGATATTCATTGGTAAAATAGATGATAATTAAATTAATTTTGATTATATTTCTTTTTTAATAATAATACTGCGCCAAGAAATGTTGCTAGGTCTTCCAAAATTCTGTAGAGCCTTCCAAAGGTCCTCCTTTTTACTGCATTTGATGTGGTAAGGTCCCTGTCTTGGGATGTGTAGTATATTCATGTTTCTAACTTAAAATTGTATGACTTTTTTTCAGAAAATAACGAATTGCTTCTTAGAATAAAAGGGGATCTTTTAGCCTAATACATTTCACTCTAAGTACCCTATATGAATTATACTAAGGAGAAGTTTAGCTTTTGAAAGGGAAAATTTTTGGTGTGATTCACTCAAAACCCTACAAAACATAGGCTCCTTGATTATTTTTTATAACTATCCTGTTATCAATGAGTTTTTTTTCAGCACGAGACCATGGCATCCCTTCCTACAACGATTACCGAGCACTGTGCAACCTCAAGAGGGCGACGACTTGGGAAGACCTCAGCCGAGAGATTCCGTCCGAGTCCATCGCCAGGTAGGCCCTCCAGTCAGTAGTTTGGGTTAGTTATGTGAAGTTTGGAAAACTAATGGATCTTTGATTACAAAAACAATATTTTGGAGGGCAAAGAAAGCTTCACTAAAAAACATTGGCACTTTTAGGTACTATGTTTTTAATAAAAGTTCAATACTAATTACCCTTAAAAGTTCACTCTAGATATTTTTAGATTTGTTTTTAATGTTAGATGCACTTGTGCTGTATAGTATAAATCCTACCTCTAGCTATGGGTCTTACACTCTTATCTTTGAACCAGGAATTAAATGTAATTCGTTTTTTAGTTTGTTGATAAAAAATACATTTTGAGGTGAAAATCCATATTGTAAAATTTATGTCTTTTTTCATTAGAACAGAAAGGTTTGAAAAATTAAACTAAACAATTAATTATTTATTTATTAAAATCAACCTAAGAACATCCCATAACATTTATGACCAAAACTACGATACTTTATATAGCCTGAACTAACCTAATTATGCCTCATACATAGATTCCACCTTAAGGCCAAGCCTAGGGGAAATAATTTAACCTCACCTATGAATCTTACCTAACCTAAGCTAAAAAAAGTAACACAACTTTATCCCAACCTAACCTTTCCCAGCCTTACATTGTCTTATCCAACTGAACTCAACTAAAATTACCTATATTATCATCATCTACTTAACCTTGTCCAGCCATAGATTAATTATAGACTAGGCCAGCCTAATTATGCCTTGTCTGCACTTAATCTACTTTCACCTAAACTATCTTCACCTAATCCAATCTTATCTGTCCTATCCTAGCACGGGCTGACCTGATCTACCATTGAGAAATCAGAAATAAATCATTTATTTGTCATTGACAATAGTAAAGTACAATTTATTAGCAATTGTCAAAGAATGTGGCAGCCATTTAAGGCAATTATCTGCGGTCAAGATTGAGAATAAAGACAGGAATGAGATGTCCTGGGGATCTCTGTGAAACAAGTTAACCTAACTTAATGAAAGGTCAAAATTAAATAATGGATATAACAACAAATAATAACTATTTAAAATCAACATGTAGTAGAATATAAGAATCCAAATGGTAGCCCTTACCAGTGATCTTTAATTTATCAACAATTAGTAATTGTTGTAGGCTATATAAAAATATTGCCTATGGAATGAATAACAATATAGCCTAAAACATGGATGAATAACAAAGAATAAATTATCTAAGACAGATAACAATGGATATAAAATTTGAAAAAACATCTTAAATAAAATGATGATTATTAAATGATGATGGTTACCTCATGCAACCCTATTTTCCCCCCAGGTTCCGCCGTATCTACGCCAGTGTGGACGACATCGACTTGTTCCCGGGCGGCATGAGCGAGCGGGCCGTGCAAGGCGGGCTGGTCGGGCCCACCTTCGCGTGTATCATCGGTCTGCAGTTCCGGCAGCTCAAGAAATGCGACCGGTTCTGGTAAGTCACAGAGTCAAAAGTCAAAATCTCTTTATGGTCATTGAGTAAATATTGGCCAAGTTAAATTGCGGTGGCATCACAGTGTCAAAGATCAAAGAATGTTACAGAGAGTTGGTACTAAAACTAAAACAAGATTACAAAAAAAGACAGTTGACACTACAGCATCAGCACAGCAGTTGGTCTTGTAACATAGTAACAAAGTTACAAGACATAAAACAGTTTCAAAATATAACATTCATTGACAATTTTAATGAATAAAAAAACAATTTCAACAAAAAGTTATCAACAATATGATTATTAAGAGGTTCCGGTGAGGAGGATTTTGGCAGCAGAGCGTTGTCGAATCACACTGCTTTTATTTAGAGGGCGTTGTGGTAGGCCCATGATTTTTCATAGAGACAAGTCAGTATGTGGATAAACCAATGTCTAATGTAATTATTTTCCAAAGATATGAAAAATCTTCAAATTAAAATCCAAAATTTGAAAGGTTATACATTTTTTAGTTTAAGAAAGAATTTAAAATTTCATGGTCTTTATGGTATACAACTTTTAGTTTTTTACACTTGAAATTAAGAATGCAAGCTAATTTTGTGGGGAATTGTTTCTAAGTTTTAACTGAAAATTATTGCAGAAAAAAGTGACTAATTTGAACTTATGAGTGTGTTTTTTACAACGCTTCTATTGTTAGCTAACATTATAAGAAATGCTGCTTTAGATTTGTAGGCTTCAAAGTTGCTTTTAGTGGTTTTCCCAAAAAATAAGCAAACTTATTTTTGGTTATTTTTTGGGAATACACAGTTATACAGTCTCTGTGTATACCTCGGTCACCCATTCATATAGAGTCTGCCTATCTGATAAAAAGATTGAACGTTCCAAAACTATTTAAATGGGAAATAAACTTCATATTTCTAATTTTTTTTAGTATTATGGACTTATTTTCAGGTACGAGAGCTCGGACCCGATCGTCAGGTTTACGGAGCCGCAGCTCGCGGAGATCAGGAAAGTAGTTTTGGCGAAGACTCTCTGCGACAATCTGGATACACCAGGGACAATACAGCGGTCCGCCTTGGACCAACCCAACGACTTCTTGTGAGTATGATTCAAATTCAAATTCTTTATTGTCCAGAACTATTACCAAAATAGCATAGACATAGTCAGTACAATTTTTTTTACAATTTTTCATACAGTTTACAATGTGTCGTATACACACTGTAGTCAAAATCAAATATACCTAAGTGCAAAATTCATCTTTTTTTAGTAGAAAATTGAAATTGTAGTCAACTGGAAAACTAAGAACTAAGACCTATCTTAAGAGTAATAAACAAGAAATTATTTGATATCATTAAAATGGTAAGGTGTAAGATCAATAAGCCAGTCTTTCAATTTATTTTTAAAACTATTTCCAGTAAGAGATTTAATATTTTGTGGCAGTAGATTGTAAAATTTGGTTCCCCTTACACATGGACTGTTGGCAGTAAATTAGAATGCCTAGAAAACATACGATAATCATTCTTAGACCTTGTATTATAACTACGGATATCAGAATTTAAACAAGTATATTTAACATAATTTCACTAACAAAACAGTTTGAAATATAAACATTGCATACAATGTTGAAATTCTGTATTCTTTGAATAAAGGTTTACAAGAGGATCTAGGCGGTGTCTTAGCTATTATTCTCAGTGACTTCTTTTGCAGAATAAAAATCCTTTTTATCAGTACTTCATATGTCCCACCTCACAATACTATGCCATAAGACGAAAAAGGGTAAATTAAAAGGGCATAATAAACCATTACTAAAGCATCTGCTGACATGTAGGAGGAAATTCTTCTGAGTAAAAATAAGTGATATTTGTTTACCTATAGGTTTACTTAGTCGTTTTAAGCTACCCACAACTTGTAACTTTAACCTGTTTACGTATAACTTTATCAAAGAGATTTATCAACCAGGGACTTAATCGGGTAAATTATATGAGGTTTGCTGATGTTTTCGGAGGGAGCAGATTGAGATTCCAGACACTGATAATTACTGAGATTCTGATGATAACAACAACCTGTGAAACATCAACCAGTGAATGTGACACTATTTCCGTCTCCTGGGGCAAACGAGAAGAAGACTCAGAGGCGATAAGAAACATATGTCTCGGGATAGGTTGGGATAGAGAATAAGGGAGAGGAGAAGAAAGAAAAGAAAAAATGTAATTAGAAGTGAAAACGAGAATGAAGATGAGGAATTTTTTTGATAAAGTCAGGTATAAAGGAAGAGAGGGACAAAAAATGGAGAGGAGGAGAAAATACAAGCCAAGTAAACCTGAGGGTAGGATAGGTACAAGGAAAGTATTGAAAAATGAAAAAGGAATAAATAAATAATTGTTCTCAATACCTACTTAAACTAATGTTCTAATCTTGTCGCATCTACCCAGCATAGCTTAAAGTAACCTAACCACCAGGTTTTGCTTCAAGCTATGATTCAAAATCTAATGCTACAAACTTTTGAACTTCCTTTGCTTTCCAGGAATCCCCGAGTGCCTTGCCAGTCGCTGCCGACGATCGATGTGAACGCGTGGAGGGAGAACGCGGCGCAGGGTTGCCAAATCGCCGGCCGAACTGTACCCGTTGGTGACACAGCGCTGCCAACCCCCTGCACCAGCTGTGTCTGCACGGCCGAAGGGGTCAGTGTTACCAACTGAGCAGAGTGATCCTGCTTTTTAGCACATTACTAAATGGGGATTATATGCTCCCCATTGCTCGGGGGATATATATCTGTTGCTTATATGTTGTTGAGGTCACTCATCGATGAACTGAAAATTAATGTTTGATAAATGCGGCTGAACTATTAAGAGTCCTCCCTGCCCACGGCAGTTTTCGTTTTCCTGCAACACTAGCGGCGACTTTTGGAACTTCGGCTCCATAAGAGCCCATGCTAAATCAGCGCATTTTTGTGTGAGGTTTCGCGCAGACCCATTTAGCGCCCATATTTTTCAACATATCCATACTATGCAATATTATTTAAATAAATAATCCTTTTAACTTCTGGAATTGCTTTTTTATTAAAAAAAATAATAAAACACGTTATATTGATGTCTAGAGTTGACTATTTTAAACTGATTATAGAACAAAAAACTATTTAAATTATCGAAACTCCAAAAAGCAATTCTATTAGTTTGGACATTTCCTGTTACAACTATATTGAATTTAAAATTTTCCCTTACCTCATGGTGCGCCTGTATGGGTCCGCGTGAGAGCTGTTTTTTGAAAATTTTTGGCTGGGTAGGGAGGACTCTTAAACCTGCAAAGTGAAGGAGAGGAGTTGAAATTACAGAACAGATGTTAAATCTAATGACATAAAAATGAGCTTTAGAAATCCTCCAAGGTTGATTCAACTGGATTTAGTCCTCAGGCCCTTCAAGGCACAGTTACTTATTATTTATTCGGTGCTTGGCAGATGAGAATTATCCAGCCAAAGGTTTGATAAGTGACGCTAGGCTTATGGTATACACGTTTGAATAACAGCAAGATGATTCAGAGTTTATTGTCAATTGAACAAGTTATATCCCATTAAAGTATATTTAAGTTTTTGGTGGTAATTAAAGATTTCATTTGATAATCAAATTTATCCTCTGCTCATTAAAGTTTAGTTTTCTTATAATATTACAGCTTGAATTGAATAAAAGTTATTAATTTCAATGATTTCTTGTGTAATATTAACAAAATTTTAATCTGTTTGTAATTTTTTAGCCCCAATGTGCATCGCTGAGGGTGCACGATTGTTCGCAACTGATGAGAGAGGCCGGACGGGACGCAGTGTTGAGAGACGAGGTAACGTCGATAAAAGATTCCAACCCAACTTGAGATTTAAGAGGATAATTCTTAATTTTACAATGATGAAAAACAAACAAAAAGTTATTTTTTTGATACGTTGTGTTAAATATTGAAAAATGAGATGAGCATTGTATTGTTCAGTGCTGTTGGCATAAAAACAAGTCTCAAGTTTGAGCGACGTGAGATTTGTTAAATATGTTAAGTACTCCTGTGATGCAATGGTTTGGTGCCAGATCCAATAGGATCTTCTATTGAACCATTAATTTTCAACATAAATATGTAGTTGTAAATATTTTTTAGGGTGAGAAATTATTATTTAAAAAGATTGGAATCTATATGATAATAGGCGAGCGTGATTTTTATAATACTTTTTCTCAGCCTGTGGGCATTGTAGGAAAAATCGAAGCACAACATTAGAAAAGTGCATCTTCTTTAAATGTGCAGGATACACTTAAAATTTCCTATAGTTTTGGAAAATTGTAGAAATTATAAACATTTTAATTTAAATATTTATAAACTTGACATTGATTTCATGAGTTGCCATGTTGATTATGGAATAACAACAAAATGTAAATAAATGCTGTTACTTGGAGTAAAATTGTAAGGAGTAAGGAGTGCTGTTACTTGGAGTTATTGGAGTAAGGAGTAAAATGTCAACCCAAATTAAAAATTTTCTGGTTGAATTTCAACCAGCATGCAATCTCTGGTAAACCCTTATTCACCCATAACACAAGTTTACACATCAATTGTCAGAGTAAAGTCCACAAACCTGGCACTCGATTACTGGGTAGTCTGTATAACTTGACTCCCCATTCAAGGAAAAATGTGCGTAAAATGGTAAGATTTAACTTAAATAGAAACCATAATGATGGCTTTGTATTATAATTTGCTTATGAGTTTGATAACTTGTGTTCCACTATCACATTACAATACATATTTATTAGAATATCTATTTCTTTGTGACGGTTGACCTCCTGGCTGCGCCGAACTTTAACTTCGTGGGAGCAATGAAACGCAAAGTTACGTGGGTTCGAATTAATTTTATTAATAGTTTCAAATTACCGAATCAATTCAACTTACAATTCAACTTCGAATTTAAAACACAATAGAAAATCAATAGAAAAAGAGGGCCAAAATAGTTAGTAATTTAACTCGCGTAGCATGGCTGAGGGCCATTGACCGCGGCAGAGAGACCGGGGCGGCGGCGGCGGCGGCGCCGGCGCCGCGCACGCGTGACTACTTCGGCTGCGTCTCAACGGGGACTGACTGCCTCAGCGTGCTGAGTGCCCGTAGGGAAAGGCTGTGGCCGAGGCTACGGAGCGCCCGCTTGGAGGCTACACCCTCCGTACAGTGCTGCACCCCAACGATAACTTAGTGCATAATTAAAGCTGAAACACTGCCAGCGACCGTCGTCTGCCCGGCACGTGTTGCTGATTCTGGGAGTTCATTTGGGGTCAGGCTAGAATTCTTGGTATTTCGGGTCACTTGGTGTCACTGGAATATTTCGTTGCGAGGAGCTTATGAGGAAATGATTGACTGTTAATTCAGTTACTTACTGAATTAATTTACTGGCCGGAACCCACTAGTAAATCAGTTATTTATTAATATTACAACGTAATTATGCAGAGGGAGGGGTTTTTTTATTGGTTAAAATATTGGTTAAAAATTCACAGTTGATTAGACTGTGACAGTCGTCACACTCCCCCCACCTCTAGTTCATGCTGCCCCAGCATGAGGGTCTTACGCTCCTGCCTCAGGTATTCGGCCACTCTCTCCTGCAATACAGTCATCAGGATGTCAGGTGTGGGAAGGTTAGAAACATCCAGCTCACCCAAGTGACTCAATTCCCGTAAATGTGCCGTAAATGTGCTTTGGTACTGTGCATGCCCCGTTTTCATTATTCACCCGGTTTCTTTCCTTTGAGTTACAAAGATAGCGCCTCGGTCTCTCTCTCGCTTCACAATTCATTTATATTACGTTCCTACAGCATTGGCCCTTTACAATTTATAGTTACCTCAGCCCGGCTTACATCTTACATCAACAACATCGTTTCAACCACTCTTACTACAATAAATCATTAAAACTATCTAAGGAACATCCAAATTTGAGTTTATTCCCCAAAATCTACACATTGTAATTCACCAATTACTGATGGCGACCACCATCACCATACTTCCACTAAATACACATATAAAATTTCATATTACAAAGTTCAGATGAGAATATATTAACAAACGACAACAAAAGAACATCCCCCAGAGGGATAAACTAAAAAAAAAAAATCCATTCAACTTAGTTCCTAATACAATATTATTGGCTACAAAACAAACGCCTCCAGTACTAGCAGTTAGGCATCTCATTGCAAGTTTTCCAGTGCTAATGGAATTGTTAATTTTGATCAGAAATTTTGAATAGTGCACCTACGCTTTACAATTTGAATTAAATCATGGCGCATAACGAGGTGATGATTGGCATTGAGATGTAATTTTGAACGCTACTCGTCTACCGAAGTTAAGCTTGGGTAGCCTTTCACTTGGGGCCGGCGGAGCTATGTCACCCCTGCGGAGCAACGAGGCCTAAACTGCTCTGGCTTTTCACCAATACCAAAACAACTAAAAACATGAATTACCCGACATATCATTGGGTCTACATGTAACACCCACTTAGGTACTAACACTACAATGATAATTCTTAGGTGCCACTCAATCGCTAAGTGCCCTTTCGACAATCCACGCCTGTCATGTCAAGATTCGGCATGACAGGCGTCGGCAACCCCTACGGTCTACAAGACCTGTAGTTTCTTAGGTTATTTGCGTCGGCGCGATCTCCTCCTGCGGTGTCGCAGCACCATCCCGACCTACTTACTGTAGTAAGTAAAACCTACCTCTTTATTGAAGTAAAACAAAAAAACAAAACAAATAAAAGAAACTAAACCTAACAATAAAAAGACAATTGAAACTTACAAAACACTCATGTTCATTGGCCACTAAGGACTCAGGTCGAAGGTGTCGACTCCCTCCTCCCTGAGTATGCTGTCTCCACTACTTTTCTTTATCTCTTGCTACGCTTGTAGCTTCACCCCTGGTTGTATTTCTATCCCCTCCCTTTTATCCAATTAATTAATTATATTACTATCGCTGGTTTGAGTGGAGTCACGGTCCAGTTTTTTTTTTTTTTTTTTTTTTTTTTGAAGGGTAGGATATGAGGTGTTAGGAGGTTAGTCGGATTTTGCCGGCATAACCTTCCCGTTCAGCCAGTCCAAACCAACGTCGCTTCTTGTTACTATTTCCTATCTATTCCCAGAAATTTTGCTGCCCCACTCTGTTTTGCTGAGTTAGGGTAGTTTCCCCCTTTTGCCAAGTCTCCTCTTAGTGGCCCATGAATCTTTTACGAGCACGTCTAACCTAATACAATATAACTCTGACCTACATATCGTGTGGCATCTGAGGCCCCACCTATCGATACCATTCTTGGTAGCCCTAAAGAGATACAAAAAAAAACAGAAGCTCAGCAGCTAGGTCTTTGTACTAAGTACACCTGCAACCGTCTATCTTAGCCTCAGACGCTCTAATCTAACAATAACAGAACATTTCACCCAAATTTCAAATTTCTTAAACCTAATAATAAAAAGTTTTTTTTTTATTTTAACGTCTACCCTAAGATCTTCGGTCGCTACTCTCTCCTAGTGTTACCCTTAGAGGTCCCTCGTCGCACAGGGGTCATGACCCTACTAACTATATTTTTACCAAAGTTCTGGGTGCGCCCTATTGCGAACACAACCGGAGTCCCTTCACGACCGACACGATTCTTGATTCCAGAGACGAAAAATAAATTTAATAAAATCACTTACAAGCGTCCAGGGATCCCTGTTTAGGTGTCAATAGTTGTCTGCACTCGTTCCAACGTCTTTAATGCAATTGCTCTCGTGCTGAAAGTCCTGGGTACATTTGATTTCCAGAGCGCTCGTCTTTTTCATCATAGCTGGGGGAGGGACAGCGTCACCGTCCGCCTCCATGTCTCGGGTCCGTCGGCCTGCTTGAGCAGCGCACAGTCTGTGGAAGAACAGCACACCGACCGGAGCAGCAAACACCCTCGTACTCTCCATCTAATGAACAATAAAACAGCCACGATTAACGACAAAGTAACTGGGAGTCCTCTATATAAAGCAACCTCCCTAATATGCATCTTGTACCGGTGGGACTTGAGGTAATGTACAGC
Source organism: Flexamia atlantica (assembly GCA_035578135.1). Classification (NCBI taxonomy): domain Eukaryota; kingdom Metazoa; phylum Arthropoda; class Insecta; order Hemiptera; family Cicadellidae; genus Flexamia; species Flexamia atlantica. The sequence continues at coordinate 992,231 of JAQJVK010000032.1, forward strand.
ACTCTCAACTGAGTACTCCTTCACGCTCAGAGTGCCCAGCTGGTCATCAAGATTTGCAGGACATTGAGAGCGTCATTCACGTCACTTCTCATCAGATCCTGTTCCTCCGGACTAAACAGTCCAATTGCTTCCGGGAACGTTATTTCCCCTATGCTTCCGGCGTACTCGGAGCTGCCGCGAATGCGGGCAGGCACCTTATACCCGTTAGCAGTCAAGTCACACCTACCTCGATTCGGGATCTCCCCCACTTTCTTCAAGGTAATTGTGCTTTCATTCAACAATTCTCTCCTCAAGACGGCATTATTTGGACCCTACGGGTAGTTTCGTACTACGGGTACCAAGTAATTGCCCGAAGGAACGTCCTTCACAAGCCGCTGATAAATTACTATCTCTATCATCAGGGCCATAACAGGGGAGGCACACAATCATCTCCCCTCTAACAGCTCCAGTGCATCTGGTAGCGGCCGACAAGTTAGGTCGGGCTGGCGAACGCAGGCACGAGCAAAACGAGAAACGCACATCTCTCATCGGTAGCACCACTTGCAGAATGATTTCTCTAAACCACTGTCAGGTGCCTGACTCACAGGTTCCTCAGGTGCTCAAGATTTGCAACAAAAAACACCCCAACAGGACCATAGGCCCAACATGAGTTAGCTGCCGCCAACTGAACGGGCAGGCTGAAACTCATCAGCGCATATCGCTAATCAACATTATATTTGGGATCCCAATGTACTCGCACACAACAATATCACAATGCCCCAGCACACAAACATTTAAAGTATGTGGGCATGCCCAAAAATAAACAAACACCATCAGGCCTGAAGCTATGGTATTACTCTACTATCAAACAAGACAAAAGAACCGGATACATGCTTGGTTCTGAAACAGCTCAAATTTATTCATTTTAATCTTTATTTGTCAGTAATTGGGTTATTGGTCTTTAGAAACAAATTCAAACTAAGCTTATATACTGTAACTATAATACTCATTTAAATCCTTAATTCCAATCGGCGGAGACGGTGTTGGGCCGCAACCCCAACAGCAGGTCCACAGCAAAGATCTCACTCCCATGATGTGTCTCAACCAACAGAGACAGCAAAGGGCTAGCTTAAAAACAAAACTTTCCTGTAGGCCTATAACAAACACAAAGGATTATTCAAAGATCACTAATAATAAAGTTATCTCAAGATACTAAAAAGTTGTCAACGATTTTAATTTATAAAAAGAAACACATTTCCTCTCCTATGTTGCTATCATCAGAATATTATCTCAAGTGACAATTTAAATAACGATAACCCACATAAAATTTAAAACTTTATCCCGCCTGCATCACGCACAGAGGATTCCCCAGCAGAAGGTTAGCCTCAGTTAATTCACAATAGCTGCACGGACTAGAGTCCAGCCCTGTGGAACACAGGGGCAAAAGAAGGTACACTCCAAACCTTCCCTCATACCGAACAAACGTATTACATGAAAAACCACGACACGCCCCATGCCAGCAAGAAATCCATGATGCGTATACAAAAACAACAGTTTTTATTTTGAATGTAACGATATCAGTACTGTATATTGATATAGCTCCACCACCATAGTCGGACATACGCAGGGTAAATGGCCATCTTAATCACAACAAAGGATAAGGGCGCAAAAAGGAGGCAAACTTCAAGCTATACCTCCTCCCAAACCGACTCCCTAAACAATCCATGACTACAACCCCGAACTATATCCTAATAAAAAAATTCTTCTTTAATGATTGGAAACCCGAAAATTGAACCTACTTGTGGTTCGAATTTAACAAGGTGTCATATCTCAAATATTTCCAGATTTTGCAACGATACTGACTGATGATAGCAACCAGTGGAAAGCCTTTGGTTTTGTTATTTGTGATTAATTCAAATTCTACAAATAATTTAAAACAAATATATTTTCCTTAAAAATAATTTATAACAAATATATTTTCCTTAAAAATAATTTTAAAAATTAATTACTATCACCAGCATTAACCTCGAAAAGATTTTATCTTTATAACTTTACAGCCTGCCTCACAAAGAAACCAACTCTTTATCAAGAAGGTGGTCCCAAGTTAAATTGATAATCTATTGGGTAATATGGTTGACGGTGATGTTGAACCCATACCGATAAAACATATTATAGGAAAAAGAACTTTCATAAGCCCCATTAGTCATAAAAATTCCCGACTGCGAAAGTAAACCATAATTATTATCATAAATACTTTATACTGTATTAACATGGTTCTACCGTTTCAGTCCGCCATACGCAGGGTCCAGGCCATCTTGATCCCGAGGGATAAGGGCGCTAAGGAGGCACACTCAACCTCCCCCCTAACAGACTTCCAAAACACTATCTATGACTTACTATCCTGAACCATATCATACATACAGGCATAAACCCAAAAAAAAGGATTTAAAATATTTTTTATTAATTTTTTTATTTGAAACTTTAAAGCTGATTGCAGTAGACCTAATTTATTTTAGCTTGAATTAAAACAGCATTAATGTATCTCAGAAGAGGCTCGAATTACGCAATAGTACTGCTGATGATAGTAATCACTGAGCGACCTTTATCATTTATTTTTGAATAATCAAAATGATATATAATTAGTTTCAAACTAAGCAAACGTGTATCAAACTCAATTTTAAATTCAAGGTACAAGAGGATAGGCAAGCTTTTACTATCTATATCTCCAATAGATAGAGGCAAGCACAAAAATCTATATCTCCACTCCAATTACACTGGCTTTAATAATGTATTTAATCATTCATCCTCAAAAACCTCTTCTTACGCCCAGGGGAACAAACAAAATTCTCCTCCATACATAGTTGCCTCAAAAAAACTCTTACTTGATTCCTATAAAAAACTTTAAATAACTATCCTCCCAAATAAATGTCTCCAAGTCCCCCAACTTCAATTAAAATTTGATATCATTCAAAACCACTAATTTCCACTACTAATAAAACCTCAGCAACTGTCATTAGGCTCTACTTAGTTTTTCCTTAAAACTTAAAACCCAGTAACCTCCATTTCATCCTACTAAGATCTCCAGTTAAAAGAATACCGACAGTAAAATTATTTAATTAAAAACAGAAAATAAATGCGCTGGTATCCCTTGAACTGACATTGTAAAGTTGGCCTCAACTATGACACTGTTATATTACATTCCAATATCAATTTATTCGAGGGGTAACAAATTATTCTCCAATTTAAATTCCGTGTATCTGCTGGGATTCAAGGCAAAGGAAAATATAGAACTTCAACTCACCGGAAAAAAATTAATAAAAGTTTATCTCCTAACTGCACTAGGCTCACCCGCGTCGCAGGGTACACGTTGTCTCTATAGCACTGAGCTATTCGCTTACGCAGATCATCTGCCTTCCACTCGGTCGGCTGTCCCCTTATTTTCAATTTGTGAGAATTTTCCACTTTACTCAAATGATAGGCTGTCATGTTGACCATTGCGACTAAGTCCCAGACAGAAGCAGAAGCTGTTTGCATATACTACTAATTTTATACCGATTACCTCCTTCGGCTATGTTCCCCAAAATTTGTCCAAGTTATTTCCAATATATATAAAAAAAATTTAAAGTTCGATTCAAGTTTCAAAACGCAAAATAAAACACTAAAGTGTTTTATTAAAGACCGTTTCCTATTTATTTTACAAATGTACTTCCCGTCTGTCTTTATTCAAATCAGTTTCCAATTCAAAGTCTAAGTTAGCGATTTTTTCTATCTTAATCAAAATATTCTGTCATTGAAAACCATAAGAGTCATTTCGACTTCCCCCCAACTGCTATAAAACAATTTATTCCGCGCTCACTTCAGCTTTCAAATCACTAAGTTTCTGTACCAGCCCTATCTCCGAGCATCCAATTATAAAAATATTATGGATCTTGGAAAAATAAATTACGCAATTTATTTTATCAATAACCCTCGCGAAACCCCCAAGTCCGCATCTATCGCTCACTCGTTGCCTCTAAGTTGTTAATTCCGAGTTTCAATTATTTCGTCCGGAAATAAATCATCACATAACCTCATCACTAATTTTTGTGCATATTCACCGTCGCCCAGTTATTGTTCAATAGTCAATCATCAATAAGCCGCCATAATCATTAGTCCTTAAAAGTACTTAACTATCGGCAAAGTGAATGAATTTCGCTACAGATTTGTCCAGAGCCAAGTGCCCTTCAAGATTACTAGGCCGTGTCACAAAAGAAACTTCAATCTGCCCGCATTTCTGTGCTAGTTAATACCTAACACAGCAATCGGTTTTTTTTTACTAGATTACAATCGGCCACCAATAACCTCAAATAGCACATCAGCCGCCTTTCTGTTCGCTGTCTCAGCTTAGCGAATTACATTACTTGCCAAGAAGGTTAGTTTCATGCCTTAATTGCTAATTTAGTTTAGTATAAGCCAGTTACAATCCTAACAAGTTAGTATGTTAATGTTCTCTTATTAAATAAATTCAATGTATTTTTCGCAATATCTTCTATTTATTCATTCAGCCTCTCAGCCATAAGCTAATTCAATTGTTCTCTAAATTAGAGACTCTAATATTGGATTTGCACGCTTCCTGGCAGCAAACAAAATAACTAATGCCCCTACCGGTGAATTATGCCATTAATGGCGACTGTAACGCTCTCTTCTCTCTATCAGTGATTAGCAGAACTAATTCAACATGGCGGCTCTCTGAATATTTCAGATTAGAAGTCCCGAAATTAATAGCAATTTCAAAATTCTGTATACTGCTGTAGGCTCAATTTTCCACAACAACTACAACTGATATTCGAATTTTTTTGTTCAGAATTTATTCTTAGATCATATCAGTCGTAATTACAGCCCTCCTCTAACTCATACTACGCAAGTAATTTTATATCGTTATTTACTCAAAAATCATATTAATTTTGAATAGCACCCTATTCCTCTTAGATTATTGATTTAAATTACATAATATCACAATTTAGTTTCTTGTGAAAATTAATTTAAACTACAAAAAAAGTCGGCAATATTATTTCTTACCTCCAGAAAACATTCTTGGCATTCTTGCACCAAGACCCCGCAGCAGACACCAATGTGACGGTTGACCTCCTGGCTGCGCCGAACTTTAACTTCGTGGGAGCAATGAAACGCAAAGTTACGTGGGTTCGAATTAATTTTATTAATAGTTTCAAATTACCGAATCAATTCAACTTACAATTCAACTTCGAATTTAAAACACAATAGAAAATCAATAGAAAAAGAGGGCCAAAATAGTTAGTAATTTAACTCGCGTAGCATGGCTGAGGGCCATTGACCGCGGCAGAGAGACCGGGGCGGCGGCGGCGGCGGCGCCGGCGCCGCGCACGCGTGACTACTTCGGCTGCGTCTCAACGGGGACTGACTGCCTCAGCGTGCTGAGTGCCCGTAGGGAAAGGCTGTGGCCGAGGCTACGGAGCGCCCGCTTGGAGGCTACACCCTCCGTACAGTGCTGCACCCCAACGATAACTTAGTGCATAATTAAAGCTGAAACACTGCCAGCGACCGTCGTCTGCCCGGCACGTGTTGCTGATTCTGGGAGTTCATTTGGGGTCAGGCTAGAATTCTTGGTATTTCGGGTCACTTGGTGTCACTGGAATATTTCGTTGCGAGGAGCTTATGAGGAAATGATTGACTGTTAATTCAGTTACTTACTGAATTAATTTACTGGCCGGAACCCATTAGTAAATCAGTTATTTATTAATATTACAACGTAATTATGCAGAGGGAGGGGTTTTTTTATTGGTTAAAATATTGGTTAAAAATTCACAGTTGATTAGACTGTGACAGTCGTCACATCTTACTTCAGCACCTGTTACTGATAACCTGTCATTTCACAAACTTAGCATCTTCTCGGTTCATATATCTGGGTTACGAGACATAACAGTATTTTGATTAAGATTTTTTCGGACATTTGCCTTTACTGATTAGTAATAAACAAGTTTCATGACGTTTCGGGATCTGGAATCTGATCCCGTCTTTAGGTGGACCAATACCTAGAACAAGATTAGTAACACATAGCCAGGATATCCTGGACAAAAAACATAGCTAAAACAGAGAACTATAAAAGCAGTCATAAAAACACTATGCTGAAAAGAAATAAAAGACTCAAGAAAAACAAGAACAGTCTCAGCTCAGCTCTGGGTATGGGCGTGCTCTCTCCTGACCGGTGATTCTTGATACTTGTGATTTCTATGTTATTTTGTGTTCTAGTTTTTCTTTTCAGCATTGTGTTTTTTTACTGCTTTGACAGTTCTCTGATTTAGCTGTGTTTTTGTCCAGGTTATCCAAGCTATGTGTTACTAATCTTGTCTAGGTTTTGTTCCACCTGAAGATGGGATCAGGTTCCAGATCCCGAAACGTCGTGAAACTTGTTTTTTACTAATCAGTGATGGCAAATGTCCGCAAAAATCAAAATCAAAATAAAAAATCACCATCACCAACAATGAATTTCAAACAAAGAACATTTCAGTGATTTATACAAAGAACAAGTGTGATTTCTACTTTAAACAAGTTGACGTCTCACTCGTTTACAGGTTTGTGCCGCACAATGTTCGTCTGTACTGCTCTCGTCCCCTGGGCCGACGTTGGAAGCTGTCGAGGAGGTGGTGTCGTTGACGACACGAAAACCGACAGGACGCGCGAGAGACTTCCTCCCAACGAGGCTGATTCCCCCTCCACCCCAGCCACTGCGGAGACCCTCCCTTCGTAGCTTCAAACTGCCGGATTTCTTTCTCGGCTGAACATGTAGACACCTATGACCTACTCGGACTGATTGTTACGACCGACGAGAGCGAAAGGTGTTTTTGTGGTAGCGTCGACAAATCCTCCTGCTTGCGTTGAACGTACTACTTGTGATTGGCTATGGCTGAAGGAGATAAAATTTCAATGTTTGCGAGAACTGGTTAGTTAATTGGATTATCTTAATTTTGATTAAACAATTTTTAAATCTTGTGTATTGTAGTAAGCTAGTTTTCAGTGTAGATAGCCTGATTAATGACTCTTAGACGGTGACTAGCCACTTTTTGTTGCCCAAAGTTATGACTAACCAGTTTTTATTGTTAGCTTTTAAAATTACATTGATCATCCTGTAAGTTATTCATTTTGGCCTTCTTGAAGGAAGTTTACCAGAAAATGCACTGAAATTATATTGTTCATTTCGTCATAGTTTATTTTTATACACAAATAAAAGTGTTCAGTATAAACTTAGTTCTTTGGTAAGAATAGTTGTTACGCTTAGGCTACCTCAGATTTGTTCATTTAGTTTTACAAATTTACTTAGTCATCTCAAAATATTTTTGGCAGTTTACCCAACAGTTTTTATAATGTAATTGAATAATATTACACTACTGTTTTACCATAGTAACTAGGCTTGTACATTTAAATGTAACCATTAAATCTAGGGGTTGTATGTTCTGGTGTTCGGTTTCCCCAGATGCATTAAGTCAACTCTGATAAACTAAAGATCAGCCGCTCGTTAACCATTTACACTTAGTGTGCTGAGTCACTGATTTCTTGTTTATCTGTAATCAAAGTACCTGGGGAAATTCTTCCTCGAGAAGTCTTTTACCGTCTTAAAGTTAAAAGCTCAAGTAGAGAGATAGTTTGAGTGGAGATAGTCTTATTTAGTATTGCTTTAGAATGGAACTTAATCTCAGTCTGTATTGTATTTATTGTAAGCAAATTGTACCTTTTTCTCTTACTTCATGAATGTAATATGCTTCCATTGCAAGATAGCCATTAAATGTGCCAATTTCAAGTTTTGACATAATTTTTGGACTTTTTATCTACTTTATACAAGTTTGTTATCAATTATTTTCTTTTTCTTTCTTAGGTATAATATTTGTGTCACATCATTAATCTAAATTGTATTATAAACTTTGTATATATTCTAATTTGTTAATAAGATTTAGTTTTTAAATTTTTGTTCTTTTATTTCCCTTTTTTACCTTTTTAACCCTTGAGCTGGCACTTGACCGGTAAAACGGCAGAGGGTGCATGCGGAGTTTTACTCCACAACACACAAAAAATGTTAATAGTGAGGCCTCTGAAAATCGTTGGTAATTCGTTCACGTCAAACTTTATAATGCATTGTGTCCATTTAACTGTGCCATCCCATGTAATCGTTATGGAGTAAAAGCATATTCATAATAATACATTTCCATGAGAGAATCAAGACTAGAAGTTATTTTATGATTAAATCTCTATTGAACTCACATTTTTAAGCAATTTTATTCTTTGGTATTTTTTATTAAACCCAACCGCTTTCGATATACAGACTAACAACAATTTCCCAATGCATTTAAAATGGGGAAAATCAAACTTTAACTGCTCATACCTCCTAAACCATTGAGATTAGGAAAAAAGAAGAAAGAAGAAAAAGTTCTTAAAACTAAGCGTAGAATCCAGAGACGCCATAAAATACAGGGTGTTCCATAAGAAAAATCAAAGTTGTCCGCCATATTGGAAAATGGCAGCTATATTTTTTAATTTCGAAGTGACCACAAAAAGCAGCGTTAAAAATAAAGGGAACTCCTCCATAAGAAGTTTTTTGTCAGATTTATAATAAAAAGGTTTGCCAGTGGAAAACTTTAGGCTGGACACCCGGTACCTATATATCTCTCAGTAAGACCTGTAGATCTAATTGTTCATAGTTTTGCAAAAAAATCTCTGACTTGTATTTTTTCAACACTATAAATTCGGAGATCGCTTAGCTTTTTTGCAAATAACTTTAAAATGCTGATTAAATCTAAAATCAAATTCTGAATATTAAATCTTTCAGAATATTCCACTCACTGGAGGGTGATATTCTGAAAGAGAATAAAATTTCCTACAATTTGTTAATAAGCATTTCTTGAAAATACTGATAATGGGTAGCCGAAACTTGACTACAAAAAGAAACTTTCAAGAAGCTGTTTTAATGTATTTCTTTTAGAAAATATGTGTTTTTACGTTTTCATCATAAATCTTAAAAAAAATCTAACTTAATAATTATTTGCAGATCTACACGCATGAAGGTTTCCAACCCGTTAATTATTTAAATCTGTCAGGTAAACTCAGTAGATTTAGTTGTTAAACGTTTAACAAAAATATCTCTAATTCTGTATGTTCCTACCATTATAAATTCTGAGGCTGCTTAGCTTTTTTGCAAATAACTTTTAAATTGTGAGGAAATCGTTTAAGTGGAAGGTGATATTCTGGAAGAGAATAATTTCATACAAATTGTCACTATGCACTTCTTGAAAACACTCAATAAAGGCTGCTAAAATTTGCCTCCAAATAATAAATGTGAAAACCCCCATGTTTAATGTATTTCTTATGGAAGACAAGTGTTTTTTACTTTTTCACCATAAATCTTGACGAAAACAAACTTTCATAATTTTATCTTTTGTAAATCTGCAGGGAGACAACTCTCCTATGGCCCATTAATTTCTAAATATACAGTGTGTTTTTTTATTTCCTTCTTATTTTATTCAAAAACTTGTGACATATTTTTGCTTAAAAAAATATTTAAAGCAAAGAGTAACGCCTTAATTAGTCTCCGGATATGACTCAAGCTGGGTCTAGTTCCAGAGCTCAGAATTCTAAGTCTAAATCCAATTGAATTCAATGGCTGGTCCAGCCTTATCTTTACTCAAGTCTTTAGTTTGAGAATTATTAAACTCAGACAGTTATAGGCGAGGTCATAATACGGACATGGCTCTATGTAGTCATCATCCTTCAAAAGAAACTAGAAAAAAATAACCTTTCAGTTTTATAAATTGACTCGAGGAAGTAGAAGAGTATAGAGTCAGTGTGTAAATTAATCAAAGGTTATCTAGACTGCAAGGTAGATTCGGTCCGCACAACACATGTATAGGCCTACCGATAGAGAGAGGAGACATAAGTTAACACACACTGGAGAGTGTCTCTATCAATGTCCCACAAGTGACTTAGGCTTCCCACAAATGAGGTTAGGTCCGTATTTCACGATCGTAGCGATAGCACAGTAACTAAGAGAGAGAGTGTTAAGTGTATGTACCCTGCAACAATAGGTTAGGTCCGTATCTCACGAGCGTAGGCCTAGCAAGAAATAGAGGAGAGACATCTACTGACTCACACAGGGGAATGCCTTATTAATGTTATAAATGTAGAACAGTCTAGGTACCACAAAAATAGATTAGGTCCGTATTTCACGAACTGAGCGATAGGACAGCGATACAGATCAAGAGAGGGTAAGTGGTTATACCCTAGAAAACAGGTTAGGTCCGTATATCACGAACTGAGGGATAGGGTAGTAATAAGACAGAGATAGACAGGCAATTAGCTTAAGTTAGCTGGGATAAGACAGTTTGTGACAATTCTAGTAGGATAGAATAGATTTAAACTGAAAGGTTATTCTTGAATATTAAAGAACTAGTTAATTCAAGCAAATCTATCAACTCTGCAACTATTCTTTAGAGGGTGAATCCAAACAAGCAAACAATGATACAGTCATTACGTAGCAAAATTTTATTACAAGCGGTAAGCAAAACTACTACAGTTACTAGCAGAGGAACTAGTAAAACTCACTGGCGAAAGGCCTTACACATAATTTGTCAATGGCAAGTGCTAAACATTGTAATGAAATAGCAAATAAATTACTAAAGCAAAATAATACAGTACGATATGCAGTAGTCTCGAGGCTAGATATTCCTATAAAAATACCCTGGAAGTATTCTACACAATTAAAAAAAAATTAACACGTTAGCTAACTTCAGATCATTGCTTGAGATTTAGTTAAGTTTTAAAAGAAATACCGTATTTTCACGGACCTATGTTGGAATGGAACTAATTTATTTAACGTTAGCTTGTTAGCTAACTTCAGACAATCGCTTTGATTTAATTTTGTTTTAGAATACCATATTTTCACGGACCTAGACAGTAGTTTATTATTCCCTGTTCCGTATTTTCACGGACCTAAGTAATAGTTTGGTAATCACAGTTTAGTTGTGGGGAATTGATGAAATACCGTATTTGCACGGACCTACAATTAGTTAGAAGTTGTGACTATTTATTCCACCAAGGATGTGTTTAGGCTTAGGGCTCTGAGCATATAATCAATTCTTATTCCACAAGTTGAGCTATAAAATATTGTATTCGCACGGACCTAAGTATAGTAATTGTATTTAGGTAATTAGGCTCGTTATTATAGGTTATGAGCAAGCAAAGCTTAGTATTAATAAAATAGATAATCGTTTAGTCTAATAAGGCACTCAATGTTACACAGTTGCAAGGAGCAATATATACTGGCAATCAAAGCAAAGATATACAGCAGTAATTCAGAAACTAGTACTACTAGTAAACTGTAGATTAGCAATGTATGGATTATTACTCTTCGCAATGAAAAATAGCAAATCACCAAGTTGTAACAGTAGTAGTACTAGTAATAATACTGTAGTAGTCAAGTAAGTAGTATACTTACAAGTGGTGAGAGATGTTTACCCAGTGTGGGTGAGTCGAGCAACTGTCTAGTGATGTGCGATTCGCGAACGAATCGTGCAAATTGATCGACTCATCGAGTGAATCAAATGAATCATGATTCATTTTTCAAAAGAATCGATTCGTGGCGCGAATCAGTTGCAAAAAAACATGCCGCAGACGACGCGACGCACCGGTTTTGTGCGTCAGTCAATTGAGTTTTGAGTCTAATTACGTGTAGGACAAAGAAATGGACATTGATGTGTTTGGAGAGAAAAAAACAGAAAGATAAAAATTGCCATTCTTCCGTTCTTAATAACTTAATAAAGACATTATTGGATACAGATTACAAAAATAAACGGAAGTAGTCATGGCGAGGAACGAAGGAGGGTGGAAGGGGCAAAAGGGCGAGGGGGTGGTTAGGGAGGGAGAGAGGAGAAGCACGTGACAGGTAGAGAATGTTAAGAAAGGAGACAGGATTGGAAACAGTTTAATCATTGACTTTAAAACTAGCCATATGGTTTAATATTTAATAAAGTATCTAAACAAATCAATTTTAGGTTAGAAATGGTTTTGATAAACCATAAAAATTAATTAATTGTAATTAAATATTTAAAACCACTTTATATTCCATAAAAACCGCTTGAAGTCAACGTTATATGGTAAGCAGTGGATAGTGAGTCAAATGAATCAAAAGAATCGGTTCAATTTTCGATTCTTTGGAACTGAGTGATTCAAATGAATCGATTCACCAAAAAGAATCGAACTGCGCATCACTATTGGATACAGATTACAAAAATAAACGGAAGTAGTCATGGCGAGGAACGAAGGAGGGTGGAAGGGGCAAAAGGGCGAGGGGGTGGTTAGGGAGGGAGAGAGGAGAAGCACGTGACAGGTAGAGAATGTTAAGAAAGGAGACAGGATTGGAAACAGTTTAATCATTGACTTTAAAACTAGCCATATGGTTTAATATTTAATAAAGTATCTAAACAAATCAATTTTAGGTTAGAAATGGTTTTGATAAACCATAAAAATTAATTAATTGTAATTAAATATTTAAAACCACTTTATATTCCATAAAAACCGCTTGAAGTCAACGTTATATGGTAAGCAGTGGATAGTGAGTCAAATGAATCAAAAGAATCGGTTCAATTTTCGATTCTTTGGAACTGAGTGATTCAAATGAATCGATTCACCAAAAAGAATCGAACTGCGCATCACTACAACTGTCTGACCGGGGACCGGGCCGTGCTCGCCAGTTTTGTTACCCGTTGAGCGCTCATGCGCATGCGCGACTCTCCCCACTCCTTGGTGGTGGGGACGGTGGACGATGATTCACCGGCGCTCGTCGGTCAGCCGAGCGTGGCGCTGCTGCCGACAGGCACCAACATGCCAGATGACGATACCTCTGCTACTTTTAATAAACTAATATTTCCCCATTCCATAATTATAATATAATTTATCATTTAATTCTTTTTTATTTAATAACATTTAGCAAAGTAATCAGCTAAAATACTGTTGCTCAGTTTATTTATTTAAAAAAATTACACTTCATTTGGAGACCCTTACAAACTAAAATACAATTTAATATTCTGTTTGCTGTAAACGTCTACTAACACAGGGGGAGTAAATTTCACATGCAAATTTCATTCCCTCAACAACCCCCTTCTCATCCCAACCCCAAAATTAAAAATTTCAAATGGCAACATACCCTTTGTGACATATCACATTAAAGAGCATATCAAATGAAAAATGTTGGCGGGAGAAAATTTATAATCACTTCATATGTTCCTGAGATAATACATTAATTAAATCATCAAAGGAAGTGTGCTTTTACCATTGTAACCTTTGTTAGATCTTTATTTATTGAAAAAAGCAAAAGAGATTCTGGTATTGTTATTTAGGGAAACAACCACTACCATTGGGGCAGGTAGTTTTTTTGTTAAAACTTCACACCCTCTCCAACCCCCTTCTCAACCCCGGTTTTAACTTAAAATTTCAAATGTGTTAGTCACCCTTGTGACATAACAAATAAAAGAGATGAAAAAAAATTTGTAAAGGAAATTTTAAATCGCGTCACACGTTCTCAAGATATTCATTAATTATGGCAGCCTGAAAAATAAATAAATCCTAATAAAATCTATTAATTTTTAGAACGTGTGATGAGATTATAAATTTTCTTAAAGCAAAATATATCCTTTTTAATCTCCTTTAATTTGATAAATCAAAATGGTAAATATCCTATTTGAAATTTTAAAGTTAGGGTCGGGTGTGAGAAGGGTGCAGGAGAGGGTGAAAGGTTTTATCATGAAAAATATCTGCCTTACTGGCAATAGTTGTTTCCCTTAATCAGAATACCAGAATCTATTTTACTTTTTTAATAAATAAAGATCTAACAAAGGTTGCAATTGTAAAACACGCTTTCTTTTAAGTTTTAATTAATGTATTATCACAGAAACGTATGAAGCGATTTTAATTTTTCTCTCATCAAAATGTTTCATTTGTCTACTCTTTAATGTGATATATCACAAAGGGTATGTCGCAATTTGAAATTTCTAAGTTGGGGGTTGGGGTGAGAAAGTGGTTGTTGAGAGGATGAAATTTTCATGTGAAATATAATTCCCCCTGCTTAAGTAGCCGTTTCCAGCAAACAGAACATAAAAATGTATTTTCCTTATTTTCTATTTTTCCTAAGGTTTTTGCATAGTACAATAGAGAATATTCTAATTTTTGGAACGCTAGTGCTGGTATCATGCCCAGCACGCCATGGCGCTCCACATAAACGACGCCGCACCCGTTTAGCTGACACTCTGTAGCGTATGTGACATGTAACACATTTCAGAATTGGTACAGCTGGTGACTTGTAAGCTGGCACTTGGGCCTCACGCGGGCAGTATAGGCGCGGGGGTGAGTGGGGAGTGTTGGAGGTATAAGAAAAAGGCCGGACTGCAAACATTTCTGCTGACGGACGCCTTCACGCGGGTCGCGAGGACGTTGCCGCAACCCGCTTGACGGAACATAATGTTTTTGAACTAGGCTAGTATCGACTGAATATCGATCGGTCAAGTGCCAGCTTAGAAGTCACCAGCTGTAAACCGTCGGCTCGTCCACGGTACTACATCGTCTTCGAGCACACTACCAAGCAGGTACGATTAAATTTTTAAAGTTTTAGAAAAATAAGTGTAAGTTAAATTATAATTTAGGCAAATAGTTTCATTATATATGTAAAAAGTTGAGAGTTTTGAAAGGTTTTGTATTTTCAAGCCCTGTGTGACGTGCGAGATCCAAGGAACCTTCATCTGGTATCTGATCGAGGGTGGTTTTAAACATATTGTTTGCAAACTACTTAAGCTGTATATTAAGTGTACTAAGTTTTACCCTGCATCAAATCATAGTGCCACAGTTCCAAATATCCAGCTCTGTTACTGAGGTAATGCCCTTCATTAAAATCTAGAGGTATTGGCGAATCTACGTATAAATAAGTTGAACTCGACACTTCGAACGTTAAGATTTGTCCTGCCATTATCGATTGAAGACTCCGACAAAAAAACCTTCAATACGAACAATTTTAATATACCTACTTTGGCTTTTAGTGAGTTTCCCCTATGGGAAAGAAGCTGTTACCGTAGTACTCATGGTAAGACCTAGGCCCAAGACCATGATAACTTTTTGTTTTTAAGGCCCCCAGAAGTAAAGAAACACTGCACAAATACATACATATATATATATTTATATGTGTGTGTGTGTGTGTGTGTGTGTGTGTGTGTGTGTGTGTGTGTGTGTGTGTGTGTGTGTGTGTGTCAGCACGATAGCGCTCGCAAATATGGCCCGATCTTAACAAAATTTGGCGCAGACTAGCGAAGTAGTAATATTCGGATGAGTTCAAAAACTAGCCCGACCGGACGATCGGAAGGGGGCGTAAAGGGGAATAAATCCCCAAAAATCTGGTTTTAGCGAATTTCCCCTAGAAGTTTTGAAGGCTTTGTTTTTAGGGTTTTGATGGCTTTTGTCAAACATTTCTAAATATTGTACTTAAAAACTGTACAAATATATCAACCAAAAAAACTGTTAATAAGTTAAAAGATCTGTTCTTATAATTTGTATTAATTAAAATAAAGATCAGGCAACGAATGCTCAAAAAAAGTTATAGGGGGAATTGGATGGAACACAATTTTTGACTTTGCAGCTTTGGACTAGTTAGGAGGTGAACATATCTAAAGTCCCCGCTTAGCCCTTGAACGGGGGAAGGGAGGGGGTCTGAAGATCCCATTTTTAGGTTTTCCTAAATATCTTGAAAAATATCAACTTTTAGTATTCCCTATAAAATTGGAAAATTAAAGAAAATTAAATTTCCTATAAGAAAAGTTCATAATATGTCCACTTTGGCCAACCATTTACAAGGTAATCACTTGTCTTATTTTATTAATATTTTAACAAATATCCCTTCCATAAGAAATACATGTAAATTTGTGTGTACTTTACGAGCCTAATGGGGCAATGCTTTTTCACCTAAAGGAAAATTAACAATATTCATGAAATATTGACAAAATTTCCAGTAATTTGATACCTCAGACATAAACATTTGTCCAAATTAAAAGTCTCGGTGAGCTCATAAAAAAGTTACTTTTAAGGAATTATTACATAAATAGGATACAAATTATTTATATATAAATAGGATATAAATAGGATTATATTTGGTTGCTACAACTTTTTTGTGAGCTCCCCCACACCTTTAGTTTTGACCAAATTATATGATTGAGGTGTCAAATTTCAGAAACTGTTATCAATATTTGAAGGGGTGCCCCGTAAAACGTTCTAAACGACAAAAACTTAGTTTTGAGTAATCAAGTGTTGAAAGTGGAATTCTAAAATTTACGGTTTTTTAAGGTTAGAACTTATAATCATGTATAATTTTTTAACACCCTATTTATAACATCATAATGTAGCATTACAGGGTGTTCAAAACATGTGGGGCAATAATTTACGTAGTGATTCCTTGGGTGAAAACAAGCAAAAAAGTTCATATAAACATAGGTCCTAAAGTGCTTCGTTTTCCGTCTGTGTGTCTGTTTATGATAATTACATATTAAATCATATCTCACGAACCACTTAACGTATAAACTTCAAATTTGGTATATGGATAACGACTATTAAGGACTATTTTCGTAAGAAGTATCAAATTTCTACTTTCTACCATTTTTTGTTTTCAAAGCTAAATATCCTAAAAACCGTAAGTTTTGGAAAAATTATACAAGAGGAAAAAAGTTGAAAAAATTAATTTAATTAATGCTGATATTAAGATTATGATAATCGGGCTACTAATAACGGAGAAATTGCAACTTTTCTGCATAAAAACATGGTTCCTTAGAACATTCTGTCTGAAAATTGCATGTTTTTATTCGGAAAATTTAAAATGTCTCCATTATTAGTTGTCCTATTGTTATAATCTTAATATTATCGTTAATTAGATTAAATTTCGCAACTTTTTTGTGCCATGTATAATTTTTCTAAAATTTACGGTTTTTAAGATATTTAGCTTTGAAAACAAAAAATGGTCGCCATTTTGAAATGGTACAAAGTAGAAATTTGGTACTTCTTACGAAAATAGTTCTTAATAGTTGCTATCCATATACCAGGTTTGAAGTTTATACGTTAAGTGGTTCGTGAGATATGATTAAATATGTAAATATCATAAACAGACACACAGACGGAAAACGAAGCACTTTAGGAACTATGTTTATATGAACTTTTTTGCTTATTTTCACCCAAGGAATCACCACGTAAATTATTGCCCCACATTTTCTGAACACCCTGTATATTTAATTTGTACATGCCATCAAGCATTTTAAAACACTTTACGTGTTTTTTTAGAGGTTATAACGTTCTAAATGACTGGCGCTTTGAACGTTTTCTGATGGACTGTTCTTCTACTTTGGAAGAAAACATGAGGGAGAGTAGGAATAGCAACAGAAACAAAAATAAAACTTAATATAAAACAATTTTATCGATGTAAAAGTACAAAAACGTAATGTTGTTAATAAAACGTGATACGTCATTTTGCTAAAAGTTATCCACATGTGGTGCTTAAAACGTTATTCTACCCACCTCTTTTGGGAGCAATTCTCAGGCCTTGGCTTCTTATTCTTTGAAATATAGGGTAATCCAACTTTTCTATATTCAATCCTGGTCTTATCCTTCCACTTTTCAATATTTACTTCACGTCTTTTATTTTTATTTACGCGATTTTGGTCCTTGGGTGACAGCGCAACGACCGGCAGGGATTCCATCTTTCGGCGAATAGAACGTTATTACCCAGAAAGTCCGTGCAGTCTCGCGAAGCACGCAAACTTTGACAGACGAAATCAGGGCTACCAACTCAAATGTCTTCAAAACAAAATATACCACGGTGTAGCTCATGTCCTGGAGAACCTTTTTCACTGAATATCTCCGATTTTGAAATTTTGTCGCTTAGAACGTTTTACGGGGGACCCCTTCATATATTTCATGAATGTTGTTTAATTTCCTTTAGGTGAAAAGCGTTGCCCCATTAGGCATGTATGTTACACACAAATTTACATGTATTTCATATAGAAGGGATATTTTTGTTAAGATTTTAATAAAATTAGTGCTTACCTTGTAAATGGTTGGACCAAAATAGACGAATTACATACTTTTCTCACAGGAAATTTAATTTTCTTTTATTTTCCAATTTAATTGGTCATACTTAAATTTGATAGCTTTCATGGTATTTAGTAAAACCCCCGTTGCAGCAGACCTGCATACTCAGCGAATTTCTGATGCAAAAGAGCACAATTCAATCCAACATAGCGAAATTTGACATGTTTCTGTAATCTCCATAAGAAAACATGGGGAATGAGTATGCAGGTTTGCTGCAACAGATATGTTAAAACTGGTTGGTTTTAATTCATTATTTAGTAGATCTTAACTAGAAGAAGCCAAATACCAAGTTTCATCCAGAAATGTTAAAAAATAAGGAAGATATAGCATTTTTTGATTTCCCATAAGGATAACATGGTGAATGAGTATGCAGGTTTGCTGCCATAAAAATGGAAATTTCGGGGATTTTAGACTAATATACATTAGATCTCATCTAGATGAAGCCACAAACCAAGTTTTATTAAGATATGTTGAGAAATAAGCGAGATATAGAATTTGTGATTTTACTTATTCCCCATAAGGTTATTATTAGGACAACGTACTGTGTTTACCACTCTCAGTATCTCGGTAACCAATGGACATAGAGCAATGATTAAAAACACTAAATTGTTTGTTTTTTTGAGCTAAATTCAATGGTGCCAACAAAAATTTGATTAATTTTATTTTTCTATGTAAAAAACTCAAAAACCCCCATTTTTGGGGGGGTTTATCCCCCTTTACCCCCCCCCCCTTGCGATGGTCCGATCGGGCTGGCTTACGAACTTGTCCAATTGATTACTATTTTACATGTCTGTACCAAATTTCATTAAGATCAGATCATATTTAAGGCCGCTATCGTGCTCACAGACATATATATATATATATATATATATATATATATATAGATATAAATTCGAACGAATGGTGTTTTTTGCTTCTGGTGGCCCCAAAACGAAAAGTTATCATGGTCTCGGGCTTAGGTCTTACCATGAGACCTACGGTTTCCTATCGATAAATTACTCAACTACTTCTAGGGGGGG
The DNA here is from genome assembly GCA_035578135.1 of Flexamia atlantica. Taxonomy (NCBI): domain Eukaryota; kingdom Metazoa; phylum Arthropoda; class Insecta; order Hemiptera; family Cicadellidae; genus Flexamia; species Flexamia atlantica. Next base: position 1,011,400 of record JAQJVK010000032.1, read on the forward strand.
GGGGGGAATGCAAATTTGCTTTGGTACACTTGAAAAAGTAAAATTAATAATTCCACCCCAATATAGCCTTGACGATTTAAAACTTATTTTGAGGAGGGAGGGTGCATTGAAATGTATATAGTAATTACTTTTTACCGGGGAAATGTTAAAGTGGCAACACAACAAAATCTTCACTCAGTCATCTACAAGGTGAGGCAGACCACCCGTGCACATAGTTTTACGGGAGTATGGTTTAACCTAGAAACGCCAAATAACATTATTCCCCCCTAAATATATAATTTTAAACGGGAGAACAATAGGAGATTCTGAGGGTGAATTTACATTTGTAAATTCGATGGGTGCTTCTGTCATAGACTTAGCTATAGCATCTATAAACTGTTTACAGCAAGTAGTTGATTTCAAGGTCGTGGATATCAGATAGGATCAGATCACTTGCCGGTGGAGTTGACGTTGCAGATATACAGAGAGGGTGAGTGCGGGGGGGAGGCGATGTTACCTCTGCTCCCTAGGTTAAAGTGGACAAAGTCAGATTCTGTCTATTTTAGAGATAAAATTGATTCTGAATCACGTAATTTAACTATAACACAAGATTGCGCAGAAAATGTTAATGGTATCATTAAATGTATTAAAAAATCGGCGGCACAGTCTAAACCATCTAGCAATACTCAGCAGAAATTATCAAAGAAGCAGGAATGGTTTGATTATGATTGTTTAAAAAGTAGGAGGAGGGTATTTAGCTTATTAAATCTATTTAGGAAAACTAATTCAATGTCAGTAAAAGTTCAGTACATTGAAGCTTGTAAACACTACAAGGCTTTAGTCAAAATTAAGAAGAAAACCTATTTCGATAAATTAATTGAAAAAATAAAAGAGGCCAAAGGAGGGAGGGAGTTATGGGGGGCAATTAATAGCTTTAAATATAGGCAGGCAGCTGTTAAAGGGAACGTGGAAACGAAAAAGTGGGTCGAGCATTTTAAGCAGCTTTTAAATCCGCCATTGTTGTCTGAAAGTTTGTGCTATGCGGAGCCCCTGATATTAGACGAGTCTTTAGACAGTGAATTTAGTTTTGAGGAATTAAAAGCTGTTTTACAAAAGACAAAAAATGGGAAAGCTGCAGGCGCTGACGGCGTTCCGTATGAGTTTTTTAAAAATTGCTCGGAGACTTTTATGGTAAAGTTGCTTGAATTTTATAACATTGTTTTCAGGAATTGTAAAGCTCCAGATAGTTTCAAAAAATCAATTATTTACCCAATATTTAAGAAAGGTGACCCTAATAATGCAAAAAACTATCGTGGATTGTCTTTTATAGATTGTATTGCTAAAATATATACCAGTTTGCTGTACAATAGGCTGAATAGGTGGGCTGTTGAACAGGATGTGCTTTGTGAATATCAGGCGGGATTCAGAAAAGGTTATTCTACCGTTGATAACATTTTCATTCTTTCCAATGCTGTAAAACTAATGACAAATAAGAAAAATGGTAAAGTGTATGCTTTTTTTGTAGATTTCTCTGCAGCGTTTGATACTATTGACCGCAATTCTTTGTTCTATAAACTGTCTTGTCTCGGATTATCCTCTCATATGTTGCGCGTGATAAGGGATTTATATTTTGGGACCAGTGCGGCAGTATGGTGTAAAGAGGGTACTACTGAATATTTTGAAACAAAATTAGGTTTAAAGCAGGGCTGCATTATCTCGCCTTTGTTTTTCTGCCTGTTTGTAAATGACTTAGTAGAGTCATTAAGAGGTGGTTGTAACTTTGAGGGGGTAAAAATTAAAATACTGCTCTACGCCGACGATATTGTTTTGATGGCGCCGACTGCTACAAGCTTGCAAATAATGATCCGCGATCTTGAAAACTACTGCAACCTTTGGAATCTGAAAGTCAATCTAGATAAGTCGAAAATCATGGTTTTTAGAAAAGGTGGTAGAATTAGTAAAAGTGAAAATTGGTATTACAAAGGGGAGAAAGTTGAAGTTGTTAATCGGTATAAATATTTGGGAGTTTATATGACACCTAGTTTAACATGGCAAACCCACCTCAAAGAAAAAATTACTTCCGCGAAATTTGCAGTAAATAGTGTTTGGCATGTTTTTTTAAATAATAACGCAGTACCGATAAGCAAAAAATTCATGTGTTATGCTGCTATAGTTCGAGCAATTTTGTGTTATGGTTGTCAGGTTTGGGGCTTGTGGGAAAACGACTTGGTTAATAGTGTTCTCTTTTACTTTATACGTAGAGTCTTCAGCTTGCCAAACTGCACCCCAAATTACGCGTTATTACTAGAGACAGGCTTGGAAAAAGAATATATTTACACTTTAAATATGCATTTGGGGTATGTTATGCACGTTCTTGCGTTACCGCCAAACCGTCTGCCAAACATAATCGCTAACGAAATAATAAAGAAAAATATATATTGGAGTAAGGATTGGAAATTATTGGGTAGAAAATACGGAATTGAAGTTAATTTAGACAATCGACCGTTAGACGAGATTAGAAGGCAATTGTTATCGGTGGTTGAGGCGGTGCGGGGGGAGAGTTGGGAGGCATGTGTTCAGGCAGCTAGGTCCGCGCGCTACCACACAACTTACGGATCGCTGGAACGCGACCTTGGCGATAGAGCTTATCTTACTGATAATGTGCCGGGTAAAATTATCCGTTGGGTCTTTAAAGCACGCACTGAATCTGTCAATCTTAATTACAAGCCCTGGGTATTAAATATAAATTATAATTGCACTCTCTGTAATTTAAATGAAAACGAAGATTTGTATCATTTCATTGCAATATGTCCGATTTTAGCTCACCTAAGAAAACGATTCTTTTTTAAGAGGGAACTAACTCGCCCAGAATTCATTGATTATTTAAACGGGTGGGATTGGCGTGGTTTGGCTAATTTTTTATCAGAGGCTTGGAAGTATAGATGGGAGCTTATACAAGAATTTAATTTTTAATTTATACAAAGTAAATTAATTGTGATTATAACCATATCTTTGTTAACGTGCTGTTTGTTTGAAGTAGCATATTTCTAGCTGTCATCCCAGCAGACGGTCTAATGTGACCATTGCTGATATAAGTGCAAAAAAAAAACAAAAAAAACATGGAAGCTTAGATTTAGTATAGTATTACTTTAACTATTTATTTTGTACAGCAGGTTTAAATTGTGTCTAAGGGTATGCAATTTTTATGTTGTTATAATGATCAATAAAGCACTTTTTTCATTTCATTTCATTTCATTTCATTCATTATTCCCTCCTAAATCACATATGAAAAATTAATTAAAATATTTACAACATGATCTGAGCACAGGGTGTTCCAGAAATGAAGATCACGAGTTCGAATCTCGAAATTTTCTTATGTAAACCTATGACATATTGTACATTTTTAGAAAGATCTTGTTTAGAGGAACATTTTGGTGAAAATAGAACCTAATTATCTCAATCCGTCTTAAGATGGCGGCCAGTTCTTTGATTTTTTTGCTATTAACGAAATACCCTGTATTTTCGAAACAGCTAAACATTTTTCAATTCTGATTGAAAATTCGTAATCCTGGCAAACTCAGCTTTACAATGATGTGTTACATGTCATAATTTTCAAAATTATCAATTTTTAACAGAATTTTATTTTGTTGTAATGTTGGTAGCCCTGTAAATCAAAAGTCAAATGGCACCATATGGCAATTAGCATATCATTTTAAGCGTCTTTTAAAGACGAACAACTTTTCAATTTACACCTACTGTCTACGTTTTTGTAGTATTGAAGTAACAAGCCAAAAACTCAATTTTTCCATATAAAAAGCATGTTAATTGCATTACGGAACAGCATATGATATTTTTCCTAGCTTATTATCGAGCTATTCTTTAAGGAAATGTGTAATAGTGATATTCTTCGTTAGATTTTTTTAATTTATTAAAGTTCTCAGATCCGAAGATTGTAAAAAATCCTAAAAGTCAAAATTCTTAAATAGCAAGGTATAATAGATTTTATATAAAATAAAACGTGTTTTTAGAACGAACATTTAATGTATTTCAATTTTTTTCTCTATCTCTTACGTCAGCCGAAAACCCTTATTATGCCAGTTTACGAAATTTAACACTACTTATTTTTATTTCAACAAACAAGTTTTTAAGATTAAATTAATAGTCTTTGTAATGAAAAAATAAATAATACAACATGCAGCAATTTAACAATGTGGCTTTATTCTTTTATTGGTATTTATTAATGTTTATCTTTATCAATGTTTCCAATAAAAATAATTCATGCTTTTAAGATTTTTTACAATCTTCAGATCTAAGAATTTTTACAAATTAAAAAAAAAATCTAATGAAAAATGTCACTATTACACATTCCCTTAAAGAATAGCGCGATAACCAGCTGGGGGAAAATCTTCTGCTGTTCCGTAATGGAATTAATATGCATTTTATATGGAAAAATTGAGTTTTTGGCTTATTACTACAATGCTACAAAAAATAGACAGTAGGTGTAAATTGAAAAGTTGTTCGTCTTTAAAAGACGCTTAAAATGATATGCTAATTGCCATATGATGCCATTTGACTTTTTTGATTTACAGGGCTACCAACATTACAAAAAATAACATTTTGGTAAAAAATGATAATTTTGAAAATTTTGACATGTAACACATCATTGTAAAGCTGAGTTTACCAGGATTACGAATTTTCAATCAGAACTGAAAAAGTGTAGCGGTTTCGAAAATACAGGGTATTCCGGCAATGGGCAAAAAAATTAAAGAAATGGCCGCCATCTTAAGACGGATTGAGATAATTAGGTTCTGTTTTCACCAAAATGTTCCTCTAAACAAGACCTTTCTGAAAATGTACAAAGTGTTATAGGTTTACAAAAGAAAACTTTGAGATTCGAACCCGGACCTTAATTTTTGGAACACCCTGTGCTCAGATTTTTAAATATTTAGGAGCAGGGGATTGTAAAAATTGTAAAACTTCAATTTAAAAATGCAGTAATAACAGCTTCATGACAGAATGACATATTTTCGCCAAAAAAGGATGAAATAATTCTTAATTTATTCCACTAAATTATCTACCAGCTACGTAATGTGGAATGAGCTCACAAAAATTCAGAATTTTAGTGCCTTTTGTAAATGGGATAAACTTGGGATAATGGATAGTGGCAGGGTCCGTTGTTGTGGGTGTTGTTATGTTGACATGTTGTCAAGTTGCCTGCTGTATAGGCCTACATGTGATGGGTGTTTTAAGGGTTAGATCATGGCCTTGTAGTACAAATGAGAGCGTCAGTCGTGTATTGGGACAGTGGTTTAGTGAACGGTTGGAGTGAAGCTTATGACAGAAGGAAATATTGACTTTTTTGGTGGTAGCTGCCTAATGTCCTAGTTAACGTATTTTAGTATTTGTGATAAGACGAAATGCCTCGAGTTTCCGGGCCAAGGCTCAAGAATGGTAAAAGGCTACACTTGTCTTCTTCCTCCAGACGATGTTCCGGAAATAACTGACGACTAATAAAATCGAAGTTTAATAAAAATATTAATTTTTAAGTAATTTATATTATTAACTTTTGGTCGGGAAAATGTTTAAAATTTGAAAGTGATATAACTTAAATTAACCCAGATTATTTTTAATGTCCTCTGCTTAAATAGGATGTCATAAATATTATATGTTGTGCGGAGGGGGGATATTTGATAGATTCTGGAAACTTTTGGTGGGATTGGCGTCATAGCTCTTGGGGGGGGGGATCGGCACCCGTGCTAACTGGGTGCAGATTTGCAGATATATGTATAAATGTAACAGCCTTTGTCCAACAATGAGCTAACCAACAAAACTTATGGATTGGAAGAGTGGGTAATCCTCTCTTCTTTGTTTATAGGATCACCACAAAACATGAACCAAAACAACCTAGATGCAATAGCTATCGTTCAACGGTTTGGGAAACCTCCCTTACTCACAACACTGACATGTAATCCTATAGGTTGACAACTTACAAAATAGCCTTCTACCAATCGATCTCTAGGTCTTATTTCCAAAACCGCAATACATAGAATCCTCAAATTGGGCATTTAGGTTCCTCTTAGGCCCTAAATGGTCATTATCAAACGGTTTTGCAAAATTCCCTTGTGTTTTAGAATGCCAGTAAAAAATGCAACTTTGGGCAGGCTCTTTTCAAAGTTGTCGGCCTTTAGATGGTCCAAAATAACTGAGAATTTGGAACCTGGAGAGTCTGCACATTTCAGACCTGATTTAATAGCAAGAGTTTTTCACAGCAAGTTTCAAAATTTAAAAAAATAGTACTTTTAGAAAAAATATTCTTTACCAACTGTCCTATGATATAGGATTGTCAAATAAGAAAAATACGCCTTTTTCTTACTTAGTACACTGCAGCTAAGAAATAATTTAACGTTAACAATAATAATTAAGGAAATAAATTAATCCGGGGCCGAGTGCGCTACCAACTGCGCCACCGACTCACTAAATAGGAAAAATAAGAAAATTGCATAACAGAAAAACACACCATGCTAAAACCATGCGTAAAACGCAAAACTGAAGTAAAAAAATTCATGAAAATTTTTAAGTAGCAGACCTTGTGAAAACACTCATTCATGACATATTATACTGTTTAGTTCCTATGCTAACAGTTTTCTTTTCCTTGTCCAAGTAATAAAGCAGTTTTAAAAACTATTGCTTTAATATTTCAGCCATATTGAAAAATATTTTTTAATACTCAATAAATATTTTTGGAACTTTTTTATAAATATTTATTACATATTATATTGTACCATAATGTTTAAAAATTGTGAATATATTAATGAATTCAGCCAATATGGCATCATTTTAGCTAAAACTATAAATTTTAAAATTAAAAAAATATGACTCGGGAGAGTTGAATTAGAATAGAGAAGGCTAGGTGTATATCGATGGTTATCCCACAGTTACAAATCCCATCTGCCTCTGGTGGGATTTGATCCTATCACCATTAGACCAGAGAGGCTTCAGCTTTTGCTTGAGAAATGACATTTTAACCAAGAGATCAGGTAGAAGAGATACAGGAATTCATTCTAATGATTCTTAATAAGACAGGTACCTCATGGAGGACGTTACCCTGAATTACGAACAATCACATAATTATGTAAAAATACTGTCCCAAAATTGTCTTGATATGTACTAGTGAGAAAATTAACAATAGGCCTATTCAAACAATTTTTCAGAAAATATCTATACCAATATTGATCAATGTTAATATAATATTGAAACAATATTTTTGCCAATATTCTATTCCTCCACATAAAAATGCATTGGTTGTTGGCATGAAATAAACGACAAACTTGTCGCAAAACAGTGATTAGTAATTGGTTTCTTGTCGTAATTACAAAGTAACTTAAGTTCAAGTCTTCTAATCACATGTCGACAATGCTGTGTTGTTACATCCTTGAAAGGTGGGGGTTATTGCAATAAAATATGCCTTCCTTTGCGCAGAACAAAACCCATAGAAAAAAATACCTTCTCCAGAATGTTTTTCTTAAACACAACCCAAATTGTATTTTACCAGTGAAGGATTATTCCCCCCCATGATTCCCGGATTTGACCCCACTATAGGCCTATTATTTTCTTTGAGGACACATAAAAAGTAAAGCCTACAAAAAGAATTTACAGGATATTCAGCACCTCAAAACAAACATAACAAATTTAATACAAGAAATGAAAATAGGTACGTTGCAAAACGTGTTCAGGAATTTGATGGAAAGAGCACGACTTGTATAAATGTCAGTGGTGGATTGTTTGAACAGATAATGTAAGCTAAATGTGATCAAACTTAAATAATAGGTTTTATAAAATGTAAGGATTAAAAAATAAAAACTCATTTAAACTTTATATGCACAATATCCAATCTTAAAAGTAGGTTGCGTTAAAAAAACACCCTGTATTTATCTTTGTCAACAGCTCAACATTTTTCATGTAGTTATAGCCGTTTTGGCATCAAAGTGCCATCATCGGATAATGTCTGCTAAATAGCTTACATACACACCTTAGCTAATGATATGCAAATATCGGTTTTATTAAGCTCATGCAATGCAGCTTGCTAAGCTGGTTTTGCAAATTTTTTATGAAATGTGCAAATTTTTTATGAATTTTTTTTTTATTATTTCCTTTTTTATATTTTGGTCAAGGTTCCCATTTCGATATTTGGTTAGGTATGTTTAATGATGGCAATTTGATGCTTAAGCAGCTGTAACTACATAAACAGTTTTATGCTAAGAAGGTAATTATTTCAATTTGGAAAACGAAGGGGGAAACATCCATATTTTTCAACAAATTAAACTTGTTTATGAATTTGGTATTACTATTTCTGGATACAAACTTATTTCTGTTTTGGATATTATAAATATTTATTTCTCATACTCCCCTGTAATATCCACCTTCTGTAATCTAAAAACAAAGTGTGTAAAATTGCTCTCTGAAAATGTAAACCCACTTTCTCAATTAAAACTATTGAATTTAAATTTGCCATTGTTTTATCTCTAAGTATTTATTCAGGCTTTGTGGCAATTAATAATTATAGTATATAATTAATACAACTATGAAGCGCGAGAGTGAGGGAAACTTCACTTATCGTTCGCCAGCGCCAGGCATGTCAGTCAGAAAACAAACGGAAATAAGCTGGTATTATTCGCAAGATCCAGTTAAGTATGTCATTGGCTGGAGCATTTGGTTTTTTTACACGACGTCGCTTCCTATTGGACGAACTATTTGCTTTGTTGTTGTTTATATCTTACCCTGAACGTTTATTGATTGTCCGCTAGATAGTAAGACTTTGTAATCTTCGGATATTTCGGAACTCCTCGTGTGTTTTCGTCTGCCTTTGAGGGGTTGACCTGTCGCTGGCGAATCATTAGTATGTGAACTTCCCTCCCTATCGCGCTTCATAGTTTTATTGGCCACCTAGCACCACCTAGCCTTTATTATTATTATAACGGTATTTTTTATTATTGCAATAACTGTAGAAAATCAACTGATTTTATTCACCGTTTGCCGTTGTTTACAAAAGCTCTATTAATTTAATCGCTAATTGCAGAAACCCTCTAACTGCCAAATTTGACCTGATTCACTTTTTAAAAGAAATTTTCTATATTGAGAAACTCATCTTTAGTGTAGAAACTTCTCATATACCATGTCCTTACATTGTAAAAAAATGATCTCAGGAATATATGTGTTTATTGTAGAAACACCTTTTGTGTCAGCATTTAAGTCGTTTCTGAAATTTTTGGTATATTGCGAAGAAAGATGTGTTGGCAGTACCAGCAGTTGTTTAGAATGCTGTTACAGGGTTTGGAGCACCCTGTTCTTATAAATCACATTAAATTGATTAATTAAAAACTTTTTTTTGTTTTTATTTTAATGTATTAGTTGTCCGATTGTTATAATCTTAATATCATCGTTAATTACATTAAATTTCTTAACTTTTTTGTCACTTGTAATATACTTTTTTCAAAATTTTACGGTTTTTAAGATATTTAGCTTTGAAAACAAAAACAGTCGCGATTTTGAAATTGTACAAAATAGAAATTTGATACTTCTCACGAAAATAGTTCTTAATAGTGGTTATCCATATACCAAGTTTGAAGTTTATACGTTAAGTGGTTCATGAGATATGATTAAATATGTAAAAATCATAAATATACACACAGGCTGAAAACGAAGCACTTTAGGACCCATGTTTACAGAACTTTTTTGCTTATTTTGACCCAAGGAATCACTACGTAAATTATTGCCCCACATTTTTTGAACAGCCTGTATAACAATTGCCCTGAATTTTGGAGACAAGAGGGTCTAATTACATATTGACAAGGGGTGTTGTTTTATCAGGTGCACCGGAATTGCGCACCAAGTTATAATCCCTAAAAGGGCTCTCCATATATGCGCCGGAATTGCGCACTTGGCCCGGCAGGTACCTGAGAAACATTCAGGTACAAATAAATACTCACCTTATATTTTTGTAAGGCGGAGAAACATTCAGATGCTGGGCCTGTCTTCCTCGTTCAAAGACATGAACTCAGTAGTGGGGAAATGGCTGCATTACTGTCTCGGATTGACCTACCTATCACCGGAATATGTCGAGGAAGCGTTCCTCTACAGCTCATCGCCATCCAGCCTGCAGACTCAAAGGTAACGCAATTCTGTGACTAACTTACAGATACTTAGGCTACGTCGCCAGCACCGCCGCTATCTTTCCCCCTAAAATTTGGGCTGCACGCACTTCTGATTTGTGGCGAACAACAAATGCTTGTGAGAGTTTTCACTCTCGATTCAACAAGGAGTGCCCTTCGCCCCATCCAAATATATACAACATTTTTTTTAAACTTAAATGTGTGCAGACAGACACTTATGTCCGGCTCAACACCTGCAATGCCCCTAAGAGCAGAAAGAAAACATGTGAAAGAAGAGCCTTTCTTATTAAGCAAAATTCATTAGCTGGGTCAAAATGAAATTGACCTATTTCACAAAATGTGTTGGATATAAAAATGCATCCACTATTTAGGCTTAATAAATGTTTGTTGATGAACTTATTTTCATCCTTGCTTAATTAATTAACCAAGATATTTCTCGGAAGAGTAGTGTGCAATACCGGTGTGTGTCCAGGGGATGTCTCTCGACCAAGTGCCGAAGTTATATATTGAGGGAGGGGGAAGTTGATTCAGGTAGTCCGGTGACTACCTGAATTTTAGTGCGCAATTCCGGTGCGCCCGAACCTCTTGAACCGCTATTGCCCTCCTCTTCTTTTCACCCAGTTTCAAGATTTCCCAATAGCCGATACCTGTTGCAACCGGCGAAGCACTTAAATCAAGTTGTCACTGCGTTGGAATAATATTTAAGAAGAAAACGTTTACAAGGAAAATATATTAACAATTTTTTCTTGAGTTTTAGAGATTGCTCATTTGATGTATGATACAATGTTGTGAATCATTAACGGAATGAGATAATATGAGTTGCATCATTTAGAATGCAATAGATTTTTGTATAAGTCCTACACAATATATAATGTATTAAAAAAATAAGAATAATGTATTTCCATAAAAAATAAATATTACATATTACTTTATTTTTTAATCATATTAATGCGTAGTTTTTTACAAAGTAACAGTAACAGGGGGTTACTAAAAATAACAGTCTCACTAATAGGCCAGTAAAATTAGTTAAAAAATTTGTCATGCCTGGAAAAAATTCCCGGAAAGCTGGAAATCGTCTTAAGCTTTCCGTTTTACATCCAAGTATTTGAATTTGAAGTTTGTCCCATTTTTCCTAGTGTGCTTTCGACCTGGGACCACAAAAAGAGTTTTGGGCCATTTTTTACTATTTTGCAAATAAGTAAAAAACCTTTATTTTAAATAAAAAGTTTAAATACAAGAATCGTAGAGGAAAATTTCTGCATTTATTGAGTACCTACTGATAAAGATACTTTGAATAGTAATTAATTTATGGTAAGTAAAGTAAAGGGTTTTGGCGAATTTCTCTTTTAAGGAAAGAGCTATTACTGTAGGTCTCATGGTAATCCCTAATCCCGAGACCATGATAACTTTTAGTTTTGAGGCCCTCAGAGGCCAAAAAAACCTTACGTTCAAACCCATACGTTCTGATATCTACCTTTTCAGATATCTGTGATATCTGTAATAAAGCCTGCATTGTTTGCTCCTCCATGCTCGATGTAGGGCGTCATTTTTAAGAGTGAGGTAAAATTAAGACAATGTTTCACTTTCAGAAAGATTTATTCCATCAGCATGCAATGAAACTGTAGAGAACACCGTGTTGCACCTAGTCGCAGCAATCCTTACCGCTTGACGCCGGCTGAGGTTCCCATTCATGTCTGTCATCATATTTTCCGAAACGCAAGACACTGCTTTGAGTCGGAATTTTCGACTCTGAAACACATCGCCCATGTCAACTGCTGCAGTCGATGTTTTGATCGATCGTTCAACACATCGCCCACGTCATTATCCATGTCAACTGCTGCAGTCGATGTTTTGATCGATCGTTCAACACATCGCCCACGTCATTATCCATGTCAACTGCTGTAATCGATGTTTTGATCGATCGTTCAACACATCGCCCACGTCATTATCCATGTCAACTGCTGTAATCGATGTTCTGATCGATCGTTCAACACATCGCCCACGTCAGTACCCATGTCCACTGCTGTAATCGATGTTTTGATCGATCGTTCAACACATCGCCCACGTCAGTACCCATGTCCACTGCTGTAATCGATGTTTTGATCGATCGTTCAACACGAGTGACTGTTTTAATGCCCGGGAGGCTGTTTTTCTGTGGAGCTACTAAGGTGCCCAAGTGTAGCCCCCATTAATCACAATTCCATTAAAGAGACAGCTGATTCTTTGGCCTCTGTTGTATTCTAATGACTATAGATTTACCCGTTTACTTAACAATCTTTATTACTTATAGTCCAGTGGCATAACAGAAGGGCCCACAACGCGGGGGGCCTGGGAGCCGGGGGCCCGTGAACGGGAACCGGTAAGCTGCAAGCACGACGTGGCGAGCTAGGGGGCCCACTAGACGAGTTGGGGAAGAAAAATTTGAGGTCATTAATATTAAATTTTGTTTATCACTCAATAACTTTTTTTAATTATTATTTCATAATTAATAATAACTAGTCGTTTCCAGTTAATGAAATCAACTATTTAAATGATGAGAGAAAATTATGTCAACTTTGAGCAGGCATATATTATATAGTTTGCAAAATATTGGATATCATTATTAGTTTAATTCTTATAAGTTTATGTTAGCTTAGCGTTATTATGATTTTAGTTTGGTTTTCTCTTTAATTTTCATATTTTTCCTGATGATTTCTAGAAGTATAATAATCAATATTTGCTCTCCACTGAGGTACAGCATAGTTGTTGTGTTTATAGATTTTCCATGTATGAATTTCTTTGGGCTGTATCTAGAAGTGGTCTCAAACCTGAATGTGAGATTAACAACTCGTATTAAGCCTTTATTTGTTCCTTTTGATTTTCGCTTTATCATCAACTTTTCCTCGAACTCCCAATATCCTAAATGCATACTTCTCCTCTTCATATGGTTCACAGTTTTCTTTCTTTAATTTGTTCACATACGCATTCTAATGTCTGCAACAATTTTATTAGGCCATTTGGCAACCTTCACCGTTACAGGTCGTCTTCATGCAATCCCGCCATTCCCTGGATTTTGTCCATACTTCTTCAACACTTGACATTTAGGACTTGCTTGTACATAAAAATATTGTTTTCTCTTTTTGTGGCTGGGAGGCCCATAGTTAAAACTCTGTCTCCTTCAAATCTTGAATAATTGGTTATGTATAACTAATTACTTCTATCCTAAGGTATATTTCCTTTCTAAGCGAACCAGTAATCATACCTCCCAAGCTATCCTCCTTATTCCTAATCCTTCATATTTCTTGTTGGAGTGTAAAACCCTTCTTGAAGTACCACTTGGAAGTTGGAACACTTTTTTAAATAGAACTTCTTATTCGTTTGTCTCCGTCTTTAAAGAACTGATCAGCAATTTCTTTTAGACAGACAGTTTGAAGAGAATATAGTCTATTTGTGGGTTGGCAGCACTGCTGCGATTTAGTACGGTTCAGGAGGTGAATAGGCTCCTCAGTTTTATCTTAGTTATAATTATCTAAGAACAGTCAGTGTTATATAAACGTGCTGAACCGGTTACAGAAGGTCTGAGATTGTTATCGTTAATTAGTTGTGCTCAGTCATCGTCGCAAATATCGTTAATCGTCGTTTGGAGCGGGCCCGAAGCGTGTCTCGCGTCGCCGCGACGGTTTGTTCAGACAGGCGTTTCTCCGCACGTGGTGTCTAGTTCAGTGTTAAGTGTATAAACTGTGTGAGGTGGATATTTTTATTGTTTTATCGAGCCATCTAATGAGTGATAAGACCATTGATAAATTCTTTACGCCGACAACCAGAAGTGTGAAACGTCAACGGTCGTCCTCCTCCCCGCCAGGTACTGTACCTCCAGCCGACATGGCTGGCGATGACGAAGTACTCGGCAATCTAACTCGTGGTCAGTTAAAAAGTGATTTAAGTGCTTTACTGGATGAAAAACTTTCCGTGTTGGTGTCTAATTTAGCGACTAAAGCCGATTTTGAATCTCTTTCTGGGCAGGTGACGTTACTCACAGAGGAAAACAAAAGCTTAAGGACTGAGATTGCGAACCTTAAAGCCCAGGGGAAGGTAATGGCCAACAAAGTGGTGGATCTGGAAAGTCGTTCTCGCCGCAACAACCTTATATTTAAAGGACTAAAGTGGAACGATGATAATAGAGACTATAGGCGAATTGTGGAGAGGTTCTGTAGGGAGGTTCTGGGAGCTGAGGACAATATTTGGGTAAATAGGGCCCATACACTCGGTGGGGATGGCAAGGTAATTATTGCTCATTTCCCTTCAGACACAGACATAGATTATTTAATGTCCCGAGTGCGAAAGCTAAAAGGTACAGGTTATGTTGTGCATAGAGACTTCCCTGCAGAAGTGCGTCATAAACGGGCGTGTCTAATGAGTGTTAGAGCCGAGGTGGAAAAAGCTGTAGGCAAGCGAAGAATGCCATTAATTTTCGACCATCTCATGATAGAAGGGTGTCGCTTTACATGGGACGACGGTCGGCTCCGAGCGGGGCAGCAAGACGGCGCGGACAAGCTGAGAAGTCTCTTCAACCATGACTTCCAGGGCTTCCTCACTACGCTCGCTCAACGAGGCCCAGGAGGCAGAGGTACCACAACCGAATCCAGCGGGGCGCCTCCAGTGACAGCTACTCCGACGGCGGGGGCTCCAGCGGCGGCGACTTATGCGGCGGCGGCGGCAGAGGCGGCAGCGGTCAACCAGAAGTCAGCGACGACGGTGTGAGGGGCCTACCCCAATCACCCAGTGAGAGGACAACGAGTACTCGAAAAGGACTGTAATTATGGAAAGTTAGGTTTATTTAAGTTGTTAGCATATAATGTTTGTGGTTTAAGAAGCAGTTTTGCTGAGCAAAATTTTCATGATTTCATTTGTAATTATGATGTAATAGTTTTAATTGAAACATTCACCTCAGAAACAGATAGAAGTTGGTTATATTCTAAATTTTCAAATTTTAAAATACATTTTCAGCCAGCAACCAAGCGACACGTTTTTGGTAGACACATTGGTGGAATGGTGCTATTAATAAATAAATTGTCACCATACAGCAATCAGTTAGCATTTACTGAAAAAGATGGGGTAACTTTAATTGAAGCAAAATTGACTAAGGGCGGTAAAGGTATTGCATTTTTGCCAGTTTATTTAAATCATTCAAATTGGGATAGTAATTTTAGTGAGTTAGTTGATGTTATCGAGAATAACTTGTTTGAAAATGTCATAATTATTGGCGATTGCAATGGGCGCATTGGCCAAGAGCAAAATACTGTAGATGGGGCTATAAATTGGGTAAATAATAAACTAAGTGACCATAGACGTTCCAAAGATAGTGAAATTAATATACGGGGTAGGAAAATTTTAGAATTTTGTGAAAATAATGGGTTGGTTGTTTTAAACGGAAGGACGTTCGGTGATTCGGAAGGAAATTACTCATTTATAGGCTCTAGAGGTTGCTCCGTAATTGATTTAGCTGTAGTATCGGCTGATTGTCTCCATTTAGTTGATGATTTTAAAGTTATTCAATACCCGGGGTCAGATCATTTACCAATTGAGCTCTGTCTTAGTGTCGGTAGCTCTGCCGCTGCGGGGGAGGGGGCGGAGCGAGTGGGAGTAAAAACGACACCTTTGTTGCCGAAATTAAATTGGGCGATTCAAGATATCAACGAGTATTCTGCAAAATTAAATACTAGCGCTGGGCAGTTTGTTATCGCACTGGACAATCAGGTGAACATTGACGAGATTACAAAAATGGTTATTAATGCGGCTGGGAGAAAGATTACATCATCGCACGGAGTTATTGATAATAAAAAAGAATCGTGGTTTGACTATGAGTGTTTAGCGGCCCGTAAATCAGTTTTTCGTCTTCTAAATTTATTTCGAAAAACTAATTCAGAAATCGTCAAGTTGCAGTACATAGAAACCCAAAAGTCGTTTAAAAAATTGTGTAAAAAAAAGAAAAACGATTATTATGTCAAGTTAGTTAGTAATTTGAGTGAAGCTAAAGATAGTAAAACTTTTTGGAAAGCGGTAAACAGTTTTAAATTGCGGTCTGATAAGATTGTTGGTAATATCGTGCCGAATCTGTGGGTTGATCACTTCAAACACTTACTTAATCCACCGCTGTCGTCGGCTAGTGTGAGTTATGCTCAACCCTTTGTTGTTGATAATTACCTTGATGTGAATTTCACTACTAACGAACTCAAAATAGTTATTTCGCAAGCAAAGAATAATAAAGCTCCAGGATTAGATAGAGTGCCATATGAGTTTTTTAAGAATGCCCCGGAAACCTTTTTGAAAAGATTATTAGATGTTTACAATAAAATGTTTGCAGAGGGCAAGGTAGCAAGTAGTTTTAAAACATCAATAATATTTCCATTGCATAAAAAAGGGGATGTAAATCAAGTAGAAAATTACAGGGGTTTGAGTTTTATTAACTGTGTTAGCAAGATGTTTACTAGTTTAATAAGCAATAGATTAAGTCAATGGGTTGCTGATAAACAAATTTTAACTGAATTTCAAGCTGGGTTTAGACATGGTTATTCTACTGTAGATAACATTTTTAATTTGCATGCAATTATTAACTTAAGACTTAATATCCCTAAGGGGAAAGTTTTTGCTTTTTTTGTAGATTTCTCATCCGCCTTTGATACTATTGATAGGAGTGCACTGATTTTCAAACTCTCATGTTTGGGTATTTCGACGAAAATATTAACGGTAATTAAAAGTTTGTATGAGGGAACAAGTTCGGGAGTGTGGAGTAGAGAGGGTGTAACGGAGTTTTTTAATACCAATATTGGCCTCAGGCAAGGGTGTAATTTCTCACCTTTAGCTTTCAATTTATTCGTAAACGATATGCCGGAATGTATAGGAGGGGGATTCCAGTTGGGTGGGAAAAAGATTAACATGCTGATGTATGCGGACGACGTTGTTTTTTTGGCGCCTACAGCTACATGCCTACAGATAATGATCTCAAATCTGGAAAAATATTGTGAGAAATGGAACTTAAAAGTTAATTTGGAAAAGTCTAAAATAGTTATTTTCAGAAATGGAGGTAGATTGTGCAAAAATGATAAATGGTGGTATAAAGGTAAACGCGTTGAGGTTGTTAACGAATATAAATATTTGGGTGTTATATTTACTAGTTCGTTATCTTGGGAAGCCCATTTTAAAGATAAATCTAGAGTAGCTAAGTTGGCAATTCAATCTGTATGGAATAATTTAATAAGATGCAACTCAGTTCCATTAAGTGCCAAGTATGCCTGTTTTAACAATATCATCAGATCAATTCTTTGTTATAGTGCTCAGGTATGGGGTTGTTACGAAAGTTTACATGTAGAATCTGTACAAAAAATGTTTATAAAAAGACTTCTTCGTTTGCCGGGAAACACACCTGATTATGTCCTTTACTTAGAAACCGGGTTAGATAAACTCCATTTATTTACGCTAAGTTTAAATTTAAATTATATTAGTAAAATATTGAACTCTTTCTCCAATGACCGTTTACCAAAAGTTTTATTGAAGGAAATTGTTAATAAAAATGTTGGAGGGAGTTTACCCTGGAAACAATTGGCAGCTAAACATAATTTAGTAATTAATTTAAAAAACATGTTTGAGGAAGAGGGGGAGCGTACTGTTGCACAGCTGACGACAGTGGTGGAGAGGGAGAGGGAACGATGGCGAAGTTGGTGCGAGGGTCAAGCGTTGACGGCGCGTTATCGCAATCAGTATCTGCTTCTCGACCTCGGCCGCGGCGGCAGGACAATGCTCACTGATAACGCCGATCTTGGTCTCGTTTCCTGGGTGATTAAGGCCAGAGCCCAATTAATTGAGTTAAATTACAAGCCATGGCGAGATGTAAATCATTTATGCTCTCTTTGTAATCTTCGAGAAGAGGAAACAATTTTTCATTTCGCTGCTCGGTGTCCTATATTAAAATTCATAAGGTTCCGTTGGTTAGGTAAATATTTTTTGGAGCAACGAGAATATTTAATGTACTTAAATGGGGTGGATTGGGGTTTATTTGGAAAATTTTTAAGGGATGCATGGTATTTCAGGTGGGACCTCATTCAGGAGTTTAATTATTAACTGACGAATTTTTTTTTATAGCAACTATAATCTGAGGAAAACCTTCAAAATAATGTTCCTGATTTTTTAATAGTTCTATTTCGTAAATTCTAGGTGTGATGAAGTTTCAATTAAACTAAATATATTTTTATTTTTATTATTCTAAAGTGGTAATTCAAATCAGCTGTATTTTAATGTATAGATGCTTTGTTTCCTTTTTATACAGATTGTCAAAGTTAGAAGAAATGGAAGGATTCAGTGGACTGGACTATTAGCCAACCTGACAGACGGTCCATAAAAGACCATTGTCATTAAGTGTTATTTATAATTTTCTGTTAATTTCTAAATTGTTCTACTGGAATGTACTAGATAATGTA